>CM077555.1:17920818-18368318 GCA_039657385.1 Citrus x changshan-huyou
ACATCTCTCATTACCAAAAAAACCCATTGGTATCCAGTTCTTTCCCAACTGTATCATTTGGCAAAAGATTGTTGGTTCAGATTTGCCAGACAAAGATCTCCTTATCGAATTTGATATCCTCCAACTGGTAAAAAATCTCTTCATTACGCCCACAGGCATTAAATTCAAACAAATGTTAATGCCTTATACAGATGTTCTCCGTCTGTATACATTGTCAGATACAACTCCACCTTATACCTTCATTTCCCAAAAGTTCCTTGCACCTTGTCCTGAAAACCATTCCCAATTTACTCATCCATCACCACTTTGGAAAAATACACAGTTTTTCATCCATCTTCCTTTCAAACTCAATGAAGATGTCAATCCTACAAAAGCCACACATCCAGGGATGCCTCCATCTTATCTCACTCTCACCAAGCAAGAATGCACACAATTGCTTCGGTAAGGTCTCATCTAACCCACTACTTCAGATTGGGCTTGTCAAGCTTTCTATGTTGAAAAATGATCTGAATTAGTTCGTGGAAAAAAGCGATTAGTTATTGATTACCAGCCACTTAATGCTTTCCTTAAAGATGATAAATTTCCTCTTCCAAAGATCCAGTCCCTATTCATTCATCTTCAAGGTGCAAAGGTATTTTCAAAGTTCGATCTTAAAGCTGGTTTTTGGCAACTTGATATTTCTCTAGAAGATCGTCCCAAAACAGCCTTCTGTATCCCTTATGGTCATTATCAATGGACAGTTCTACCTTTCGGTCTCAAAGTTGCTCCATTATTATTTCAAAAAGCAATGGTTAAGATCTTCTCTTCGATCCTCCATCATGCTTTGATCTACATTGATGACATCCTGTTGTTTTCCCATGACCACCAGACACATCAACAACTCCTTTTAGATTTCCTGGAAATCGTGCAGACATATGGCATCATGCTTTCTGAAAAGAAAAGCAGCATAGGAAAGGAATCTATTGACTTTCTTGGCATGATCTTAAAAGATGGCCACTACCATCTAGGACCACACATTGCGGCAGAATTATTAAAGTTTCCAGACATTGATTTTACCAAAAAAACAAATTCAACAGTTCCTTGGAATTGTTAATTATGTCAGAGACTTTATTCCCAAAGTTGCGGTCCACACTAGTCAGCTATCATGCATGCTAAAAAAGACGGCTCCACCATGGGGTCCAGATCAGACAGAAGCTGTAAAGCAGCTTAAAAAGATAGCCCACTATCGGCCAACACGTTCTCCAGACAGATGCTAGTGATGACTTTTGGAGTGCTATCCTCCTGGAAAAGATCGGTGACTTAGAATCCTATTGCGCTCATGCAAGTGAACAGTTCAAAGATTCAGAAAAGAATTATCACGTGATTTACAAGGAAATTCTTGCGGTAAAATATGGAATCAAGAAATTTGAATTTCATCTCATCAGCCACAATTTCCTCATCAGAATGGACAACAGTTCTTTTCCAAAGATCTTTGACTTCAAGAACAAATTGCTTCTTGATAAGCAACTGCTCAACTTAAAGACATGGTTTGCAAAGTATGACTAGACAGTTCAACACATCAAAGGTGATAAAAATCTTATCCCTAATTTCCTCACCCGACCATCTATAAAAAGCCCTATTCTCATCTCTTCAATTCAAACCATCCCAATTATAGCCATGAATCGATCACTCCCATTCAAAGCTCTTACCTAAAAAGCTTTTCCTCTAAACCTCACTTTCCGAACAGCTTTCCAAATCCAAACCTTTGCAAAGAAATTCCTTTATAGGTATTTCATGAATGTTCACAGAACCACACCTGACAGGTTTCCTTCTCTACGCTTAGAACACCTATTCCTCACTGGTTTCACCATTGCTCCACGTCTTACCATCTCTGAAGATGAGTTATGGTACATGTGGTGTCTCACAGTCCTGTTTACTACAAAACTTATTCTTCCTGTCCTACTAACTCTTCGGCATATCTCCACACCAGATCATGCACCCACACTTCTCTGGACACTCCTTGAATGGTTTTCCCCACTCACTTGGTTGCGTAAACAATTACAGAATATATCTAACTTTCATCAGTTAGATAGAATTCCATATCAAGAAGCAGATATGTTTACTTCGGTATTAATAGTCCACAGACCATATTTCCAACATCCTCAAACAAATGACTACTGGACACAGGACAACACCGACAACTACCCACTGGTATCAGAGCCACACTTCATGTTGAGGTGGTATCATTAGGAATTTGAATAATCTTATTTGATCTCCTAGAAGAAGATTCCTCAACCATGGAAACAAACACATCTTCAACCTTTACATCATCTTCATCTAATATTTCTCTTTCTTCTACTCTCTCTCTTCCTAAATCATGCTCTAAACACATAACCTCCAAAATTGAGAATCTTGTTGAATATTCTTATATTCTAGAATCTACTCAAATCAATGAGTCCCAGTTTCCTATCATGAGTCCTTACAATCTCTACAAACAGAAAACTTCTTTCACTAGAAGTATCCGAACTCTGATTTCCACTAAAAGACCAATCCCAAAAGAAAACATCTAGTCATCTAGACTAGATCAGTGTGCTTTACAGGCCTCTCTAAGGACAAGGAATTGATCATGAAGTACAGCAAGAGCACTTGAAACTTCTGGAAGGTCAACAAACTGTAATTGGCGGTATTGGCCTAACGAATCAAACCAATCTCTTAGAGCACCCGTGAAACGAGTAGCAAATTCTCTAAGGACTGATTGAGTTGTTGCTCTTGGTCTTAGCATCTGGAGGTCAATCCAGGCAGACATCTCAGTGAGTCGGTCACGCCATTTATGAGATGGAAGATCATCAAATGTGAACCATGGGCCATTTGACGATTTTTGTCTAGATGGATTGGTCTGGGTTGGAGGAGGGTGGTTTGTGGCAGAAGATTCATGCATTTCGTCTTCAACTTCAGAGGGAATATCAACATATGGTTCTGTATGAGAGGTTTGGCCTTGGGTAAAGAACTCAATGATAGGGAACACTTTATCGCTTATGCTAGTGGACATTTTTCTGACACACAGAAGCACTACCATAGCGTGTTCAAAGAAATCCTCCATGGCTACCTCACTTCCCCCAGAAGCTCTCACCAAGAAAACAGACCGCAGCCTCGACCTGCCCCTCTTCATCCTTCGTCATTGACCATCCTTGGCCAACCATCTCCAAAAGGCTTGGCAAGCCCATTGAGAACTTGTGGGCTCAAATATGTCACTATGGAAATACCCTCGGATCTCGTCGCCAACTGGAAACGAGAAGGGTACACACACCTCCATCTTGGGGATGTACGATTAATTCTCACTCTCCATGGTCGAAAAGGCTTACCTGTTACAGCTAGAATTGCTCTCCTAGACACCAGGTTTAAGGAGTACCAACACGCTATTATCGGCACCGTTCTGAAAACTCTCCATGCTGGCAGTGTTTTATTAACCTTTTACCCAAATTTCAACCTCTCTCTTGAAGACCCTAATCTTCCAACAACTCTTAAGGTCCAGATCCAGCTCCAAGGAGCAGAACAAACACCCACATCTTCTGATGCCTTGATCCAGCTCAAATAGTGTATCGATTACAAAATCATGCACTAGATCTTCCCACACCATTCACTACTTCTGATGCCTTGATGATATTAGTTGACACAGACACAATTCCAACCATTATTCAAATCCCCAAACAAATCCAAAAACAAGAATTGCTCAAGCTCATGCCTCTTGAATGGCTAACCAACTATGAGCACTTTCACCAAAATTCTGAACCAATACAAACCACAGAAGCCACATTTGACAGACGACTAGATGGTCAAGTCAAACTGTCTTTTCAAACTCCTGACACCAAGCCTGTTTCAGACAATCCCCAGCTTTCCTATACTGCGATGATCACAGCAGTCCAAACTGGTCAAGAAAAGAAACTTCCTATTCATGGTTTTTCCTCCGAAGGGTATCCAGTATATCCAGATAAAATCAATGGTCATTTCATATGGGATGTTCCTGAAGCCCATATGTGCAATCCGGATTGTCCTTGCTTGGATGATACGGATATTGACGAGGAATTGGAAGTTATGCGGAGAAAGAAAAAGAAGAAGAAAAAATCTTCTTATCCACCATCTTCTTGCAAACCTTTTCCTCCACATCCTCCACCAGATCCCAAACCTCCTGTCCATCCAATCAGATCTTGCCTTATGTTTTCAAGCCACTCCTATGAGGAATCTTTTCCTCCACTTGAAAAACAGACAGACACACAAACCCGAGTTACATCCAAACCTTTTGTTCAATCTCCAGTTACAGCCTCTGGGCAACCTGAGGAGCCAAAACAGTATGAAGCTGTTTTAAACTGGCAAACCAAAAACGCCAGTGCTCAGAATCAAACTCTTCAGCAACTCGGTAAGAAAATTGATCGTGTTGCCAGTCAAGTCTCTCAGACTGAGACTAAAGTTGATTCAATCAGCAGTCATCTTGATCAGATGTATATACATCTCTAAGATCGGATCTCCGAACTCGACACCGATCTTCGACGAATGATCAACAACCACATTTGGGGTCCAGAGTTTAATAAAAAAGAAGCTGAGATCAGAAAACTCAAAGCCGAATTGTCAAGAATTGATGCTGAAAAGACTCGACCTTCCCTTTTTACTCAACCACAACCTACACCCGTATCTCCTCCGTTCTTTGAAACTTATGCACCTTTCTACACACCATCCCGACCTCAACAACCTGTTTATAATCAGTTCTTTGGTTTCTCCCACCTTCAACCAACTCCTCAACCATCTTCACCCAAAAAATCACGATCTAAAGTCAAAATCTCCGAACCACGTCCAAAGGCCACTTTCTCATCCTCTACCTCTACAATTCCTCTAGAAGCAATTCCTCCAGAAGAATCACCACAAGACATTCCAGAGCCTCTTAAAAAAGATAAAAGCCCAATGGACCAGTATCACTAAGCTTTCCCTCATCCTTTCCCTCTTAACCATGATCCTACAATTATCTCCACTCTCAAAGATTACTTGTTAGAACTCAACAATGTCCAACCAGTCCTAACAGACATTCACCACACATCCATTGGTCCTTCCCACACCCTTGAAATTATACCAGGCACTCAGAAATGTACTCCAGGATCCAACTCCAGTCCTCATGGAATTCTTGTTCGTGAACAAAGACCTGACTACACCAATGTTCTCTTCCAAGACGCCCAAGACCCATGGGCAGACTTTCAATCCTTATTAGAAACCCAAGAGACTCAGTACACTGTCACTGAACCGGGTTCTTCGTCCACTCCAGCCCCAGTACAACGACCACAAAGCCTAGAATTAGATGAAGACTATCTCATCTACCAAGAGATCCAAAAAGCAAAATAAGATTATGAAAATGACACCGGTGACGTGTCCCCATCCAGATTTCCCTCAACTCCATAATTGCCTCACATGGCTTCAAAGTCATCCGGGAATCTCGGCTTTTCCTGCTTTCAATAAAAGACATGCGTCCTACCCTGTCTAAAGTGTGTTTTAGCTTTTATGCTTTTTAAAAGTAGTGATTATTTGGAAACTTCAAGAGCCTGAATCATGCATTTATCATGTACGATTCCTTCAAGGGGCCTCCACGAATTTGATTGAACCCAAGTTGCTTGAATCAACCTATTAAGCTCTTTTTTGAATTTCTTTGCCCAAGCTCTTGTGACGGGTCCGACAAGAACTTGAATAAGATCTAAATATGCCTCATTCCACGTGCTTGTGACAATTTTGTCCTCAATCTTATCATTCCTCTCCCTTGAAGAGGATTTGTCCTCAAATCATCACCTACATTAAAAGGACTCAAATAAGAAACATTAAAAGTAGCATTTACGTTGTACTCACTAGGCAAATCCAGCTGGTTTGCATTGTCATTGATCCATCCCAAAACTTGGAAAGGACTATCCCTTCGAGGTAATAACTTAGATTTCCTTCATTTTGAAAATCATTCATTGCGCATGTGTAACCAGACCTAATCACTAGGTTCAAAGACTAGCTTATGTCGCCCTTTGTTGGCTTATTTAGCATATTGCTCAATTCTCCGCGCGATGTTGAACTTTGCCATCTCATGCATCTGTTTAACAATTTCAACCTTTTTCTTGCCATCTAAGTTAACATGCTTAGAAACATTTCAAACATTTCAAACATTTCAAACATTTCAAATGAACAGAACGATTATAAGCAAACTCAACATGTGGCAAACAATCTTCCCAAGTTTTGATATTCTTTTTAATGATAGATAGCAACAGAGTAGATAAAGTTCTATTCACAACTTCTGTTTGACCATCAGTTTAAGGGTGACAAGTAGTTGAAAACAACAACTTGGTTCCTAACTTAGCCCATAATGTTTTCCAAAAGTAACTTAAAAACTTAGCATCCCTACCAGAAACAATTATCCTGGGCATACCATGCAACCTCACAATCCCCCTAAAGAATGGGTTAGTGACATTATAAGCATCATCTGTTTTGTGGCATGGATTACAATGTGATATCTTTGAAATCTATCAACAACAACAAAGATTGAGTCTTTCCTTTTTTGGACCTAGGTAGACCTAGCATAAAATCCATTGAAACATCAGTCCAAGGTGCACTGGTTATTGGCAATGGGGTGTATAAGCCATAGGGTTGTGACAAAATCTCTTGACAACTCCAAAATGCTCCATCAACCCTACTCCATGGGATTTTCTCACTAACAAATCTCTCAAAGAACAATTAGGCACATATAGTTTATTCTCCCAAAATAAGTAACCATCATGCCTAAAGTACTTAACAACCGTGGTCTTTTCACAAGCTTGGTATTCAACACTAAAATCATGGTCATTAGCATACAATTACTTAATATGTTCAAAACCAAGCAATTTAGCATTAAGTGTGGAGATTAAGACATACATGCGGGAAAGCACAACTGCAACAACATTTTCCTTACCTTACTTGTAATGAATGACATATGGAAACGTCTGTATGAATTCTACCCATCGAACATGGTTCTTGTTTAGCTTGTGTTGGCCTTTAAGGTGTTTCATGGACTCATGATCGGTGTGAATACAAACTTCTTAGGCCATAGTGAACTTATCAAGAATTTGCTTTTTTGTGGCGTTCCAAGTCTAGAATTATCACTTACCTTCTCATCTAATCTTGAGTGTGGCATCAGTATCATTCTCTATACCTCTGGTTCATGTTTTCTTAAGCATTAGGTCAAGGTTTTGTTTGTCTTAAATCTATTTAGAACTTTCTTGGGAAGTTGAAGCTACAAATTAAGTGTGGGTTTCAAAGTTTCATTGTGGGTTTCGCATCAATATATCTTCAAATTCTTTATCATTTAAAGGGCATTTAGTATGAAAGATGTTTTCGCGTTGTACCTTTTCATCTTCTTTTGTTGGCACATTTGAGAGCTCATCTTGCAACTAAAAGCTCTTCATCAACGGAATATTCAGCATCACTTGCATCCTCCAAAGGTGGCATGGACTCATAATCAAATTCACCTTTAGTCTCAATTTTCCCATCATCTTTCAAAGTCATTGCTCTTTTATTTGGGCATTGAGATGCAATGTGGCATGTTCCCAAATACTTAAAATCTCTTTTTGTAGTAGGTTGGGAGTTATATTTATCTTGGTTTGGTGCGCCTCCATTCTTGTTGACTTTGGAGGTTTTCACATTAGGCTTGAAATTAGGCTTTTCATCCTTTTTCCTCCGATTCAATTTTCAAGTTGAAGAAGACACTGAATTCTGCCCAATTCATGTGGAACCCTTCCTCAATATCACGTTTACAACATCACATTTACAAGTTGAAAAAGACACTTAATTCTGCCCAATTCATGTGGAACCCTTCCTTTTCATCACATTTACAACATCACGTTTACAAGTTGAAGAAGACACTTTATGGCCATATGCACCATGTCAACCAACTCAACATAATGTTCTAATTTCATCACGTTTACAATATCACTTTTACAACATTATGTTGAGTTGGATGACATGGTGCATATGGTCATAAAAAGTGGAGCAACAATTGAAGAGGAAGAATTCCACAGAAATTGGGCAGAATTATTAGATTTCTTTAACTTGGAGACTGAATTGGAGCAAAAAGGATGAAAAGACTAATTTCAAGCCTAAGGTCGAAACCTCCAAAGACAACAAGAATGGAGGCACACCAAACCAAGGTAAATTTAATTCCATTTGTCTATAAATATAAGAGCCAATGGTATAAGAAATCTAGGGTTGACGCCACAGTCAAGAAAGAAAAGAAGATTGTGAGTGATTAGTCAAGAAAGAATGCCTTAAAGGTAGTTTTCCATTCATCTCTTTCTTTCATTCCAATTTGATGATACCGACTTTTCAGATCAATTTGAGAAAATACACAAGAGCCATGCAATCAATTTGGGGGTTGGAAAAATAATTCTAAAGTTGTAGTTGCATTCCTCATGTTGAGAGCTTCAAAATGGTATGTTATGCGTTCAATCCCGACATCATATGCCCAACTTATGGCCTATTTTAAATCTATGGCTTCTTAAATTTAGGTGTTTCCTGTGTTTTTGAGTTAAATTAAAGTTAACCACCTTATATAAGCACTCTTTTATGTTCTTTTGAATAGATTTTGACAATCTTGAGTTTAATATCATTGAGAGGATTATCTCAACTTGTTGTTGAAAGATCTTTTGACTTATCAAAGGAGTTGCTAACCTTTGTGGCATTTTATTTAGCAATTTTGGGGGCTAGAAAAATCATTCTAAAGCTGTAGTTGCATTCCTTAAATCGAAAGCTTCGAAACGATATATTATGGGCTCAAATCAGACTTCATATGCCCAAGTTACAGCCCATTTTAAATCAATGACTCTGCAAGCCAAAAGCCCATGCAGCTCCGAGTTTTTAATTTTAGGTTTTTTCGTGTTTTTGAGTTAAATTAGGGTTAGCCACCTTATATAAGCACTCTTTTATGTTCTTTTAAATATGTTTTAGCAATCTTGAGTTTAATATCATTGAGAGGATTTTCTCAACTTGTTCTTGAAAGAATTTTCGACTTATCAAAGGAGTTGCTAACCTTTGTGACACCTTATTTAGCGATTTGAGGATGGAAACACAATTCTAAAGCTATAGCTGCATTTCTTACATCAAGAACTTTGAAACAGTATATTATGGGCTCAAATCCAACATCATATGTCCAAGTTACAGCCCGTTTTAAATCATTGGCTTTGTAGGCCAGTGTCCATGCGGCACCGAGTGTTTAATTTTAGGTTTTTTTTCGTGTTTTTGGGTAACATTAGCGTTAGCCACCTTATATAAGCACTGTTGAATGAATTTTGACAATCTTGAGTTTATTATCGTTGAGAGGATTTTCTCAACTTATTCTTGAAAGAACTTTTGACTTATCAAAGGAGTTGCTAACCTTTGTGGAATCTTATTGAACAATCTTGGTTCTTGAGACTTAGCTTTTCAAGGGTTTGGATCTTTTGTCTGAATTCTGATCATATTGGTTTTCTTGGGTTCTTATCAATCTAGTTGTGGTTTTTTCTAGCTAGATATAGAGGGGTTTTCATCAAACATATTATTTTGGGGGGACCATGGCAATTTGAAAGCATGATTGATTTACTAATAGATACTCTTTTATAGTTAATGAAAAACCCATTACTCTCGTACATTTATTCCTAAGACAAGTGTATGACGATCAAGTGAGGTTAAAATAAGAGAGTTACTTGAAAAAGGAGAGTGAGAGTTCAAAATCAAGAGGGGCTGAAACTAAAAACAAAGAGAACGATATTGAAAAAAAGAAAGGAACTTTCAATGAAAGATGAAAGAAATGAGAGAAAATAAATAAATTTATATGCAAAGGAGAGAGACGTTAGAAGAACTAATGTTAACCTCACAAAGATAAGTGAGATCTTGCACATTGAAGACCTTGACCCTTTATCTGTAAAGATAAGAACCAATAGTATAAGAAATCTAGGATTGACACCACACTCAAGAAAGAAGTGAAGATTGTGAGTGATAAGAAAGTACACTACCAGATGAAATCTTGATAAGCTCTTAATGTTCTTTGAAGAACCAAAGAGAAACGCTCTTACAATTAATATAAACTCTAATCTGAAATTTTCAATAGGTTTACATGGGTTTATATAGTTGAATTTTACTAATGGAATAAGGTTTTCCTTATTGCTAAACATAACCTAAAGTAAAAAAGAAACAAAAGATCTTGAAAATAACTTATTGATCATAAAGTGAAAAGAAAATAAAAGATCTTGTTGATCCTGAAGTAAAAAGGAAATAAAAGATCTTGTTTCCTAAATACATTAGGACGCAAAGATTTTGCCTAATTTTCCTTCCGAATTTGATAAGGCCTTGTTTGTTCTTCATGCAAGTCACTAACAATTCAAATTTTCAAGCTTGAACAATATTGACAAAGAATGACTATCTTGAATGCTTAATTTGGGCATATTAGTGTCTTGGACAAGGCATGAATTCAAGATGTGCTTTCTTTATCTTTTTAGTTGTTGCCCTTGTCATTGGACCTCCATGGATACTCAATGAATCTTGTGAAGCTTTATTAACATGGTTCTTATCATTTCCCCTCTCTTGAAAATGATTTTTCCTCAAATCTTCACTTATATCTAAAGGAGATAAATCAGTAACATTAAAGATTGAACTGACATTATACTAACTTGGAAGATCCAACTTATAAGCATTGTCCATCTCCCCTTGGAAGTAGTTTTGAGCACCTTTGAACATGAAATCATTCCTTCCTCATATGCAACCAAACCCAATTTCCTAGTTAAAATACAACTTTTTTGCCACCCCTTATTAGCTCGGTTAGCATATTATTTGGTTCTCTTCTCAAAGTTTTGCCTTGCCTTATCATGGATGTAAATTAATTCACTCATCCATAGGTGAAGGGGTTAAATCCAAAGGAGTTAATGGATTAAAACAACACTTTTAGGCATGCCATGCATCTCACAATCTCTTAGAAAAACAAGTCAGCAATATGTAAAGTATCATCAGTTTATCACATGGAATAAAAATGTGCCATTTTAAAAACCTATCAATGATCGCAAATATAGAATCCTTACCCCATTTTGATGTAGGTAAACCTAACATAAAATGTCAGTCCAAGGTTCACTAGGTATAAACAATGAAGTATACAAATCATGAGGCTTAACTTTAGACTTAGCTTGTTACAAGTAACACAATTCTCACAAATCCTTTCTACATCACATTTCATATGAGGCCAAAAAATGTTTTCATACACCAAAAGTCTTAGATATACCAAAATGCCCCATCAAATTACCCCCATGAGCTTCTCTAACAAGCAAGTAACAAATGAACATTTTGGCACACATTTCTTTGTCAAATGCCACCTTAGCACATGCATTAATTACATTACCAAAATCAGAATCACCAACATACAAGTCTTTAGTGTTTGGCATCTAAGGTAGAAATTAAGGTGTACCGTGCATAAGCTGCAGTGTTTTAAGTTTGTTTTCATAATTAGACAAGGGTCCTATCTTGTCTAAAGTATGTTTTCTGCTTTTCTAGTTTGGCGTGGTGTGCTTTAATAATTCTGCTTTTGTAAAAGATAAGGGACCCACCTTATCTCTCATTCCAGAGGTATATCGGCTGGAAACCCAAGCTTGCGGACTACTGGTCCAAAGTACAGTTTTAACTGTTGTAGTTCTGGTATAACAATGCCACGTATCTTTCTGGTATCAGAGCCATACCCATCCTTGAAACTTTCATGTTTTCTAAATCACCGTTTTCCTGACCAAAATGGTATAATTTAAGGCTTTTTCTATTTTGCTCTCTAGAACTTCAGGCGCAGAGAGAACTTCTCATTCATGGCTTCCACTTCATCTTCACCTCCTGTTACTCTTTCTTCTACTCTTTCTTTGCCCCGCTCTTGCACTTCTCATACCACCAATAAGATTGAAAACCTTGTAGAATATTCCTATATCCCTGAATCAGCCCAAATCAGTGAGTCCTCCTACCCTCTTATTAGCCCTTATCAGTTGTACAAACGACCTAGCTCCTTTACCCGCAGTATCCGCACCCTCATCTCTACCAGACGTCCTCACCCTAAAGAATATATCCAGTCTTCCCGCCTGGATCAGTGTGCTCTTCAAGCCACCTCTGCTGAGCAATATGTCACTCTGGAGATTCCCTCCGAGTTGCTCTCCAACTGGAAACGAGAAGGTTATACTCATCTTCATCTTGGAGGCATCAGATTAATCCTTACTCTTCATGGTAGAAAAGGATTACCGGTTACAGCTCGCCTTGCTATGCTTGATACCCGGTTTAAACAGTACCAAGATGCTGTTATTGGCACTGTCCTTACAACTCTCCATGCAGGAAGTGTTTTACTTACCTTTTACCCAAACTTCAACCTTTCTCTCCAAGATCCCAACTTGCCCACAACCTTGAAGGTTCAAGTCCAAATTCAAGGTGCTGAACAAATTTCTTCTGCCAAAATTGCCACCTTACACCACCAATTGGTCTATAGGCTTCAAAATCATGCCTTAGATCTACCCACTCCTGAACATCATTATGATACTCTCATGGTCTTAGCCGAATCTAACCAGATCCCAACCATAATCTCTTGAATGGATCTCCAACTATGAACAGTTCCATAACAATACAGCTCCAATTCAGACCTCTGAAAGCATGTTCGAAAGACGCCAAGATGGAACAGTACGAATGACTTTTAAACCACCTCCAAGTGCTCCACAAGAGCCTCCTCGGCTCTCCTTTACTTATTCTTCAATGATCACAGCTGTTCAGACAGCTCAGGAAGATTTGCCCATTACAAGGTTTAATTCTGAAGGCTACCATGTTTATCCAGCCAAACACAATGGCCATTTCCTATGGGATGTCCCCGGCTCAGGCATGTGTGACCAACTTGTCCCTGCTGGGATGATTGGGAAGAAGACGACGACTATGTCCCTCGAAGGAAAAAGAAACCCAAAAAGAAAAAACCTCCAGTTTCCTGCCACCACTATGATCCCAAACCACCACAAGATCCTCCACCTCCACCAGCTCCATTACCCTTTTACCAAAAAGAACTCAAATGGATTGCAAAGCATTGCAAATCTGAGACTCCATCACCAATCCCACTTCCAACACCACCACTCACTTGTATGATGTTTTCATCTACTTCTTCAGACTATTCTTCCTCTTTTCCTCCTTTAGAAACTCACACAGATTCCCAACGAAATGTTGTGTCCAAACCCTTTATCCCTTCACCAATTACCTCATCTGGCCACCTTGAACCTCCCAAACCTTTTGAATCGGTCCTCAACTGGCAAACTCAAAATGCCAGGGCACAAAATGATACTTTGTTGCAACTCAATTCAAAAGTTGAGAAAATCAGTTTTCGAACTGATCAAATTGAGACGAAAGTTGACTCTATTGCTGCCCAGATGCAACAAATCCACCAAAATCTTCAATCCAGAATTGGTCAACTTGATTCAGAGTTACGAGCCATGCTTGCCCACAGGTACAACGGCCCAGAATTTGACCAAAAAGAAAGGGAAATCAGGCGCTTGAAAGCTGAACTTGCTCAGATTGAATCTAACAAACAAAAACCTACCCTTTTTACCGCATCACCTCCAATCCCTTCTATAGGTCCAACTTATCATCCCTTTGCCTCTATGCTTTCCCCTATTCGGCAGTATGATCCTTCCAAGTTATTTGGTATGACTCATACTCTTTTTAGAGACAATCCTTTACCAACACCACCTAAACCTAAACCAAAGTCTAAACCTCAACCACGACCTGTCACATTTCATCAATCCTCTATTTCTATTCCTGGTCATCAATCCTCTGATTCTACACTAGCACCAGCATCACCATCCGTACCACCACCAACTATCTCCCAACCTCCTACCCAATCCAAGGATAAAGAACCCATGCACCTGTTTACTGCTCACACAATCACCCATTCATCCACCACAAATGACCAAACTTCTGATTCCAATCCAGCTGTTTCAGATAGCCATACTGAAACCGACACAGAATCTTCAGCATCTACCAGTAACTCTGAAAAGTCCTATGCTGATATTACCAAAATCCTGATGGCTCAACCTGATCAACCTACCCAAGGCCAAACCTCTCATACAGAACCATATGTTGATATTCCCTCCGAAGTTGAAGAAGAAATACCTGAATCTTCGGCCACCAACCAACCTTCTCCTACTCAGGCCCCGACCAATCCATCCAGTCAAAAATTGTCAAATGGTCCATGGTTCACATTTGATGATCTTCCATCTCATAAATGGCGTGATCGCCTTAATGAAATGTCTGCCTGGATTGACCTCCAAATGTTACGTCCAGGAGCCACAACTCAATCAGTCCTTAGAGAGTTTGCTACTCGTTTTACGGGTGCTCTAAGAGATTGGTTTGATTCGTTAGGACAATATCGCCAGTTACAGTTTGTTGATCTCCCCAAAGTTTCAAGTGCTCTTGCTGTTCTCCATGATCAATTCCTTGGCGACCCTTCTGCAGTTTTTGAAGCTGCAAGACGAGACTATCTCAACATGAAATGCTGCTCCCTCAATGCTAAGGATCTTGACTTCCATTATAAGTGAATGTCCCTGCTGTTCTATAAGCTTAATGGATTCAATGAACCGACATTAAAGCATGTCTTCCTGGCTTCCGTTCCAGACGAAGTCCAACCAGACATCCAGCGACAACTCACAGCTTCCAATCTTTCCCTTGACAACATCTCTCTTGGCAAAATCTTCCAGCTTGCCAAAACTTGTCTCGATAAACTCTGCGAACAGAAGCAGTTTTTCAAAGAACTGTTGAAAGACAAAGAGCCATTTCGGAGTGCTTGCAAAAAGCCTTATTTGCAGATCAAATGCAAAAAGAAAAAGGATTGTGATTGTAGTCCTAAAAAGAAAAGGCATTTTAAGAAATTTAGAAATCCAGAATTTTCATCCAGACCTCGCCGATCCAGAAAGCCTTACAGATTCTTCCGAAAGAAGTCATCTTCTTCCAGAGACTTTAAACGGAGAAAATCAAGCAGATATTTCATCTGCAAGAAGAAAGGCCATTATGCCAAAGACTGTCCCAACAAACGGGAAAAATCTATTCGGTTGGTTGAGCATCTCCAAGCCACTACAGATTACTCTCCAGAAAAGGATGAACTGGAATTCTATTTCTCTGAACAAGATGAACCCAATGATGACACAGTGTTCGCACTACAGAACTCCTCTGATGATTCAGACAGTGATCAGTCCTAAGTCATTTTCCACCAACAGTTACTGTCCCTTGACACTACTATTCCTATCCCATCCATCAAACTCCAAATCTTGCCCTCAAAGTTCCAAAGGCCCATTCCCGCAATTGGTCTCATCGACACTGGTGCCCAACGCAGTATGTTAAACCCACATATTCTTCCACCAGAATACTGGACAGAATATGAAGAACATTTCAAAGCTGTCAATGGCAAACTATTTACCACCTCCTTGATTACCAAAAAACCCATTGGTATTCAAATCTTCCCCAATTGTGTCATTTGGACCAAGGTTATCGGTTCAACCCTTCCTAATAAGGATCTCTTGTTAGGTTTTGACATCCTTCACCAGATCAAACACCTCCAAATCCTTCCCAATGGAATTCGAGTCAAGTCCATGTTTAAACCTTTCACAGACATTTTAAAACTCTACAATCTGTCTGAAACCCCTCAACCCTACCAGGATATTTCAAACAAGCTTTTGAGTTTCTGTCCAGAGTCCCATTCTGAGTTCACTCATCCAAACCCCTTGTGGAAAAATAAGTCTTTCTTCATTAAGTTACCTTTCAAACTCAATGAAGACATTAACCCAACCAAAGCTACTCATCCAGGAATGAGTCCTTCTGACTTACTCCTAGCCCAACAGGAATGTTCCCAATTGTTAGCCCAAGGTTTAATCGAGCCCACACATTCTCAATGGGCTTGCCAAGCCTTTTATGTTGAAAAGCATTCTGAAATTGTCAGAGGCAAGAAACGCCTAGTTATTGACTATCAGCCATTAAACATGTTTTTACAAGATGACAAGTTTCCCTTGCCCCGTCGACAAAGCATGTTTACTTTTCTCAAAAATGCCCAGATCTTTTCAAAATTCGATTTAAAATCAGGTTTCTGGCAATTAGGCATTGAACCCTCTGAGCGTTACAAAACTGCTTTTTGTATCCCAAATGCCCATTTTCAATGGACAGTCCTACCCTTTGGCCTCAAAACTGCCCCATCCATTTTCCAAAAATCCATGGTCAACATCTTTCAGCCTATTCTGCATCATGCATTAATTTACATTGATGATCTTTTGCTTTTTTCAGGATCCCATGATGAACATCGTCAGCTGTTAACTCAATTCTATGATATTGTCCAAAGTCATGGAATTATGTTATCGGCCAAGAAAAGCACCATTGCTACCAACAATATTGAATTCCTTGGTATGATCATAAAAGATGGCCATTATCAGCCAGGAAAGCATATTGCCCAAGAATTGCTTCACTTTCCAAATCAGCAACTTTCCAATAAGCAAGTTCAATAGTTTCTCGGCATCATTAATTACATCAGAGACTCCATCCCACATGTGGATCACTACACTCATCACCTTTCGGCTTTATTGAAAAAGAAGCCCCCATAATGGAATGCTGACCACACAAATACTGTCACTACTCTCAAACAGATTGCGCAAAATCTGCCTCCTTTAAAGTTGATTACTGATGGAAAGCGCATATTGCAGACAGACGCAAGTGATGACTCATGGGGTGCCATCCTCCTTGAAGAAATCAATGGAAAAGAACACTTTATCGCTTACGCTAGTGGACAATTTTCTAACACACAGAAGCATTACCATAGCGTGTTCAAAGAAATCTTAGCGGTAAAGAATGGCATCAAAAAGTTTGAGTATCATCTCATTGGACACCATTTTCTCATCCGTATGGACAGTTCAACCTTCCCCAATATTCTCAATTTCAAAGGTAAAACTGTTCCCGAAAAAATGTTACTCAGATTAAAAGATTGGTTTTCCAAATATGACTTTTCGGTCAAGCATATAAAGGGATCCCAGAACCTCATCCCTGATATGCTATCCAGACTCTCAAAACCAGAAAACCCTCTCACCCTGTTTTCCACTACATACCACTTTCCGATCATCTCCATGGCTACCTCTCTACCCCCAGAAGCTCTCACCAAGAAAACTTTTCCCTTCAACAAAAACTTTTCTTCTGTCTTTGCTATCCAAGAGTTTGCAAGGAAAGCTGTTTTCCGCTTCTTCATGAAAGCCTACCTTGTAACAGACTCATTTCCATTTTCTACCTTCCACCCAGAAAATCTATTCCTTACAGGTTTAACCCTTGATCCATCCAGAGACATCACAGAAGATGAGTTATGGTACATCTGGTGCCTAACTGCTCTTTATGCCACCAAGCTAATTCTACCAATAGCCCCCACTTTGGAAACTCTCCTTGACCCTGACAAAGCCACCTCTCTTACCTGGACATTACTCGAATGGTTTTCCCCCATACCATGGTGGAGAAAGAAACTACAACAACCGTCCGCGATTTACAATCTTGAACGTATGCCTGTGCCTGAAGCACAAATGTTCACAACCATATTTATTATTCACAGGCCTTACTTCCAACATCCAGACAAAAATCTCTTTTGGACCCAAGACTAGGTATATGAATGGTTTACTGCACCTCACCCAGCTCTTGTTGACAATGAAATCCAATCCACCCTGCACAACTACCTTTGTCAATTGAATCACCAAACTCCGCCACACAAGGATATCTTTCACACCTCCTTAGGCCCCCAACACGACCTCATCATGATCCCAACTCCGTCCGCCATATCCAAACCTAAGTCCACAGGTATCATCATTAAAGAAGAACGGCCCGACTACACTGACTTTCTATACCAAGACTCCCAAGACCCGTGGGAAGATTTCCTTCCCCTCAGCCAACATCTCCAACAGTTTCCACAACCATCCATGAATGAACCAGGATCCTCATCCCAACCTCCCCAAGCTGACACGGCCACTAAACCCTCCAAAGTTGACAAAGCCACTCAAACATCACCTAGGCCAGGATACCGAAGAGATTGTCCTTATCCCCCTTGCCGTGGTCCCCACTGTAAGCATCCAAAGCTCTCCAAAACCTTTTTCCCAAAGTCCAACCGTGACATTGACCCCGATGAAACCGAAAGCTCATCCGAAGATGATTACATGAATCTCCGCTCTCCATAAAGTTGTTTGTCTTGTTGCTTTCAATAAAGTAGTTTGTCTTGTTGTAATAATTATGTTTTACTTTATGGTTTTGTCTTGGCTTGCCTTACGCTTTGGCTTTTGCCAGTTGTAAAAGTCTTTGTAAGCATGCTTTATCTTTTGTCCATTTGTCCAAGTCTTGATCGGTGGGCTTGGTTTTCTAAAAAGGTGTGCTACAGGTCATGATCACTTGAGAAGTCATGATCTCAAGGATCCTCTATGTTGTCGTATCTTTTACTTTTGCTTTAGACTGAAAGATAGGGGTCATGTCCTATCTTCTCTGAGAATTCTCCTATATAAAGGATTCTCCCCTTGTTTGTAAGATATAGAAGTTTGAAGCAATAAACTCTCGTGTGTTTTCTTCCATGAATTTCTAAACTCTCTCTTCTCTCTCTGCAAATGGAGTTCTAGGGAAAAGAAAAGAATAAAGGATTAAATTTGTTCATTTTGAAAACTTAAGGAAGTATGCTCTGCACTTGCCTTTTGCAAGGATCCTGTGCATCAGAAAACTTTCGATCATTTCCTATCTGGTTTGGTACCCTGTTTTAGACTCAAAGAAAGTCTGTTTTGGGTTATATAACCTGAGAAAAAAATGTTTCAAAGTTTTTGATTCCAGAGGTATATCGGCTGAAAACCCGAGCTTGCGAACTACTGGTCCAAAGTACAGTTTTAACTGTTGTAGTTCTGGTATAACAACGCCACGTATCTTATATAAGGATCTCTCCATCCCTTTGTAAGGCATGAGTTAATTTGAAATAAAATTCAGGTTTTCTTTACACCATGTTTCTCTAAATCTTTTCTCTCTTCTAGGAATCAAAGAAATTGTTTGAGTTAATAATGATACGCTCACCTCTAATTTTCTAAACTGAGTATGCTCTGCACTTGCCTTAAGCCTAAGGATCCTGTGCATTAGAAATGTCTTGTTTTATCCTCCAAAACTGATTTTTGTAAAATGAAATTGTTTTCTCACAATGTTCACCCTCTTTGAAGGCCAAGAGTGCTGTGTTTTCGGGTGATATCGTGAAAAACTGTTTTCAAAAATGATTTTCGAATTTGGTGTTTGATGGATAGGTGTATATCGGCTGGAAACCAGAACTTGTGGGCTATTGGCCCTAATGACAGACTTTGTTCTGTTTCAGATCTAGTGTAACAATGCCACGTACAACTACCCACTGGTATGAAAGCCATTCCAAATCAAGCAGAGGTGGTATCATTAGTAATGTCAAATAATATTATTTGATCTCCTAGAAGAAGATTAACCAAACATGGAAATAACTTCATCTTCAATTTCAATTCCTTCATCGTCTTCATCTCATATTTCTCTTTCCTCTACTCTTTCTCTTCCAAAATCATGTTCAAAACACATAGCCTCTAAAATCGAAAACCTTGTTGAATATTCCTATATCTCTGAGTCTGCCCAAATCAATGAATTTCAGTTTCCCATCATGAGCCCTTACAATCTCTACAGACAAAAAACTTCTTTCACTAGAAGTATCCGAACCTTGATCTCCACCAAAAGACCACTCCCAAAAGAATACATCCAGTCCTCTAGAAGACGTTAGTGTAATCAGGACGTTGTTCCATGACAAGGATTCCTTGAGGACTTGAACTAGAACCTGGAGTACAAGTTTGTGTCTTTGGGATAATTTTCAAGGTGTGTGATGGTCCAACAGAGGTGTGGTGGATGTTTGTGGCAGGTGGCTGAACATTGTTGAGTTCCATTAGGTATGACTTGAGAACAGAGGTAACAGATGTATCATGGATGAGGGTGTAAGGATGAGGATAAGTTTTCCATTCATAGGCCATATCTTGTGTCCAGAAGTCTCTTGTTTCTGCGTGCTGGAAGTAAGGTTTATGAACGATGAAGACTGTAGTGAACATGTTGGCTTCTTGTTCTGGCATTCTGTCTAATCCGTGAAAAGTACACAGATTTTTTAGTTGCTTTTGCCACCATGTGAGTGGTGAATACCATTCAAGGAGAGTCCAGAGAAGATCTGATGGGAACTCAGGAGTGGTGATGTGAGTGAGGACTGGTTTAACAGGAAAAACTAGTTTGGTAGCATACAGGGTAGTGAGACACCACATGTGATGAGAACCATCAAGGGACCATTAAAACTTCAAGTGATCCTTTGCACATTCATGGAGGCCCAATTACAAGAGCAAGAGCCAAAAATATGCAAGCTACTTTAAATGGATTAATTGAGAAAATATGGATTGAAAATGCAATTCAAGATGCAAGACATCATGAATTGGGCTTGAAGAGAAGACAAGGCATTGTGGGCATTATTCAAGTCATTGGGCAGCCAAATACACAAGTTGTATCAAATGCAGAAAGGTCAAATTCGGAATAAAAACTGTATTGATTGAGCCAGAATTAAAGTGCAAGCTATATACCGTTAGAAAGATAATTAAGTTAGCTTTCCAATAAATTTTACAGAACTGGATTTGGAGTTCTCTAGAAGGAGTTATGACCAATTCTTTACAGCTTGGTCAGACTTGGGATTTTCAACGAATCCTTTGTTTTTCAACTTATTTGTTTGTTTTGTTTCAAGCTTGTCAATGTGTAAGGTAAGTCTACCATCAATGATGGTGGGCTAACATTAAGTTTGTCAATGATAGCATTAATTATAGTAGGCTAGCATTAAGTTTGTCAAAGATAGCATTGATTATGGTGGGTTGGTGAAGACTTTTGAAACATCTTTTGACAAACCTACTTGGAGGGTTGTTCCAATGTTTCCATTTGGATTTTTAGGATCTTGGGTTTCTTTTAGCCTATTTAAATTCAGCAACCTTGGTATGTAAGAAAATTAGAGATGAATGTTATTTGAATTTGAAAGATCATTCTTTCTTTGGTTCTTTTGAGAACTAGTGAACTTATCAAGAATTTGCATTCTTGTGGCGTTCCAAATTTAGACTTATCACTCACCTTCTCATCTATTTCTTGAGTGTGGCGTCAATACCATTCTCTATACCTTTGGTTCATGTTTTCTTAAGCATTGGGTCAAGGTTTTGTTTGTCTTAAATCTGTTTAGAACTTTCTTGGGAAGTTGAAACTACAAATTAAGTGTGGGATTCAAAGTTTCATTGTGGGATTCGCATCATTTGGTATCAGAGCTAGTTTCTAATCAGGTTTGAATGTCTTATTTATATTGATTATCAAAAAGAAAAAAAAAAGAGAAAAACGTACAAAAAAAAAAAAAAGATTACAAAAGGATTCAAGTTCCTTGACATAGTTTACACACATATCAATTTTGTTGCTTTCCTTTCTTCAATTTCCTTTTCATTCTTTGTGTCTTCTTAATTTCTTTTCTTTGTTAGTGTGCTGGATTGTCATTTGGACCAAGGTTATTGGTTCAACTCTTCCTAATAAGGATATCTTGTTAGGATTTGACGTCCTTCACCAAATCAAACACCTCCAAATCATTCCCACTGGAATCCGTGTCAAGTCCATGTTCAAACCGTTCACAGACATTCTGAAACTCTACAATTTGTCTGAAACTCCCCAGTCTTACCAGGATATTTCAACCAAACTTTTGAGTTTCTGTCCAGAGTCCCATTCCGAGTTCACCCATCCAAATCCTTTGTGGAAAAATAAGTCTTTCTTCATTAAGTTACCCTTCAAACTCAATGAAGACATTAACCCAACTAAAGCTACCCATCCAGGAATGAGTCCTTCTGACTTACTCCTAGCCCAACAAGAATGTTCACAATTGTTAGCCCAAGGTTTAATTGAGCCCACGAGTTCTCAATGGGCTTGCCAAGCCTTTTATGTTGAAAAGCATTCTGAAATTGTCCGAGGAAAGAAACGCCTAGTCATTGACTACCAGCCATTAAACATGTTTTTACAAGATGACAAATTCCCTTTACCTCGCCGACAAAGCATGTTCACTTTTCTCAAAAATGCCCAGATCTTTTCAAAATTTGATTTAAAATCAGGTTTTTGGCAACTAGGCATTGAACCCTCCGAACGTTACAAAACCGTCTTTTGTATTCCCAATGCCCATTTCCAATGGACCGTCCTACCCTTTGGTCTCAAAACTGGTATCAGAGCCATACCGTTCCTTGAAACTTGTTTTCTAAACTCTTGTTTTCATGCTCAAAATGGTATAATTTATGACTTTATTCTGTTTTGATCATTAGACTTCAGACGCAGAGAGAGTTTCTCATTCATGGCTTCCACTTCATCTTCGACTCCTTCTACTCCTGTTACTCTTTCTTCTACTCTTTCCTTACCAAAATCTTGCACTTCTCATACTGCCAACAAAATTGAAAACCTTGTAGAATACTCCTACATCCCTGAATCCGCCCAGATCAGTGAATCTTCATACCCTCTCATAAGCCCTTACCAACTATATAAACGCCCCAGTTCTTTTACCCGCAGTATTCGTACTCTCATATCCACCCGAAGACCTCACCCTAAAGAATACATCCAGTCTTCTCGCCTGGATCAGTGTTCACTCCAAGCAACCCCTGCTGAGCAATATGTCACTCTTGAAATACCCTCAGAGTTGATTTCCAACTGGAAACGAGAAGGTTACACTCATCTCCATCTTGGAGGTATCAGATTAATCCTCACCCTTCATGGGAGAAAAGGATTACCGGTTACAGCTCGCCTTGCTATGCTTGATACCCGGTTTAAACAGTACCAAGATGCTGTTATTGGCACTGTCCTTACCACCCTCCATGCAGGAAGTGTGTTACTCACTTTCTATCCCAACTTCAACCTTTCTCTCCAAGATCCCAACTTGCCTACAACCTTGAAGGTCCAAATCCAAATTCAAGGTGTTGAACAAATTTCTTCTGCCAAAATTGCCACTTTACACCACCAACTGGTCTATAGGCTTCAAAATCATGCCTTAGATCTACCCACACCAGAACACCACTCTGACACCCTCATGGTGTTAGCAGAATCTGACCAGATCCCGACAATCATCCAGATCCCACGACAAATTCCTCGTCATGAGCTCATCAAGCTTATGCCTCTTGAATGGATCTCTAACTATGAACAGTTCCATAATAATACAGCTCCCATTCAGACATCCGAAAGTATGTTTGAAAGACGACAAGATGGAACAGTCAGAATGACTTTTAAACCACCTCCCAGTGCTCCACAAGAGCCTCCTCGGCTCTCCTTTACTTATTCCTCAATGATCACAGCTGTTCAGACAGCTCAGGAAGATCTACCCATTACAGGGTTTAATTCTGAAGGATACCCTGTTTATCCAGCCAAACACAATGGCCATTTCCTATGGGATGCCCCTGGTTCCGGCATGTGTGACCCAAATTGTCCCTGCTGGGATGATTGGGAAGAAGATGATGATTATGCAACCACACGGAAAAAGAAACCCAAAAAGAAAAAACCTCCTGTCCCATGTCACCACTGTGACCCCAAACCACCATCAGATCCTCCACCTCCACCAGCTCCATTACCCATCTACCGAAAAGAACTCAAATGGATTGCCAAACATTGCAAATCTGAGATTCCATCACCACTCCCAAACCCAACGCCTATCGTCCAACCACTGGCTTGTATGATGTTTTCCTCTACCTCTTCCGATTACTCTTCTTCCTTTCCTTCTTTGGAACCCCACACAGATCCCCAACGAAATGTTGTGTCCAAACCCTTTATCCCTTCACCTATTACTTCCACGGGCCACCTAGAGCCCCCTAAACCTTTTGAATCTGTCCTCAACTGGCAAACTCAAAATGCCAGGGCACAAAATGATACTTTGTTGCATCTCAATTCAAGAGTTGAGAACATCAGTTTGCGAACTGAACAGATTGAGACAAAAGTTGACTCCATCACTGCACAGATGCAGCAGATCTACCAAAACCTCCAGTCCAGAATTTCTCAACTTGACTCTGAGTTACGAGCCATGCTTGCCCATCGTTACTCAGGCCCCGAATTTGACCAAAAAGAAAGGGAAATCAGACGCTTAAAAGCTGAACTTGCCCAGATTGAATCTGAAAGACAGAGACCTACTCTTTTCACCACTTCACCTCCTATCCCTTCCATCGGTCCAACTTATCATCCTTTTGCCTCTATGCTTTCTCCTATTAAACAGTATGACCCTTCCAAGTTATTTGGTATGACTCATACTCTTTTCAGAGACAATCCTTTGCCACCACCACCTAAACCTAAACCCAAACCTAGACCGCAGCCTCGCCCTGCCCCTCTTCATCCTTCCTCATTGACCATCCCTGGCCAACCATCTCCTAGTTCTACACCGGCATCACCACTAGCTCCATTATTCGTCCCTACCCAATCCAAGGATAAAGAACCCATGCACCAATTTACTGCTCACACAGTCACCCATTCATCTACTACAGTCGATCAAACTTCTGATTCAAATCCAGCTGTTTCAGATAGCCCTACCGAAACTGATACAGAATCTTCAGTATCCACCAGTGACTCTGAAAAGTCCTATGCTGATATCACCAAAATCTTGATGGCTCAACCTGATCAACCTACCCAAGGCCAAACCTCTCATACAGAACCATATGTTGATATTCCCTCCGAAGTTGAAGAAGAAATGCCCGAATCTTCTGCCACAAATCAACCTCCTCCAACCCAGACCAATCCATCGAGCCAAAAATCGTCAAATGGCCCATGGTTCACATTTGATGATCTTCCATCTCATAAATGGCGTGACCGACTCAATGAAATGTCTGCCTGGATTGACCTCCAGATGTTAAGACCAGGAGCAACAACTCAATCAGTCCTTAGAGAATTTGCTACTCGTTTCACGGGTGCTCTAAGAGATTGGTTTGATTCGTTAGGACAATACCGCCAACTACAGTTTGTTGATCTCCCAGAAGTCTCAAGTGCTCTTGCTGTACTTCATGATCAATTCCTTGGAGACCCTTCTGCAGTTTTTGAAGCTGCCAGACGAGATTATCTCAACATGAAATGCTGCTCCCTCAATGCTAAAGATCTTGACTTCCATTATAAGTGAATGTCCCTGCTGTTCTATAAGCTTAATGGATTCAATGAGCCGACCTTAAAGCATGTCTTTCTGGCTTCCCTCCCCGAAGAACTCCAACCCAACATCCAGAGACAACTCACAGCATCCAATCTTTCCCTAGACAACATCTCTCTTGGCAAAATCTTTCAACTTGCCAAAACTTGTCTTGACAAACTTTGCGAGCAAAAACAGTTTTTCAAAGAACTGTTGAAAGACAAAGAACCTTTCCGAAGTGCTTGCAAAAAGCCTTATTTGCAGATCAAATGCCACAAGAAAAAGGATTGCGATTGCAGTTCAAAGAAAAAACGGCATTTTCGGAAATTCAAACCTCCAGAATTTTCCTCCAAGCCTCGCAGATCCCGAAAGCCCTACCGGTTCTTCAGAAAGAAATCTTCCTCCTCTAGAAAATTCAAACGAAAGCAATCAAACAGATGTTTCATCTGCAAGAGAAAAGGCCACTATGCCAAAGATTGCCCCAACAAAAGAGAAAAATCCATCCGGTTAGTTGAGCATCTTCAAGCAACTACCGACTACTCTCCTGCCAAAGATGAGCTGGAATTCTATTTCTCTGAACAAGATGAACCCAATGATGAAACAGTGTTCGCACTACAGAATTCCTCTGATTCAGACAGTGACCAGTCTCAAGTGATTTTCCATCAACAGTCACTCTCCCTTGATACTACAGTTCCTATCCCATCCATCAAACTCCAGATCTTACCCTCAAAATTCCAAAGGCCCATTCCAGCAATTGGTCTTATAGATACTGGCGCCCAACGCAGCATGTTAAACCCCCATATTCTTCCATCCGAATATTGGACCCAGTCTGAAGAACATTTCAAAGCTGTCAATGGCAAACTCTTCACCACCTCTTTGATTACCAAGAAACCCGTTGGTATTCAAATCTTCCCCAATTGTGTCATTTGGACCAAGGTTATTGGTTCAACTCTTCCTAATAAGGATATCTTGTTAGGATTTGACGTCCTTCACCAAATCAAACACCTCCAAATCATTCCCACTGGCATCCGTGTCAAGTCCATGTTCAAACCGTTCACAGACATTCTGAAACTCTACAATTTGTCTGAAACTCCCCAGTCTTACCAGGATATTTCAACCAAACTTTTGAGTTTCTGTCCAGAGTCCCATTCCGAGTTCACCCATCCAAATCCTTTGTGGAAAAATAAGTCTTTCTTCATTAAGTTACCCTTCAAACTCAATGAAGACATTAACCCAACTAAAGCTACCCATCCAGGAATGAGTCCTTCTGACTTACTCCTAGCCCAACAAGAATGTTCACAATTGTTAGCCCAAGGTTTAATTGAGCCCACGAGTTCTCAATGGGCTTGCCAAGCCTTTTATGTTGAAAAGCATTCTGAAATTGTCCGAGGAAAGAAACGCCTAGTCATTGACTACCAGCCATTAAACATGTTTTTACAAGATGACAAATTCCCTTTACCTCGCCGACAAAGCATGTTCACTTTTCTCAAAAATGCCCAGATCTTTTCAAAATTTGATTTAAAATCAGGTTTTTGGCAACTAGGCATTGAACCCTCCGAACGTTACAAAACCGCCTTTTGTATTCCCAATGCCCATTTCCAATGGACCGTCCTACCCTTTGGTCTCAAAACTGCCCCATCCATTTTCCAAAAATCCATGGTCCAAATCTTCCAACCCATCTTGCATCATGCATTGATTTATATTGATGATATCTTGCTTTTTTCAGGCTCACATGATGAACATCGCCAGCTGTTAACTCAATTCTATGATATTCTCCAAAGTCATGGAATCATGTTATCGGCCAAGAAAAGCATCATTGCTACAGATAATGTTGAATTCCTTGGTATGATCATAAAAGATGGACACTACCAGCCAGGAAAGCAGTTTAGAGTGTACGTGGCGTTGTTATACCAGAACTACAACAGTTAAAACTGTTCTTTGGACCAGTAGTCCGCAAGCTCGGGTTTCCAGCCGATATACCTCTGTAATCAAAACCTTTAAAACATTTTTTTCTCAGGTTATACAACCCAAAACAGAGTTTCCTTTAGTCTAAAACAGGGTACCAAACCAGATAAGAAATGGTCAAAAGTTTTCTGATGCACAGGATCCTTACTAGAAGGCAAGTGCAGAGCATACTTCCTTAGGTTTTCAAAATGAACAAATTTAATCCTTTATTCTTTTTCTTTCTTAGAACTTCATTTGCAGAGAGAGAGAAGAGGTTTAGGGATTCATGTTGTAGGAGAAAGCACGAGTTTATTTCTTTCAAACTTCTATATCTTACAAGCAAGGGGAGAATCCTTTATATAGAGGAGGATTCTTCGAGAAGATAGGACAGGACCCCTATCTTTTACAAAAGTAAAAGCAAAAGATAAGATAAGATAGGATAGGATCCCTATCTTTTACATAATGGCACAACTTTAATTATTACAAAAGACAAAAGTGCTTTAATAATTAAAGCATGACTTTGACAAAAGCAAAAGCAAAAGCTTAAAGTAAAAGCAAACTTTAATAATTATGCAGGCATAAAGCGAAACATCATTATGACAACAAGACAAACTACTTTATGGAAAGCAATAAGACAAACAACTTTATGGAGAGCGGAGGTTCATGTACTCGTCTTCGGATGAGCTTTCGGTCTCATCTGGGTTGTCAGGGTTGCCTTTTGGGAAAAAGATCTTGGAGAGCTTTGGATGCTTGCAGGAGGGACCACGGCATGGTGGATAAGGGCAATTATAGTCTCTGGGAGTACACTTTGGAGTATACTTAGGGGAAGTTTGGGTGGCTTTATCAACTTTGGATGGTTGAGCTGGTCGTTTGGAGGATTGAGTTGAGGGTCCTGGTCCAGAGGGGCCAGGTTCATCCATTGTTGGTTGGGGAAACTGGTGAAGGTGTTGGCTGAGAGGGAGAAATGCATCCCATGGGTCTTGGGAATCTTGGAACAGGAAATCAGTGTAGTCTGGTTTTTCTTCTTTGATGATGATACCTGTGGACTTTGGTTTGGATATGGCGGATGGAGTGGGGATCATGAGGAGGTCATGTTGGGGACCTAAGGAGGTGTGGGAGATATCTTTAAGTGGCGGAGGTTGGTGGTTCAATTGGCAAAGGTAGTTGTGCAGGACATCTTGTATGTCATTTTCAATCACAGCTATATGTGGTGCAGTGAACCATTCATATACCTGATCTTGAGTCCAAAAGAGTTTGGTGTCTGGATGTTGAAAGTATGGCCTGTGAATAATAAAAACTGATGTGAACATTTGTGCTTCAGGGGTAGGCATACGATCAAGGTTGTGAATTTCTGACAGTTGTTGGAGCTTCCTTCTCCACCATGGTATGGGGGAGAACCATTCAAGTAATGTCCAGGTAAGAGAAGTGGCATTGTCTGGATTAAGGAGATGCTCCAAAGTAGGAGAAATGGGAAGGATTAGCTTGGTGGCATAGAGGACTGTTAGGCACCAAATGTACCATAACACATCTTCAGTGGTCTCTCTGGTTGGATCAAGGGTTAAACCTGTAAGGAACAGATTTTCTGGGTGGAAAGTGGAAAAAGGAAAAGGGTCTGTGACAAGGTAGGCTTTCATGAAGAAGCGAAAAAGAGCTTTTCTTGCAAACTCTTGGATGGCGAAGACAGAAGAAAAGGTTTTATTAAAGGGAAAAGTTTTCTTGGTGAGAGCTTGTGGGGGTAGTGAAGTAGCCATGGAGATAATTGGAAAATGGTAGGTGGTGGAAAACAGGGTGAGAGGGTTTTCTGGTTTGGAGAGTCTGGAGAGCATATCAGGGATGAGGTTCTGGGATCCCTTTATATGCTGGACTGAAAAGTCATATTTGGAAAACCAATCTTTTAATCTGAGTAACATTTTTTCGGGAACAGTTTTACCTTTGAAATGAAAGATATTGGGGAAGGCTGAGCTGTCCATTCGGATGAGAAAATGGTGTCCAATCAAATGATACTCAAACTTTTTGATGCCATTCTTTACCGCTAAGATTTCTTTGAACACGCTATGGTAGTGCTTCTGTGTGTCAGAAAAATGTCCACAAGCGTAAGCGATAAAGTTTTCTTTTCCATTGATTTCTTCAAGGAGTATGGCACCCCATGATTCATCACTTGCGTATGTTTGTAAGATGCGCTTGCCATCTGTAATCAACTTTAAAGGAGGCGGATTTTGCGCAATCTGCTTTAGGGTAGTGACAGCAAATGTGTGGTCAGCATTCCATTCTGGGGGCTTCTTTTTCAATAAAGCCGAGAGATGGTGAGTGTAAAGATCCACGTGGGGGATGAAATCACGGATGTAGTTGATGATGCCGAGAAACTGTTGAATTTGCCTTTTGGAAAGTTGCTGATCTGGAAAGTGAAGCAATTCTTGGGCAATGTGCTTTCCTGGCTGGTAGTGTCCATCTTTTATGATCATACCAAGGAATTCAACATTATCTGTAGCAATGATGCTTTTCTTGGCCGATAACATGATTCCATGACTTTGGAGAATATCATAGAATTGAGTTAACAGCTGGCGATGTTCATCATGTGAGCCTGAAAAAAGCAAGATATCATCAATATAAATCAATGCATGATGCAAGATGGGTTGGAAGATTTGGACCATGGATTTTTGGAAAATGGATGGGGCAGTTTTGAGACCAAAGGGTAGGACGGTCCATTGGAAATGGGCATTGGGAATACAAAAGGCGGTTTTGTAACGTTCGGAGGGTTCAATGCCTAGTTGCCAAAAACCTGATTTTAAATCAAATTTTGAAAAGATCTGGGCATTTTTGAGAAAAGTGAACATGCTTTGTCGGCGAGGTAAAGGGAATTTGTCATCTTGTAAAAACATGTTTAATGGCTGGTAGTCAATGACTAGGCGTTTCTTTCCTCGGACAATTTCAGAATGCTTTTCAACATAAAAGGCTTGGCAAGCCCATTGAGAACTCGTGGGCTCAATTAAACCTTGGGCTAACAATTGTGAACATTCTTGTTGGGCTAGGAGTAAGTCAGAAGGACTCATTCCTGGATGGGTAGCTTTAGTTGGGTTAATGTCTTCATTGAGTTTGAAGGGTAACTTAATGAAGAAAGACTTATTTTTCCACAAAGGATTTGGATGGGTGAACTCGGAATGGGACTCTGGACAGAAACTCAAAAGTTTGGTTGAAATATCCTGGTAAGACTGGGGAGTTTCAGACAAATTGTAGAGTTTCAGAATGTCTGTGAACGGTTTGAACATGGACTTGACACGGATGCCAGTGGGAATGATTTGGAGGTGTTTGATTTGGTGAAGGACGTCAAATCCTAACAAGATATCCTTATTAGGAAGAGTTGAACCAATAACCTTGGTCCAAATGACACAATTGGGGAAGATTTGAATACCAACGGGTTTCTTGGTAATCAAAGAGGTGGTGAAGAGTTTGCCATTGACAGCTTTGAAATGTTCTTCAGACTGGGTCCAATATTCGGATGGAAGAATATGGGGGTTTAACATGCTGCGTTGGGCGCCAGTATCTATAAGACCAATTGCTGGAATGGGCCTTTGGAATTTTGAGGGTAAGATCTGGAGTTTGATGGATGGGATAGGAACTGTAGTATCAAGGGAGAGTGACTGTTGATGGAAAATCACTTGAGACTGGTCACTGTCTGAATCAGAGGAATTCTGTAGTGCGAACACTGTTTCATCATTGGGTTCATCTTGTTCAGAGAAATAGAATTCCAGCTCATCTTTGGCAGGAGAGTAGTCGGTAGTTGCTTGAAGATGCTCAACTAACCGGATGGATTTTTCTCTTTTGTTGGGGCAATCTTTGGCATAGTGGCCTTTTCTCTTGCAGATGAAACATCTGTTTGATTGCTTTCGTTTGAATTTTCTAGAGGAGGAAGATTTCTTTCTGAAGAACCGGTAGGGCTTTCGGGATCTGCGAGGCTTGGAGGAAAATTCTGGAGGTTTGAATTTCCGAAAATGCCGTTTTTTCTTTGAACTGCAATCGCAATCCTTTTTCTTGTGGCATTTGATCTGCAAATAAGGCTTTTTGCAAGCACTTCGGAAAGGTTCTTTGTCTTTCAACAGTTCTTTGAAAAACTGTTTTTGCTCGCAAAGTTTGTCAAGACAAGTTTTGGCAAGTTGAAAGATTTTGCCAAGAGAGATGTTGTCTAGGGAAAGATTGGATGCTGTGAGTTGTCTCTGGATGTTGGGTTGGAGTTCTTCGGGGAGGGAAGCCAGAAAGACATGCTTTAAGGTCGGCTCATTGAATCCATTAAGCTTATAGAACAGCAGGGACATTCACTTATAATGGAAGTCAAGATCTTTAGCATTGAGGGAGCAGCATTTCATGTTGAGATAATCTCGTCTGGCAGCTTCAAAAACTGCAGAAGGGTCTCCAAGGAATTGATCATGAAGTACAGCAAGAGCACTTGAGACTTCTGGGAGATCAACAAACTGTAGTTGGCGGTATTGTCCTAACGAATCAAACCAATCTCTTAGAGCACCCGTGAAACGAGTAGCAAATTCTCTAAGGACTGATTGAGTTGTTGCTCCTGGTCTTAACATCTGGAGGTCAATCCAGGCAGACATTTCATTGAGTCGGTCACGCCATTTATGAGATGGAAGATCATCAAATGTGAACCATGGGCCATTTGACGATTTTTGGCTCGATGGATTGGTCTGGGTTGGAGGAGGTTGATTTGTGGCAGAAGATTCGGGCATTTCTTCTTCAACTTCGGAGGGAATATCAACATATGGTTCTGTATGAGAGGTTTGGCCTTGGGTAGGTTGATCAGGTTGAGCCATCAAGATTTTGGTGATATCAGCATAGGACTTTTCAGAGTCACTGGTGGATACTGAAGATTCTGTATCAGTTTCGGTAGGGCTATCTGAAACAGCTGGATTTGAATCAGAAGTTTGATCGACTGTAGTAGATGAATGGGTGACTGTGTGAGCAGTAAATTGGTGCATGGGTTCTTTATCCTTGGATTGGGTAGGGACGAATAATGGAGCTAGTGGTGATGCCGGTGTAGAACTAGGAGATGGTTGGCCAGGGATGGTCAATGAGGAAGGATGAAGAGGGGCAGGGCGAGGCTGCGGTCTAGGTTTGGGTTTAGGTTTAGGTGGTGGTGGCAAAGGATTGTCTCTGAAAAGAGTATGAGTCATACCAAATAACTTGGAAGGGTCATACTGTTTAATAGGAGAAAGCATAGAGGCAAAAGGATGATAAGTTGGACCGATGGAAGGGATAGGAGGTGAAGTGGTGAAAAGAGTAGGTCTCTGTCTTTCAGATTCAATCTGGGCAAGTTCAGCTTTTAAGCGTCTGATTTCCCTTTCTTTTTGGTCAAATTCGGGGCCTGAGTAACGATGGGCAAGCATGGCTCGTAACTCAGAGTCAAGTTGAGAAATTCTGGACTGGAGGTTTTGGTAGATCTGCTGCATCTGTGCAGTGATGGAGTCAACTTTTGTCTCAATCTGTTCAGTTCGCAAACTGATGTTCTCAACTCTTGAATTGAGATGCAACAAAGTATCATTTTGTGCCCTGGCATTTTGAGTTTGCCAGTTGAGGACAGATTCAAAAGGTTTAGGGGGCTCTAGGTGGCCCGTGGAAGTAATAGGTGAAGGGATAAAGGGTTTGGACACAACATTTCGTTGGGGATCTGTGTGGGGTTCCAAAGAAGGAAAGGAAGAAGAGTAATCGGAAGAGGTAGAGGAAAACATCATACAAGCCAGTGGTTGGACGATAGGCGTTGGGTTTGGGAGTGGTGATGGAATCTCAGATTTGCAATGTTTGGCAATCCATTTGAGTTCTTTTCGGTAGATGGGTAATGGAGCTGGTGGAGGTGGAGGATCTGATGGTGGTTTGGGGTCACAGTGGTGACATGGGACAGGAGGTTTTTTCTTTTTGGGTTTCTTTTTCCGTGTGGTTGCATAATCATCATCTTCTTCCCAATCATCCCAGCAGGGACAATTTGGGTCACACATGCCGGAACCAGGGGCATCCCATAGGAAATGGCCATTGTGTTTGGCTGGATAAACAGGGTATCCTTCAGAATTAAACCCTGTAATGGGTAGATCTTCCTGAGCTGTCTGAACAGCTGTGATCATTGAGGAATAAGTAAAGGAGAGCCGAGGAGGCTCTTGTGGAGCACTGGGAGGTGGTTTAAAAGTCATTCTGACTGTTCCATCTTGTCGTCTTTCAAACATACTTTCGGATGTCTGAATGGGAGCTGTATTATTATGGAACTGTTCATAGTTAGAGATCCATTCAAGAGGCATAAGCTTGATGAGCTCATGACGAGGAATTTGTCGTGGGATCTGGATGATTGTCGGGATCTGGTCAGATTCTGCTAACACCATGAGGGTGTCAGAGTGGTGTTTTGGTGTGGGTAGATCTAAGGCATGATTTTGAAGCCTATAGACCAGTTGGTGGTGTAAAGTGGCAATTTTGGCAGAAGAAATTTGTTCAGCACCTTGAATTTGGATTTGGACCTTCAAGGTTGTAGGCAAGTTGGGATCTTGGAGAGAAAGGTTGAAGTTGGGATAGAAAGTGAGTAACACACTTCCTGCATGGAGGGTGGTAAGGACAGTGCCAATAACAGCATCTTGGTACTGTTTAAACCGGGTATCAAGCATAGCAAGGCGAGCTGTAACCGGTAATCCTTTTCTCCCATGAAGGGTGAGGATTAATCTGATACCTCCAAGATGGAGATGAGTGTAACCTTCTCGTTTCCAGTTGGAAATCAACTCTGAGGGTATTTCAAGAGTGACATATTGCTCAGCAGGGGTTGCTTGGAGTGAACACTGATCCAGGCGAGAAGACTGGATGTATTCTTTAGGGTGAGGTCTTCGGGTGGATATGAGAGTACGAATACTGCGGGTAAAAGAACTGGGGCGTTTATATAGTTGGTAAGGGCTTATGAGAGGGTATGAAGATTCACTGATCTGGGCGGATTCAGGGATGTAGGAGTATTCTACAAGGTTTTCAATTTTGTTGGCAGTATGAGAAGTGCAAGATTTTGGTAAGGAAAGAGTAGAAGAAAGAGTAACAGGAGTAGAAGGAGTCGAAGATAAAGTGGAAGCCATGAATGAGAAACTCTCTCTGCGTCTGAAGTCTAATGATCAAAACAGAATAAAGTCATAAATTATACCATTTTGAGCATGAAAACAAGAGTTTAGAAAACAAGTTTCAAGGAACGGTATGGCTCTGAAAGGATTTATACCATAAATTATACCTTGCTTGTAAGATATAGAAGTTTGAAAGAAATAAACTCGTGCTTTCTCCTACAACATGAATCCCTAAACCTCTTCTCTCTCTCTGCAAATGAAGTTCTAAGAAAGAAAAAGAATAAAGGATTAAATTTGTTCATTTTGAAAACCTAAGGAAGTATGCTCTGCACTTGCCTTCTAGTAAGGATCCTGTGCATCAGAGTAGAAGAAAGAGTAACAGGAGTAGAAGGAGTCGAAGATGAAGTGGAAGCCATGAATGAGAAACTCTCTCTGCGTCTGAAGTCTAATGATCAAAACAGAATAAAGTCATAAATTATACCATTTTGAGCATGAAAACAAGAGTTTAGAAAACAAGTTTCAAGGAACGGTATGGCTCTGCACTTGCCTTCTAGTAAGGATCCTGTGCATCAGAAAACTTTTGACCATTTCTTATCTGGTTTGGTACCCTGTTTTAGACTAAAGGAAAGTCTGTTTTGGGTTGTATAACCTGAGAAAAAAATGTTTTAAAGGTTTTGATTACAGAGGTATATCGGCTGGAAACCCGAGCTTGCGGACTACTGGTCCAAAGAACAGTTTTAACTGTTGTAGTTCTGGTATAACAACGCCACGTACACTCTAAATGAACATATTTGGTGTGCCACTTGGGTTTGTTTGTTTTTTTTTTTTTTTCTTGATTTTGTTTATTTAGTTCAATAAAGAACTAAAAGAGAGAATTAAGTGTGGTAAAAGGCAAAAGTTTGTGAGATCATTAGAGGGTAAAAGCCAATTTGTGTGTTAAACACGAGAGTTAAGTGACATCAAATTGAGTGAAACACGTGAGGGAGTGTTGTGAGGTCTTTTTGCTAACATTCTTTTCAGATCACAAATATGTCAAAAGATCAAGAAGCTATAGACCAATCAATCATGCTCAAAGCCATGCAACAACAATTTGAGCACATGAATCTGATGTTTGGAGAGATCCGTGACAAATTGGAGAGGCAAGACACTGCCATAGCCAATCTACAAAGGGGGCAACAACCAATAGCTCCTAATGTAAGAGGTAATCAAGGGCGTGCTGTCATGGGAGAAGAAGATAGCAATGACATAGATGATTTTGATGACCAGGCCACCGTTGACATGCGTGGAAGAGATAATAGAAGGGCAAGCCGTATGGATCGTGATTTGGGGAGTATCAAACTGAAAATTCCTTCTTTTCAAGGTAAAAATGATCCGGAAGCTTATTTGGAGTGGGAAAAAAAGGTGGAGCTAGTATTTGATTGCCACAACTACTCTGAGGAGAAAAAGGTAAAACTAGCTGCTGTTGAATTTACTGATTATGCTATTATTTGGTGGGATCAACTTGTTTTGAGTAGGAGACGAAATCGTGAAAGGCCTATAAACACTTGGGAGGAGATGAAGGCCATCATGAGGAGGAGATTTGTTCCTAGTCATTATTATAGGGAGCTGCACCAAAGGCTTCAAAGTCTTACACAAGGTTCTAGAAGTGTGGAAGATTACCACAAGGAGATGGAAATAATCATGATTCGAGCCAACATTGAAGAAGAACGAGAGGCCACTATGGCAAGATTTTTACATGGGTTAAATCAAGATATTGCTAATGTGGTTGACTTGCAGCACTATGTTGAGTTGGAAGACATGGTTCACATGGCCATGAAAGTGGAACGACAATTTAAAAAGAAAGGTTCCACTAGAACCAATTTGGGTTCATCTTCCTCATGGAAGTCAAAATGGAGCAAAGATGAAAAGGTTGTTTCAAAGCCTAAGATTGAGCCAATCAAGGATCATAAAGAGGGAGGCAACCAAAGTAAAGGTAAATCTGATTCCCAACACTCTAGAAATAGAGATATTAAGTGTTTTAAATGTTTGGGGACAGGTCATATTGCATCTCAATGCCCAAATAAGAGAGTAATGATCTTGAGGGATGATGGTGATGTTGAAACCGAGAGTGAATCAGATGATGATCCTATGCCACCTTTGGAGGATGCTAATGATGGTGTAGAATATCCTGTTGATGGTAAATTGATGGTTGCTAGGCGTGCTCTCAACATGCAAGTAAAAGAGGATGCGGAGGTACAACGTGATAACATCTTTCATACTAGATGCCACATCAAAGATAAGGTATGTAGTATGATAATTGATGGTGGAAGTTGTACTAATGTAGCTAGCACTAGTTTAGTTGAAAAATTAAAGTTGAAAACTTTGAAACATCCGAGGCCATATAAGCTACAATGGCTGAATGATTGTGGGGAAGTTAAAGTAAATAAACAAGTGCTAGTTTCATTCTCTATTGGGAGATACAAGGATGAGGTTCTATGTGATGTAGTACCCATGCATGCTGGACACATTCTTTTGGGTCGACCTTGGCAATATGATAGGCGTGTGACACATGATGGATACTTAAATAGATATTCTTTTGTAATGAATAAAAGGCAAATCACTCTTGTACCATTAACACCTAGACAAGTGTATGAGGATCAAATGTCAATAAAAAAAGAGAGTGATACAAAAAATGAAAATGAGAGTACAAAAGAAAGAGAGATTGAGAGAAAAGCAAGTGAAAAGATAGAAAAAAATATTGTTGAGAGAAAAGAGAGGCAGCAAGTGAACTTGTTTGCAAAAGAGAGCGAGGTTAAGAGGGCTTTCTTTTCAAAACAGCCTATCATTGTACTTTTGTGCAAAGAGGCTTGTTTACACACTAATGAGCTTAACTTTTCTTTGCCTAGTGCTATTGTGACTCTTTTGCAGGACTTTGATGATGTGTTTCCAAATGAAGTCCCTAACGGTTTGCCACCTATTAGGGGAATTGAGCATCAAATAGACTTCGTATAGAAGTAACCCTGAGGAGACAAAGGAGCTTCAAAGGCAAGTTGAAGAACTCTTGGCAAAAGGATATGTGAGGGAGAGCATGAGTCCATGTGCAGTACCAGTTTTACTAGTGCCCAAAAAGGATGGAACATGGAGGATGTGCGTTGACTGTCGTGCAATTAATAAAATCACTGTAAAGTATCGACATCCTATTCCTAGACTTGATGACATGCTTGATGAATTGCATGGTTCTTGTGTGTTTAGTAAAATTGATCTTAAAAGTGGATATCATCAAATTAGGATTAGAGAGGGAGATGAGTGGAAAACTGCCTTTAAAACAAAATATGGTTTATATGAGTGGTTAGTGATGCCATTTGGGTTATCTAATGCACCTAGCACTTTTATGAGGTTAATGAACCATGTTTTGCGTGCTTTTATTGGCAAATTCGTAGTTGTCTATTTTGATGATATTTTGATCTATAGCAAAGGCTTAGATGAACACATTGAACATTTGCAAAGTGTATTGACTGTTTTAAGGAAGGAAAAGTTGTATGCTAATTTGAAGAAGTGTTCCTTTTGTACAAATCAGATTGTTTTTCTTGGTTATGTTGTAAGTGCTAAAGGAATTGAGGTTGATGAAGAGAAGGTAAAGGCTATTAAAGAGTGGCCTACACCTAAAAGTGTAAGTGAGGTAAGAAGTTTTCATGGTTTGGCTAGTTTTTATAGAAGATTTGTGAAAGATTTTAGCACCCTTGCTGCACCATTAACTGAAATTGTGAAGAAACATGTGGGATTTAAGTGGGGTAGTGAACAAGAAAGGGCATTTAATCTAATTAAGGAGAAATTGGTTTCTGCACCATTACTTGCTTTACCTGATTTTACTAAAACTTTTGAAATTGAGTGTGATGCTTCAGGTATAGGCATTGGAGCTGTTTTGATGCAAGAAGGGCGTCCAATTGCTTACTTTAGTGAAAAATTGAGTGGAGCAGCCCTAAACTATCCTACCTATGACAAGGAGATGTATGCATTGGTGAGAGCATTGGAAACTTGGCAACATTATCTTCTACCTAAAGAGTTTGTTATACACACTGATCATGAGTCCTTGAAGCATTTGAAAGGGCAAGGTAAGTTGCATAAGAGACATGCCAAATGGGTTGAATTTATTGAGCCATTTCCTTATGTGATCAAATATAAACAAGGTAAGGAGAATGTGGTGGCTGATGCATTATCTAGAAGGTATGCACTTATCTCTACATTAAATGCAAAGTTGTTAGGATTTGAGTACATTAAAGAATTATATGTTAACGATCCTGATTTTGCTAATGTGTTTAATGCTTGTGAGAAAGTTGCATTTGGTAAGTTCTATAGGCATGATGGGCTTTTATTTAGAGAAAATAAATTGTGTGTGCCTCATAGTTCTTTGCGTGAATTGCTTGTGCGTGAAGCTCATGGGGGTGGTTTAATGGGACATTTTGGCATTGCAAAGACTTTAGATGTTTTAAAAGAACACTTCTTTTGGCCACATATGAAACGTGATGTTGAAAGAATATGTGAGAAGTGTATCACTTGTAAACATGCTAAGTCTAGAATTTTACCCCATGGATTGTATAACCCTCTACCCATACCTAGTGAACCTTGGGTTGATATTTCTATGGACTTTGTTTTGGGTTTACCTAGGTCAAAAAGGGGAAGTGATTGTTTTTGTTGTTGTTGATAGGTTTTCAAAGATGGCACATTTCATTCCATGTCACAAAACTGATGATGCAACAAACATAGCTAATTTGTTTTTCAAGGAAATAGTCAGGTTGCATGGAGTACCAAGGAGTATAGTTTCAGATCGAGATGCTAAGTTCTTGAGCCACTTTTGGAAAACTTTGTGGGGTAAGTTGGGTACTAAACTTTTATTTTCTACTACTTGTCATCCACAAACTGATGGACAAACTGAGGTTGTAAATAGAACTCTGTCTACTTTGTTGCGTGCCATTATTCAAAAGAACTTGAAAACTTGGGAAGAATGTTTGCCACATGTTGAATTTGCTTACAATAGAACTGTCCATTCAGCTACTAAATTTTCACCATTTGAGATTGTATATGGTTTTAATCCATTAACTCCTTTGGATTTATTACCTTTACCTATTAATGAGCGTGCTAGTATAGATGGTAAAAAGAAAGCTGAATTTGTCAAGCAATTGCATGAGAGAACACGTCAACACATAGAAAAGAGAACTGAACAATATGCTACTCAAGCCAACAAAGGACGTAAGCAAGTGGTTTTTCAGCCTGGAGATTGGGTTTGGGTGCATATGAGAAAGGAGAGGTTCCCAGCACAAAGGCGTTCCAAGTTACTTCCAAGGGGAGATGGTCCATTTCAAGTGGTTGCACGGATCAATGACAATGCCTACAAATTGGATCTTCCTGGTGAGTATAATGTGAGTGCTACTTTCAATGTTTCTGATCTTTCTCCTTTCGATGTAGGTGAAGATTCGAGGACGAATCCTTTTGAAGAGAGGGGGAATGATGAGAACCATCAAGGGACCATTAAAACTTCAAGTGATCCTTTGCACATTCATGGAGGCCCAATTACAAGAGCAAGAGCCAAAAATATGCAAGCTACTTTAAATGGATTAATTGAGAAAATATGGATTGAAAATGCAATTCAAGATGCAAGACATCATGAATTGGGCTTGAAGAGAAGACAAGGCATTGTGGGCATTATTCAAGTCATTGGGCAGCCAAATACACAAGTTGTATCAAATGCAGAAAGGTCAAATTCGGAATAAAAACTGTATTGATTGAGCCAGAATTAAAGTGCAAGCTATATACCGTTAGAAATATAATTAAGTTAGCTTTCCAATAAATTTTACAGAGCTGGATTTGGAGTTCTCTAGAAGGAGTTATGACCAATTCTTTACAGCTTGGTCAGACTTGGGATTTTCAACGAATCCTTTGTTTTTCAACTTATTTGTTTGTTTTGTTTCAAGCTTGTCAATGTGTAAGGTAAGTCTACCATCAATGATGGTGGGCTAACATTAAGTTTGTCAATGATAGCATTAATTATAGTAGGCTAGCATTAAGTTTGTCAAAGATAGCATTGATTATGGTGGGTTGGTGAAGACTTTTGAAACATCTTTTGACAAACCTACTTGGAGGGTTGTTCCAATGTTTCCATTTGGATTTTTAGGACCTTGGGTTTCTTTTAGCCTATTTAAATTCAGCAACCTTGGTATGTAAGAAAATTAGAGATGAATGTTATTTGAATTTGAAAGATCATTCTTTCTTTGGTTCTTTTGAGAACTAGTGAACTTATCAAGAATTTGCATTCTTGTGGCGTTCCAAATTTAGACTTATCACTCACCTTCTCATCTATTTCTTGAGTGTGGCGTCAATACCATTCTCTATACCTTTGGTTCATGTTTTCTTAAGCATTGGGTCAAGGTTTTGTTTGTCTTAAATCTGTTTAGAACTTTCTTGGGAAGTTGAAACTACAAATTAAGTGTGGGATTCAAAGTTTCATTGTGGGATTCGCATCAACATGTACCATAACTCATCTTCGCAGATGGGTGAGGAAAAGAGGGTAAGGCCTGTGAGAAACAGGTTTTCCATACAGAGGGAAGGAAAACGATCAGGCTTTTTGCTCTGAACATTGAAGAAATACCGATAAATGAATTTCTTTGCAAAGTCTTGGATCTGGTAAGCTGAAGAAAAGGAATGTTCATGGGGAAAGTTCTCTAGTTGAGAGCTTTGAAAGGAAGTTGACGGTTCATGGCTATAACTGGGATGGTGTAAATGGAGGAAATAAGTGAGGGTTTATTTATAGCCGGACATGTAAGGAAGTATGGGAAGAGGTTCTATTTGCCTTTTATGTGTTGGACAGTAAAATCAATTTTTAGCAAACCAGTTTTTTAGGCTAAGCAGCTGTTTTTCAGGGAGCAGCTTATTTTTAAAGTCAAAGATTCTAGGAAAAGAGGAGTTGTCCATGTTGATAAGGAATTTATGGCTGATTAGATGAAATTCAAATTTTTTGATTTCATACTTGACCGCCAAAATCTCTTTGTAGATCACATGGTAACTCTTTTCAGAGTCTTTGAATTGTCCGCTTGCATGTGCACAGAAGTGACGTACACCATTTATCTCTTCAAGAAGGATGGCACTCCAAAAATCATCACTGGCATCGGTCTGTAGAATGCGTTGTCCAGTTGTGGGAATTCAGAGAGGAGGAGGTGACTGGGCTATCACCTTTAGTTGTTGGACAGCTTCTGTTTGTGCTGGTCCCCATGGAGGACACTATTTTCTGAGCATGCAGGACAATTGGCTTGTGTGGATTGCAACTTTAGGGATGAAATCACGGACATAATTAACAATCCCGAGGAATTGTTGGATCTGCTTTTCATTGAGATGTGTGTCCGGAAACTTTAATAATTCGGTTGCAATGTGTGGACCAGGTTGATAATGGCCATCTTTAATCACCATGACAAGAAAGTCAATTGATTCTTTTGCTATGCTGCTTTTCTTTTCAGAAAGCATGATTCTGTGTGCCTGCACGATATGAAAGAAATCCAAAAGGAGCTTCTGGTGGCTCTCATGGTCAGAGGAAAATAATAAGATATCATCAATGTATACCAAAGCATGATGAAGGATAGGACTGAAGATTTTTGTCATGGCTTTTTGAAATAATGAAGGTGCAACCTTAAGACCAAAAGGCATAACAGTCCACTGATAATGGGCATCAGGGATGCAAAAGGCAGCTTTATGACGGTCAATTGGTGAAATACCAAGTTGCTAAAAACCAGCTTTTAAATCAAACTTAGAGAAGATACGAGCCCCTTGAAGATGGACAAACAAGGTCTGGATTTTTTGAAGGGGGAACTTATCATCCTTAAGGAAAAAATTAAGTGGCTGGTAATCAATAACTAACCTCTTTTTACCACGAACTAATTCAAATCTTTTTTCAACATAGAAGGCTTAACAAGCCCAATCTGAATCAGTAGGTTCAATAAGACCTTGCTGAAGCAACTGAGAACATTCTTGCTTTGCAAGTAAGAGGTCAGAAGGAGACATACCCGGGTGTGATGCTTTTGTGGGATTTATGTCATTTTTCCAAAGAGGTGAAGGATGGAGGAGCTATGAATGGTTTTCTAGACAAAACTCTAGGAACTTTTTTGAAATACGACTGTATGGAGGTGATGTTTCTGAAAGTGTATACAGACGTAATGTATCTATATAAGGCAAGAACATTTGTTTGTAGCGAACTCCAGAACTGGTGAGGAATAGGTTTTTAACCAAATGAAGAATGTCAAAACCTATGAGTAAATCTTTATCTTGAAGTTTGGATGCTACAATCTTTTTCCAAATTATGCAATTCGGAAAGAATTGAATACCAATGGGTTTTTTGGTAATCAAAGTGGTTTCAAAAGTTTCTCCGTTAACTGCTCGGAAAAATTTCAAGTGTTTTTCCCAACAATCAGAGGGAAGGACAAAAGGATCCATCATACTGGTTTCTGCACCAGTGTCAATAAACCCGATGACAGGAACAAGTTTATGAAATTTTGAAGGAAGGATGGACATTTTGAGAGAAGGTATAGGAATGGTTGAAACATGGTTGACAGTTTTAACTGAAGAAATGACTTAAATATCATCAGAATCAGAAGATTCTACGATAATGAAGGCAGTCTGATCATCTTGTTCTGACTGTTCTGAAAAATTTGATTCGACATCTTCATTCTCAGATTACAGTGAAGAATGTTGAAGATGTTGTATGAGACGAACAACTTTGGCAAACTTGTGAGGACAATTCGAGCAAAATGACCGTGTTTCTTGCAGATGAAACAACGGTTGTGCTTTTTCTTTCTGTACTGGGAAGCATTCTTTTTTCTAAAATATCGGAGAGGTTTTTTGGAGGATGATTTTTTGTGGAAGTGTTTCTGAAAATGTCTTTTCTTTTTGGTTGGACAAACACACTTCGTTTCATCTTTGCACTCTATCTTGAGATAGGGTTTTTTGCAAGCTTGAGAAAACGATTTCTTGTCTTCCATAAGGTCTTTGAAGAATTCCTTTTGTTCACAGATCTTGTCGAGACATAGCATTGCCATTTGGAAAATCTTTCCTAGAGAGATATCAGCTATGCTGAGATTAGTGGCTGTGAGTTTCCTCTGAAGATCAAGTTGTAATTCAGAAGGAAGTGAGGCTATGAAGACATGTTTGAGAGATGGCTCATTGAACCCATTCAGCTTATAAAATATAATACTCATCCTTTTGTAATGAGATTCCAAAAGATGTCTTTTGAGAGAACAGCATTTCATCTGATGATACTCTTTTTTGTCTGCATCAGTGGAAACAATTTTTTCACCGATGAATTGTTCATGAATGATATTGAGTGCTGTGCCAATTGGAGATTGCATGAATTGGAGCTGACGGTATTCTCCCAAGCTTTCTAACCAATCATGTAAAGAACCCGTTGATCGGGCCATGAATTCACGGAGAATAGTTTGAGGTTGAGCATTTGGCTTTGTTCCTTGGAGATCAATCCATGCAGTAAATTCTTGAAGTCTGGCAGACCATTTGTGATGGGGAATGTCATCAAATGTGAACCAAGATGCTGAAGATGGTTTTGTTGAGTGATCAAGAACTGGTGGAGGCATTGATGGCTCTGGTTTTGTTGGAGATGCTTTATTTTCAGCATCAGAAGAACTGTCATCAACAATAGGTGTGGCAGTTGAAGTACTTGGATCTTCAGTTTTGGTGCCCATTAATATGCTTGTAATGTCAGCATATTCGGATTCAGAGTCAGTGGAGGTACCGACTGAGTTTGTGGATGAGGAAGAGAAAGACGGGTTGGACTCTGATGGGTTTGACTCATAGATTGTTTCTGGCTCAGAGGAGTCAGAAGATGAGTTTTGGACAGTATGATAATAATACTGATCCATTGGGCCTTTATCTTTTTTGGGGGGTTCAGGAGTGTCTTTTGGTGAATCTTCTGGTGGTACCGGAGGAACAGATGAAGATGAAGTGGCCTTTGGCTTTGGTTATGAAATTTTGACTTTGGATTTTGATTTTTTAGGTGAAGATGGCTTTGGTAGAGGAGTTGGTTGGAGGTGTGAGAATCCAAAAAACTGATTGTAAACAGGTTGTTGAGGTCTGGATGGTGTGTAGAAAGGTGCATAAGTTTCAAAGATCGGAGGAGGTACTGGTGGGGTTTGTGTTTGAGAAGGTCGAGCCTTTTCAGTATCAATTCGTACCAATTCAGCTTTGAGCTTTATGATCTCTGCTTCTTTTTTATTAAACTCTGGTCCCCCAGATGTGGTTGTTGATCATTCGCTTGAGATCGGTGTCTAGCTCAGAGATACGATCTTGTAGATGTATGTACATCTGATCAAGACGATTGCTGATTGAATCAACTTTAGTTTCTATTTGGGAGACTTGACTGGCAACTCGATCAATTTTCTTTCCGAGTTGGTGAAGAGTTTGATTTTGAGCATTGGCATTTTTGGTTTGCCAATTTAAAACAGCTTCATACTGTTTTGGTTCTTTAGGTTGCCCAGAGGCCATAACTGGGGATTGGACAAAAGGTTTTGAGATAACTCTGGTTTGTGTGTCTATCTATTTTTCAAGTGGAGGGAATGATTCCTCATAAGATTGACTTGAAAACATAAGGCATGATCTTATTGGATGGACAGGAGGTTTGGGATCTGGTGGAGGTTGTGGATGAGAAGGTTTTTTCTTTTTCTTTTTCTTTCTCCTCATAACTTCCAATTCGTCATCAACATCCGTATCATCCAAGCAAGGACAATCTGGATTGCACATATGGGCTTCAGGAACATCCCATAAGAAGTGACCATTGATTTTATCTGGATATACTGGATACCCTTCTGATGAGAAACCATGAATGGGAAGTTTCTTTTCATGACCAGTTTGAACTGCCGTAATCATAGCAGTGTAGGAAAGCCTTGGAGTGTCTGAAACAGGCTTGGTCTCAGGTGTTTGAAAAGATAGTTTGACTTGACCATTTTGTCGTCTTTCAAACGTGGCTTCTGTTGTTTGAACTGGTTCAGAGTTTTGGTGGAAATGCTCATAGTTGGTTAACCATTCAAGAGGCATAAGTTTGAGCAATTCTTGTTTCTGGATTTGTTTGGGAATTTGGATGATGGTTGGAATTGTGTCTGTGTCTGCAAGGATCATTAAGGCATCGGATGTAGTGTGTGGTGTGGGAAGATCGAGTGCATGATTCTGTAATCGATACACTATTTGGTGGTGAAGAGTTGCTATCTTTGATGTGGGTGTTTTTTCTGCTCCTTGGAGCTAGATTTGGACCTTGAGGGTCATGGGAAGGTTGGGATCCTCAAGAGAGAGGTTGAAATTTGGGTAAAAGGTTAACAAGACACTGCCAGCATGGAGTGTGGTCAGGACGGTTCCTACAACAGCATGTTGGTACTATTTGAACCTGGTGTCTAAGAGAGCAATTCTGGCTGTAACAGGTAAACCTTTTCTACCATGGAGGGTCAGAGTCAATCTAACACTGCCAAGATGAAGATGTGTATACCCCTCTCGTTTCCAGTTTGCTACGAGATCTGGGGGTATTTCTAAAGTGACATACTGCTCACTTTGAGAGGCTTGTAAAGCACACTGATCTAGTCTAGAAGACTGGATGTTTTGGGAGTGGTCTTTTGGTGGAGATCAGGGTTCGAATACTTCTGGTGAAAGAAGTTTTTTGTTTGTACATATTGTAAGGACTCATGATGGGAAACTGAGATTCATTGATTTGGGCAGACTCAGGGATATAGGAATATTCAACAAGGTTTTCGATTTTGGAGGCTATGTGTTTTGAACATGATTTTGGAAGAGAAAGAGTAGAGGAAAGAGAAATATGAGATGAAGACGATGAAGGAATTGAAATTGAAGATGAAGTTGTTTCCATGTTTGGTTAATCTTCTTCTAGGAGATCAAATAATATTATTTGACATTACTAATGATACCACCTCTACTTGATTTGGAATGGCTCTGATACCAGTGGGTAGTTGTACGCGGCGTTGTTACACTAGATCTGAAACAGAACAAAGTCTGTCCTTAGGGCCAATAGCCCGCAAGTTCTGGTTTCCAGCCGATATACACTTATCCATCAAATACCAAATCCGAAAATCATTTTTGAAAACAGTTTTTCACGATACCACCCAAAAACCCGGCGCTCTTGGCCTTCAAAGAGGGTGAACGTTGTGAGAAAACAATTTCATTTTACTCAGTTTTGGAGGATAAAACAAGACCTTTCTGATGCACAGGATCCTTTAAGGCAAGTGCAGAGCATACTCAGTTTAGAATATTAGAGGTGAGCGTATCATTATTAACTCAAACAATTTTTGATTCCTAGAAGAGAGAAAAGATTTAGAGAAACATGGTGTAAAGAAAACCTGAATTTTATTTCAAATTAACTCCTGCCTCAAAAAGGGATGGAGAGATCCTTATATAGAGATCTCGAGGAAGGAGAGATAAGGTGGGTCCCTTATCTTTTACAAAAGCAGAATTATTAAAGCACACCACGCGAAACTAGAAAAGCAGAAAACATACTTTAGACAAGATAGGACCCTTGTCTAATTATGAAAGCAAACTTAAAAGCAAAAGCTAAAGATTCCCATACGTGTCTACAATCATGGAGTGGATGGGTAGTGTGATGGAGACACATCACCAGTTTCTTTTTCATATTGGCGCTTGGCACGATAGATTTTTCGTTGGTCAAGATAAGCTTCAGCTTGCAGATAGGCTTCTTCATCAGCATTAGTAATGTCTTTTGGGGCTGATGTAGCAGGAGGGTCTGGGTCTGTGACAGTGTAATGGGGATTTTCAGTATGGAGGAGAAACTGAAAATCTTCCCATGCATCTTGAGCGTCTTGGAATAAGATGTTAGTGTAATCAGGACGTTGTTCCATGACAAGGATTCCTTGAGGACGTGAACTGGAACTTGGAGTACAAGTTTGTGTCTTTTGGACAATTTCCAAGGTGTGTGATGGTCCAACAGAGGTGTGGTGGATGTTTGTGGCAGGTGGGTGAACATTGTTGAGTTCCATTAGGTATGACTTGAGAACAGAGGTAACAGATGTATCATGGATGAGGGAATAAGGATGAGGATAAGTTTTCCATTCATAGGCCATATCTTGTGTCCAGAAGTCTCTTGTTTCTGCGTGCTGGAAGTAAGGTCTATGAACGATGAAGACTGTAGTGAACATGTTGGCTTCTTGTTCTGGCATTCTATCTAATCCGTGAAAAGTACACATATTTTTTAGTTGCTTTCGCCACCATGTGAGTGGTGAATACCATTCAAGGAGAGTCCAGAGAAGATCTGATGGGAACTCAGGAGTGGTGATGTGAGTGAGGACTGGTTTAACAGGAAAAACTAGTTTGGTAGCATACAGGGTAGTGAGACACCACATGTACCATAACTCATCTTCGCAGATGGGTAAGGAAGAGAGGGTACGGCCTGTGAGAAACAGGTTTTCCATACAGAGGGAAGGAAAACGATCATCCTTTTTGCTCTGAACATTGAAGAAATACCGATAAAGGAATTTCTTTGCAAAGTCTTGGATCTGGTAAGCTGAATGAAAAGGAATGTTCATGGGGAAAGTTCTCTAGTTGAGAGCTTTGAAAGGAAGTTGACGGTTCATGGCTATAACTGGGATGATGTGAATGGAGGAAATAAGTGAGGGTTTATTTATAGCCGGATGTGTAAGGAAGTCTGGGATGAGGTTCTGTTTGCCTTTTATATGTGGACAGTAAAATCATATTTAGCAAACTAGTTTTTGAGGCTAAGCAGCTGTTTGTCAGGGAGTAGCTTATTTTTAAAGTCAAAGATTCTAGGAAAAGAGGAGTTGTCCATGTTGATAAGGAATTTATGGCTGATTAGATGAAAATCAAATTTTTTTATTTCATACTTGACCACCAAAATCTCTTTGTAGATCACATGGTAACTCTTTTCAGAGTCTTTGAATTGTCCGCTTGCATGTGCACAGAAGTGACGTACACCATTTATCTCTTCAAGAAGGATGTCACTCCAGTAATCATCACTGGCATCGGTCTGTAGAATACGCTGTCCAGTTGTGGGAATTCGGAGAGGAGGAGGTGACTGGGCTATCACCTTTAGTTGTTGGACAGCTTCTGTTTGTGCTGGTCCCCATGGAGGGCACTGTTTTCTGAGCATGCGGGACAACTGGCTTGTGTGGATTGCAACTTTAGGGTTGAAATCACGGACATAATTAATAATCCCGAGGAATTGTTGGATCTGCTTTTTGTTGAGATGTGTGTCTGGAAACTTTAATAATTCAGTTGCAATGTGTGGACCAGGTTGATAATGGCCATCTTTAATCACCATGACAAGAAAGTCAATTGATTCTTTTGCTATGCTGCTTTTCTTTTTAGAAATCATGATTTCGTGTGCCTGCACGATATGAAAGAAATCCAAAAGGAGCTTCTGGTGGCTCTCATGGTCAGAGGAAAATAACAAGAAATCATCAATGTATACCAAAGCATGATGAAGGATAGGACTAAAGATTTTTGTCATGGCTTTTTGAAATAATGAAGGAGCAACCTTAAGACCAAAAGGCATAACAGTCCACTGATAATGGGCATCAGAGATGCAAAAGGCAGTTTTGTGACAGTCAACTAGTGAAATACCAAGTTGCCAAAAACCAGCTTTTAAATCAAACTTAGAGAAGATACGAGCCCCTTGATGGGAACTTGAATAAGATTTGAATATGCTTCATCTCACGTGCTTGTGACGGCTTTGTTCTCAATCTCATCATTCCCCTCCTCTTGAAAAAGATTTGTCCTTAAATAATCATGTGCATCGAAAGGACTCAAATTAGAGACATTAAAAGTAGCACTTACATTATACTCATTGGGCAAATCTAGCTTGTATGCATTGTCGTTGATCTATTCAAATACTTGGAAAGGACCATCCACTCGAGGCAATGACTTGAATTTCCTTTCTTTCATAAATCATTCCTTGTGCATGTGTAACCACACCCAATCACCGGGTTCAAAGACTAGCATGTGTCGCTCTTTGTTGAATTTTTTAGCATATTGCTTAGTTCTCCGCTCAATGTTGAACTTCACCATCTTACGTATCTGCTTAACAATTTCAGCCTTTTTCTTGTCATCTAAGTTAACATGCTCAGAAATAGGTAATGGGGTTAAATCTAATGGGGTTAAAGGATTAGAACTATAAACAATGTAGTTTTGATATTTTTTTTATGATAGTCTGCAATAGAGTAGATAAAGTTCTATTCACAACTTCTATGACTATCAGTTTGAGGGTGACAAGTAGTTGAAAACAACTTAATCCTTAACTTAGCCCACAATGTCTTCCAGAAGTAACTAAAAGACTTAGCATCCCTATCAGAAACAATTGTCCTAGGCATACCATGCAACCTCACAATCTCCCTAAAGAACAAGTCAGCAACATTGGAAGCATCATCTATCTTGTGGCATGAAATAAAATGTGCCATCTCAACATCTCATTTGATATGTGGCCAATAGAAGTGTTCTTGCAAGATTGCTAAAGTTTTTACAACTCTAAAACACCCCATTAACCTTCTCCATGGAATTCTCTACAATTCTTTCAAAGAACAATCAAGCGCACACAGCTTATTCTCCCATAACAAGTAACCATCATGCTTAAAGTACTTACCAACCGCAGTTTTTTCACAAGCTTGGTATTCAAAACTAAAATAATGGTCATCAGCATATAATTTCTTAATATGTTCAAAACCAAGTAGTTTAGCATTAAGTGTCGAGATTATGACATACCTGTGGGAAAGCACATCTTGTTTGGTTAAGCTTACAATACAAGATTCTAAGAAAGAATTACTTCCTTTTAGATATGGATCATGTTTATCTATGGATTAAGAAATTTTAAGTGGTTCAACAAAACCCACCTACGCCCACATCTCCAAGCAAACCAAGCTTGAGGGTTTCACTATCCAAACATTCCAAGGCTTCAAGGTTTTTATAATTGGCTTCCAAGGTGTCAATAAACACACATCACACCTCTTCCCAAGTATTTCTCACACTTACACTCACTCAATTTTGATATTGAAATGGAAACTACAAAGCATGTACTCTCACAAGTGTATGTTTGCAAATGATAGCTTAAATATGAATAAATGAATGCATGTAACAAATAAAAGCTCATGACTCCTTTTAAACTTTGATATGGATTCCAAAATTCACACTTCAAAAGAGATTTTCTTGGCTATTTATGGATTGAACAATTAAACTAGCCATTATTTAGATTTTGGAAAATATCAGTTAGCCGTTAATATTCAAATGGATCACAGTTTTGACTTTGTGACAATTTACCTTTATGAAACAATTTGAAAATTTTGCATAATTAGACCACCATTTAAATTATCAGTTAGTCGTTTGTGTCCAGAATCTTACCTGAGTGTTATCGATTAGTTGTTTGAAAGAAACATTTAGTTGTTTGCATTCCAGAAACTCTCCAAGAGTTATCGGTTAGCTGCTTGAAAGAAACAGTTTTCCGTTTGCGTTCCAGAAACTCTCTAGGAGTTATCGATTAGATGTTTTAAATACATAGTTCATCGTTAAATTTTCAAAATAACAAATTTTCCCCCAAAAACATTATAAAGTTTAAAAACAGATCTTTTTTGAAGATTTCAAAGATCTTAAAAAACTATTCATAATTTTTTAACTCATTTCATAAATTCATTTTGGTTTTTAAAAAATAAAAATTTGTCCTAAAAAAATTTAAGAGAAATAATTCGAGCTTTTAAGTGCGTAGATATGCATTTATTTTATCATACTAGCTTAACAAAAATTGTGACAAGGGAATCACCTATGCTAGTATCTTTGATGCTTCTCCTAGATTTGATGAGCTTTAAATGTTTTGAGCTTGTTCTCATATGAATAATATTCTTCCTTCAAGAACTAATGAGATTGTGAAATGAAAGCATTATCAATTTGACCGGAGACACGTGATGGAGTCAACTTTTGTCTCAATCTGTTCAGTTCGCAAACTGATGTTCTCAACTCTTGAATTGAGATGCAACAAAGTATCATTTTGTGCCCTGGCATTTTGGGTTTGCCAGTTGAGGACAGATTCAAAAGGTATCGTCAAAATCGAAAGACTGTATAACAATGTAGGTAAACAATCTCCACCTTTTCGATGATGACAAACACTTCATGTATTTTGAAAATTAAAACAACATATGAAGTGAATCAAAACTCCCTATGAGTATGTCAAAACATATGCACTTCAAAATATATATTTCTCCTCCATCATCAAAATCATTTGTCTGGCATACTAATATAAGAAACAACGTGGAGATGTTAGAATGACTCCCCCTATCACCAATCAAAAAAATCTCAAGAAGCGCACCCAACATAAATAATCATCAAGCAGGTGGGACGAGGCTTATTCAATCCTATTCAAGTTCCCGTCGTACTCGTCACAAGAGCTCATGCAAAGAAATTCAAAGAAGCACTTAATGGGTTGATTCAAGCAACTTGGGCTCAAACAAATTTGTGGAGGCTCGTTGAATCAATCGTACATGATATTTATACCACTAAATGTGTGATTCAGGCTCTTGAAGTTTCCAGATAATCACTTGCATGCAATTGGTAAGTAGGCTTGCACATTATGGCTAAAAAATATACTACTTTTTGAACACTCTCCTATTTCTTAAAAGGGCAAGTGGCCAACCAAATCAATTATTTCTCTTTTAATTGCCTAATTTCTATTTTAATTATTGTAAAGCATTTAAGCCATTAGGATTCTTTCCTTATTTACTTTAGATAAGGATTTTGATTTGATGTTGGATTCTTTCCTTATTTGCTTTAGATTAGGATTTTGATTTGATTTTGGATTCTTTCCTTATTTGCTTTAGATTAGGATTTTGATTTGATTTTGGTCCTTATTTGTTTAGATCAGGATTCTGATTTGATTTGGTTTAGGATTTATTTTTGATTTGGCAATTATGGGATATAAATTCTTGTAATCAGCCCTGTATAATGTACTCACATCCAATAAGAAAGACAAATCACTTTGATGTTATTGGTGAGAGATCTAATTCTCTTTGGTTTTTAAACTAACTCATTAAACTTATCAGATTTTTGTGGCATTCAAACTCTTGACTTATTAGTCAGAGCATCCATAACTGATTGTGGCGTCCTCACATACCAAGGTTCGTGCTTTCATTTGAGTGTCGGGTCACGGTTCCCTTTGATTAGGGTCATGTCAGATCTTGGTGGATTCGTATCATATAAACTAAATGACTATGATAAAATGTTTCAAAGTATCCAAAACATCCCATAAGCTATGAGAAATAGTTTCAAAATATCAAAAACATCACGTAAATTAAAGTGCCATGATGAAATAAAGTGATACTGAAGAAAATATTTGTGAGAAAATATAAGAACCTTAACAAGAAAGACTAACGAGGGGTTTATAACTCGTAAAAAAAAAACGAGGGGTTTATAATGGTGAATGAGGTGGAAGAAAACTAAGTGCGGTGAAAAGTCTTTGTTGCTGGTCAAGAACTCTCTACTGAAATCCTACAAATTGGGTCTGAAGTTTTAGATAAATAATGAACTTCGCACAACAGCTATTGAACTAAATCCTCAGTGACTGTGGGAGCATCCACTTCTGGATCATCTTGAAGTCTGTAAATTTAAGTAGAATGCTTAGCTCGAAACTGTAGTGTGGTGATAAAGTCTGGCAATTTATCGACAAGGATGACATCATTAAGCATATGGTTGTCCTCAGGTGCGATAAAGGCAAACCGATTTTGGATGGAAGGAGCTTTAGTCCATTTCCCATACTTCCAATTAAACCCTAAACTAAGTATGGCATCATCCCCTAGTTTCTTAGAATGTTCAAAAATTGGTTCATTAAAGGGAACCCAAAAGTGCCATAAATTTTTGGTAAATATGCAACCATATGGAAGTAGACAATTATTCACTCTAGGTGAGCTAAACATATGTCTAAGAATAATTTACCCAATATCAACCTGTCATTTTCATAAAATACAATCCAATAAACCAACATCTAAGCATGTTACTTTATCAGCATGGGCCCTGTTATTCAAAGCCACTGATTTTAAACGGACCGTAACTTGGGCATATGATGCTGGATTTAGGCCCACCATATACCCTTTCAAAGCTCTCGACGTAAGGAATGCAGTTACAATTTTAGAATTGTTTTTCCAGCCCTTTTTCTACTTCAATCCTCTCCGATGCTCACCACCTCATTAGCTCGAATCAAGTATACCAAGGCTGGTTCCTGATGAGATTGTGGACAAAACTATCACAAGCACGTGGGATGAAGCTTATTCAGATCCTATTCAAGTGTTTAAAAGGTTGATTCAAGCAACTTAGGCTCAATCAAATTCGTGGAGTCTGCTGTTGAAGGAATCACACATGATAAATGCATGATTCAGGCTCTTGAAGTTTTCAAATAATTACTTCCATGAAACAAGAAGTTGGCTTGCACATTATGATGGGAAAATATATTATTTTCCTTTTTTGGATACTTTCCCGTTTGGAAAATGTACTACTTTCCTTTTTGGATACTTTCCCGTTTCTTGAGGAGGCTAGTGGAGAAACAAATAAGTTATTTCTTTTTTAATTGTTAGGTTTCCATTTTAATTGATGTAAGGCATTTAAGCTAATTAGGATTTAGATTGGATTTAGATTCTTTCCTATTTACTTAGATTAGGATTTTGATTTGATTTAGATTCTTTCCTATTCACTTAAATTAGGATTCTGATTTGATTTAGATTCTTTCCTTATTTGCTTTAGATTAGGATTCTGATTTGATTTCGGTTTAGGATTTACAAATATTCTTGTAACCAGCCCTATATACTCACATTCAATAAACAAAGACAAATCAGTTTTGATGCAATTGGTGAGAGAGTAAATTCTCTTTGGCTCTTACACAAACTCTTTGAACTTATCAAATTTTTGTGGCATTTGAAACTTTTGACTTATCAATCAGATCATCCATAACTGATTGTGGTGTCCTCACATACCAAGGTTCATGCTTTCATTGAGCGTCAGGTCGTAGTTTCATTCAATTCTCAATTTTGATTTGATCTTGGAGACTAAATTGATTAGGGTCGCATCAGTTCTTTGTGGGGTTCGTATCACTTCCTCCTCTTTCAAGCCCATCTTTAATATTGGTCTCTTGCAAATTGAATTTGAATTGAATTCGTCCAAAGTAGCTTGAATGAATCCTTCATAAGTGTTAGGAATCTTGAAACAGGACATCAGTGTAGTCAGGCTTTTCTTCTTTGATGAGAATACCTGTTGCTGGAGGAGTGTTGGTTGTGGTATGGGTTGGTATGTGGAGAATCTCGTGTTTTGGTCCAAGAGAGGTATGTTGAATGTCAGGAGATGGAGGTTGGACATGGTTAAGCTCAAAAAGAAAGGATCTCAGATTGTTAACCAATTGTGGATCGTGAGAAAGAGGAAATGGATGTGGGACAGTCATCCATTGTCACAGGATGTTGGAAATAAGGACGATGGACTATGAAAACTGTGGTGTACAAATCACCTTCTGATTCTGGGAGAATGTTAAGATGATTTTTATCACAGATTGATTAAAGTTGTTTACGCCACCAAGAAAGTGGTGAAGGGTCCAAAGGAGGGAGGAGGCTTGGGAAGGGTCGAGCAAATGACGAAGAACAGATTGGACTGGGAAGACAATTTTTGTGGCATAGAGGACAGTGAGACACCAGAGATACCAAAGTTCATCTTCTATGATAGGCACAGACTGGTATTAGAGCCATACCTTTTCTACATGAGGTGGTAAATATGGAGTTTATAGTATCTTTCTAATCACACAGAGAAAACATCTTCACAAACATGGCATCTACTTCAAGCACTTCACCTTCCTCCCAAATTACCTCTGATCAATCTGCTATATCTATTTCTTCTATTCTTTCACTTCCTAAAACTTGCACTAAACATGTGGCCTCCAAGATTGAGAATCTTGTAGAATATTCGTATGTCCCAGATTCAGCCCAAATTAGTGAATCTTCTATGCCCTTAATCAGTCCATACCAACTCTATAGACGTGGAAACACTTTTAGTCATAGTATCAGAACTCTGATTTCTACAAAAAGGCATACTCCAAAAGAGTATGTCCAATCTTCTCGCCTTGATCAATGTGCTCTCCAAGCCACACAAGTAGAACAATATGTTACGCTTGAAATTCCCACCGATTTAATAGCACAATGGCAAAGAGAAGGATACACCCACCTTCATCTTGGTGGTGTACGCCTAATCTTAACTCTCCATGTCCGAAAAGGTCTTCCTGTTACAGCCAGACTAGCCTTGCTTGATACAAGATTCAAAGAGTACCAACATGCTGTAATTGGTACTGTTTTGATCACTCTTCATGCTGGTAGTGCTCTCCTTACCTTCTACCCAAATTTCAATTTGTCTTTACAAGACCTAAACCTACCCACTGCTTTCAAGGTACAAATTCAGCTTCAAGGAGCTGAACAAGTCGTTACGGCAAAAATGGCCACTCTCTATCATCAACTAGTGTATAGGTTACAAAATCATGCACTAGATCTTCCAAGCCCCCAAACTTCTTCAGACGCTCTTATGATTCCTAGACAGATATAGAGACTATTCCTACAATAGTCCAGATTCCTAGACAGATCCCAAAGCAGGAGCTTCTCAAATTAATGCTAATGGAATGGCTTTCCAATTATGAGAAATTCCATCAAAATTCCCAGCCAATCCATACTTCTAAAGCTTTCTTTGAAAAAAGATATGATGGTACATTAAACTGACCTTCCAGCCACCATCCGAGCCAGCAGCTCCAAGAATCTCTTTTTTATACACATCTATGATTACCGCAGTATCTACTGCTCAAGAAAACATTCCCATTCATAGCTTTTCCTCAAAAGGCTACCCCATCTATCCTGATAAATTAGATGGACATTTCTTATGGGATGTTCCTGGTTCTCATATGTGTAATCCTGATTGTCCATGTTTTGAAGAAGAATCAAACGATGATGATGCAATCTATTACTAAAAATGTCGATCACGACGTAAAAAGAAGTCTATTCTTTTGTCTCCATGCAAGACTCAACCTCTTTTTTCCTCCACATGATCCAGAAGCCAAAACTAAAACCTCATTTCCTTTGTATAACTCCACACCCCAGAAACATAAGCCAATACAAACCTGTCGAGAACCATTTTCTTGTATGATGTTCTCATCCACATCAGCATCATATCAAGAACAATTCCCCTCCTTAGAAAAAAGGACAGACCCTCAAACAAAAGTCACTACAAGACCTTTTGTTCCATCACTAGTAACTCCCAATGGTCAGACTGAAGAACCTAGACTTTTTGAGGCAGTCCTCAACTGGCAGTCTGAGAATGCCAGAGCCCAAAACAGTGTGTTGCAAATGCTTGATGCTAAAGTTGATTCAGTAGCATCTCAAGTCTGTAGTACTGATGGCAAGGTTGATTCAATTGCTGCTCAACTTGAAAAAATGTATTTTGACATGAAAGCCCATGTCTCTCAACTGGACTTAGATCTTCATCAGATGATAAGAAATAGATATTGGGGTCCTGAGTTTGACCAGAAAGAAGCTGAGATTCAAAAGCTTAAAGCTGAGTTAGAACGAATAGATGTAGAGAAACAACAACCCTCTTTGTTTTCTCCATCCCCCTCTTTACCATTACCAACACCATCTTTTGGCTCAAACCAATCCTTCTACTCTCCAACGATGTATGCTCATCCGGTGGATTATAAAAAATTCTTTGGAATGACGCATACTCTGTTCCAAAACCTACCTACCCAATCTCCACCAAAACCATCAAGATCTTCCACTTCTTCACAACCCATATCAGATCTTCCTGTTCCTCCACTATCAATGCCAGACCCTACAGTTAAGGACAAAGCCCCTATGCACCAATATTCTTCTCAGTAGTTAACAAGATCAGTGGCAATCTCTCCCTCTGCTTCTGACCCTGACACTTCAGAATATGAGCAAACAGAATCAATTTCTAGTTCTGACTCAGAATCAGAATATGCTGATGTCTCTAAACTATTGATGGCTCAACCTACTGATGAACCATCTTCTTCATCTCCTCCCCCAGAGACGCCAATTGTTGATGAGTCAGCAGCTGACAACGAACCAACTGCCCCTGCTCCTAATCCTACACCAAGACCTACCACTATTCCAAAATCAAAATGGGCAAATAGATTTCGGGAGTTCTCAGGCTGGATTAATGTCCAAATGATCAGACCCGGTGTAAACACTCAATCAGTCCTTCGAGAATTCATGTCCAGAACTATCGGATCTTTGCGTGACTGGTTTGAAAGTCCTGGCCAGTATTGCTAATTACAATTTGTCCAAATCCCTGACACTCCTACTGCTTTGGGACTCATCTATGAGCAATATCTAGGTGAACCGTCTACAGCCCAAGAATTGGCAAGAAGAGAGTTCCATCAAATTAAATGTTGTTCTTTACAATAGAAAGATTTGGATTTTCATTACCAAAGGATGTCCAGTCTTTATTACAAGCTCAATGGCTTTAATGATCCAACACTCATACATGTTTTTGTAGCATCCTTACCCAAGGAGTTGTTACCTGAACTGCAACGACAACTTAAAGTGCACAATCTGGAGGTATCCAATTTATCTCTTGGAAAGATTTATCAATTTGCTATAGGTTGTCTTGAGAAACTCTGTGAGTAGAAAGAATTCTTCAAAGATCTTATGAAGGATAAACCACCCTTTAAGAGTGCATGCAAAAAACCATATCTTGAGATCAAGTGCAAAGATGACAAGCATTGCACATGTTTCCCAAAGAAAAAGTCTCATTTCCACAAGTACCCAACAAAACCCAAACACATGTCTTCCAAACACAAAAAACCTTATAGGTTTTTCAAAAGAAAAGACCTAGCTCGAACCCACAGAACCAAAGGCAGTCGATGCTTCATTTGTAAGAAAAAAGGCCACTTTGCAAAAAATTGTCCTAACCGACCAACCAAAGTTGTGCGCCTTATTAGTCACCTTCAACAATCCTCTATGATTTCTGATCATGAGGATATTGAGTCTCTCTTTACTGAGCAGGATGACTATGATGATTTCACTGCTTTTGCATTAGATGATTCAAGTGAGTCTTCAGACTCTGATAATATGACCATCATACACACAGTCCAACAACTCTCTGTTTCCCAATAGGCACCCATACCTTCAGTCAAGCTTCACCTGCTGCCTTCTAAATTTGATAAACCAATCTCTCTTATTAGTTTCATTGATACAGGTGCTCAAAGAAGCATGTTAAATCCTTCTATACTTCCTTCCCATTGCTGGAAAAACCATACTGAATATTTCAGAGCTGCAAATGGTCAGTTGTTCCAAACCAAACTTATTACCAAAAAGCCAGTTGGAATTCAGTTATTTCCCAACTGTGTCCTTTGGGTAGACATTGTCGGTTCGGATCTACCTGACAAAGATCTTCTCATAGGATTTGATATTCTTCATCTCATCAAAAAACTTCAAATCATTGCATCTGGAATCTGATTTAAGCAAATGTTCCAACCATATACAGATGTTTTACATCTGTTTGCTTTGTCTGATACACCTCCTTTCTACACTTCCATCAAAAACCAACTTCTCCCCTTTTGTCCAGAAAGTCATAATCTATTCTCCCATTCCAGACCGTTATGGAAAAATCAAGATTTCTTCATTAAGCTTCCATTTAAGCTCAACGAAGATATCAACCCCACAAAGGCAATCCATCCAGGAATGACACCCTCTGATCTCAACTTAGCACAGGCATAATGTTCTCAACTCCTAGCCCAAGGTCTCATTGAACCAGCCCATTCTGATTGGGCCTGTCAAGCCTTTTATGTTAAGAAAAGGTCAGAACTTCTTCGAGGAAAAAAGAGGTTAGTCATTTATTATCAACCTTTGAACTGTTTCCTCAAAGATGACAAATTCCCATTACCCAAGATCAAAACCCTTTTTGTTCATATTCGTGACGCAAAAATATTTTCCAAATTCGATCTCAAAGTCGGATTTTGGCAACTTGGGATCCATCCATCTGAACATCACAAAACAACGTTCTGTATCCCAAATGCTCACTACCAATGGACCGTAATGCCTTTCGGTTTAAAGGTAGCACCCTCTTTGTTCCAAAAGACAATGATCAAAATATTTGAACCCATTCTACACCATGGCCTGATCTACATTGATGACATTTTACTATTCTCAAAAGATCATGATTCACATCAAAAACTGCTTTGTGAATTCTTGTCCATAGTAGATAAGCATGGCATTATGCTTTCTGCTAAGAAAAGTATCATTGGTCAGCCCTCAGTTGAATTTCTCGGGATGATTCTCAAAGATGGAAACTTCCAGCCTGGACCACACATTGCCCAAGAACTTCTCCATTTTCCAGATCAAAATCTATCTCGCTAACAAATTCAACAATTCCTTGGAATTGTGAATTATCTCAAAGACTTCATTCCACATGTTTCTAGACACACAAGCCATTTGTCAATAATGCTTAAAAAATCAGCCCCCCCTTGGGGTCCCATCTAGACTAAAGTAGTCCAAGAACTCAAGCAACTCTGCCAACAACCAGTTCCATTAAAGATACCCACAGATGGGCAGAGAATTCTCTAGACAAACGCAAGTGATAATTACTGGAGCGCAATCCTTTTGGAAAGGTTAGATGACAAAGAATACTACTGTGCCCATGCCAGTGGTCAGTTCAAAGAATCGGAAAAACACTACCACTTCATCTACAAAGAAGCCTTAGCCGTGAAATATGGAATTCAGAAATTTGAGTTTCATCTAGTTGGCCATAACTTTTTGGTTATATTAGATAACTCATCTTTTCCCAAAATTCTAGACTACAGGAACAAGACATTACTAGACAAACAGTTGCTTCGTCTCAAAATTGGTTTACCAGGTATGACTTCACAGTCCAGCATATAAAAGGAGACAAGAACCTGATCCCTAACCTTCTATCTAGACCTCCTCATAAATCAACTTCTAGTTCCTCATCCATTTTAGTCACCTCTATATTAACCATTCCTATCATAGCAATGGCACCATCCTTACCTTTCATAGCCCTTACCAAAAAATCATTTCCATTCAATATAACATTTTCCTCACCACACCAAATTCAAGACTTCGTAACCAGATTTCTTTTTTGATATTTCATGAACATCCATCAGCACAAGCCCTACAATTTCCCAAGTTTCAACCCAGACAAACTCTTCCTCACATGCCTTACCATTGATCCATCTGTTCCTATCATAGAAGATGAACTTTGGTATCTTTGGTGTCTCACTGTCCTCTATGCCACAAAAATTGTCTTCCCAGTCCAATATGTTCTTCGTCATCTGCTCGACCCTTCCCAAGCCTCCTCCCTCCTTTGGACACTTTTTGAATGGTTTTCACCACTTTCTTGGTGGCGTAAACAACTTTAATCAATCTGTGATAAAAATCATCTTAACATTCTCCCAGAATCAGAAGGTGATTTGTACACCATAGTTTTCATAGTCCATCGTCCTTATTTCCAACATCCTGTGACAAAATTATTTTGGACTCAGGATCAAGCTTATGAATGGATGACTGTCCCACATCCATTTCCTCTTTCTCACGATCCACAATTGGTTAACAATCTGAGATCCTTTCTTCTTGAGCTTAACCATGTCCAACCTCCACCTCCTGACATTCCACATACCAACCCATACCACAACCAACACTCCTCCAACAACAAGTATTCTCATCAAAGAAGAAAAGCCTAACTACACTGATGTCCTGTTTCAAGATTCCCAAAACCCTTGGAAAGATTTTACTTCTCTCCGCCAGACATTTGGTGAGTCGTCACAACCATATCCTTCCCAAATGGCACCAACTCAACCACAAGGAACAACACCATCTCCTTCAGAACCCTCCAAAACTGACATTGACTATGAGAGCATGTATGCCAATCTCCATTGGTCGCAAGAGCCTTTTGCAGAGATTGATAGTGATGTTGACAATTTGTCGCCATCACACAGCTTTTGATGCAGCAACCCATATGACTCCCGTGTGTCCCTTATCTGGTAAATATCAGCTTTGGATGCTTTGCTTTGTCTTATGTAAAAGTCTTAGTCGGTGTGCTTTACTTTCTAAAAGCGTGTGCCCGTTTGTCGATTATAATCATTCAAGGGGTCCTGTCCTTGATGATTTTGTCATTTATAATCATCCAAGGGGTCCTGTCCTTGATGATTTTCTATATAAGGCACCTTATGTTTCAGTTGTAAGCAGAAGAGTTTTATGAAATAAAAATTTCCCTGTAAGATATTCTACCATGACCTTATAAGTTTCTTCCAAGTTTTCTCTGTTAAGTTAGAAGAACTATAGACTTCCATAACCGTTCATCTCTATCTATAATAAGTATGCTCTGCACTTGCCTCTCTGAAGGATCTTGTGCATCAGAAAGTTCTCTTTAAGCCCAGTTCTAGATAGTTTAACACCGTCACTCTTTTCCCCAGTGCCATGGTGGCATTCATGTCTGAGTGGTAAGTGTGCGACAGTCGCCCCTACTGGTCACCTAGTCGGATTTGTTTCTAAGTATATCGGCTGGAAACCCGAGCATACGGACTATTGGTCTAAAGGATAACTCTGTTATCATTGCTCTGGTATAACAACGCCACGTACTTAGTTCATAGACTGGTATAGCTCGTGCTCTCATAGTTGGCCCTTTTGGAACAAGCAACAAATCTTTAATGCTTTGAGCACTCTGGATCACATCATTCCTCCTCTCCTCGAAAGGATTTGTCCTTGAATCTCAACCTACAGAGAGAGGTTAGAAACATTAAATGTAGCGAACATGTTATACTCACCTAGAAGATTCACTTTATAAGCATTGTCATTGATACACTTAAGAATCTGAAATGGACCATCATCTCGAAGGTGCAACTTAGATTTCCTCTGACCTGGAAACCTCTCCTTCCGCATGCGAATCCAAACCCATTCATTGGGTTAAAAAAATCAAACATTTCCTACCCTTATTAACTTGAGTAGCGTACTGCTCATTCTTTTTCTCAATGTGCATCTGTGCTTTCTCATGAGTGGACTTTACCAACTCCTCGTTCTTTTGACCATCTAAGCTATTTCTTGCATCAACGGGCAAAGGAATCAAATCCATTGGAGTCAACACATTAAAATCATAAACAATCTCAAATGGAGAATAAGAAGTAGAAGAATGAATGCTCCTATTATATGCAAACTCTATAAATGGAAAACAGTCTTCCCAAGACTTCAAATTCTTATTAAGGGTGACAAGTAGTAGAAAACAAAAGTTTAGTACCTAACTTGCCCCATAATACCTTCTAAAAGTGACTACTAAGGAACTTAGCATCTCTATATGAAATAATACTCCTAGGAACACCATGGAGTCACACTACCTCCCTAAAGAACTAATTAATATAAATACTAAAATTAAAAAAATAAAGAATGAATTAGGGAAAAACGATCCTAGGCGAAACAGTGCCAAAAATGATGTTGCTTAAAGTGCATCACATAAAACCTTACCTTAAATATTATCATTATTGAGTATAGAAATAAGCAAGGGTCACCCTGCAAAAGATTGTTCCCAATTAAGAACCAACTCTAATGATCTGAAACATTAATTAACTTAAAAAACCTATACAAACTTAATTAAATTGACTCAAACTTTCCAAATCTACTAAGGACACACTAAAAACAGGCACACAAAATTTGGAGGGATTTGGAGTTGATTTAATTCATTCTTAAAAGGATAAACTAAAGTCAGTTGCCAAGTAATATGCATGGGATGACCCATATTTATAGAAGCATTGTCTAAGAAAGTGTTTAACTAATTATGAATGTTTCCATATATTAACCTTTTGTCATTTTTCTGCATGTGGTAATCACTTTGGATGAAAAGAACTGCACTCGAAGTACTTTAGAGTGGATTTTATTGGCCTACTTAATTCAAAGATATATTTATTTTCTGCAAGTCATATGATCATTGTCAAAGAGCAGGTAACTTAGGTGCAAGAAATTAGATGGCTCAATGAAACGACCTGCCTTGAACCCCCAGGATGAGTCTATCTAGTCTTATCAAAACTAGATTGATAATAATCTAATTACTAAGGATTCTGCAGAAAATTCGGCAAAGTCTCCTTTATAAATATACAACCAACTCCAATGATCATCATCCTGAACCAAAATACTGAGTTTTCCCTAAGATATCTCCAGAGTATCAAAAGATTATATTATAACTACTATTAACATACATTGGTTTATTCTTAATCTTAAAAGAATAATACAAAAACAATTATACAATCCCAAAAATGAGATGATCAGGATGTCCTAACAAAAATCATCTATGTCTTCTAACACCATCATGTGCCCAAAATTCAAAATATCTACAGTCTGTGGGTCAATTTGGTGTACCTACAACCTCCAATTTGGGGGGGGGGGGGGAGGAATATAATAAAACGGGATGAGTATAAAACTCAGTGAGTTCAATGACTGGGATAGTAGTTTTTGAAAATAAATTTTTACTTTAAAAAAAATAATCATATCATTTCTAAACATGATTTCATCAAACCATATATGAGAAAACATTATGGTCATGCCCCAGAGCTACACGAATAGACAGGGAAGTGCCATCTCATATCTCGTCATATATCTAATCATATCTGTGCATGCATAATATAGTCCCCAAAAGACAAAAGTGCCCAAGCACACGGCCCAAAGCCTTTGTGTATACTCCAACAGACCCCAAAGACCTGTATCTCACTTGTATCATAAATAAACCCTCACTCATTTCCTCAATCCAAACCATTCCAGTCATAGCTATGAATCGCCAACTTCCTTTCAAAGCTCTCAACCAGAGAACTTTCCCATGAACATCTCTTTCCAAACTCAATGAAGACATAAACCCCACAAAAGCATCACACCCGGGTATGTCTCCTTCAGACCTCTTGCTTGCCAAGCAAGAATGCTCTCAGTTACTCCAACAAGGCCTTATTGAGTCTACTGATTCAGATTGGGCTTGTCAAGCCTTTTATGTTGAAAGTTGGTTTTTGGCAACTTGGTATTTCACCAGTTGACCATCACAAAACTGCCTTCTGCATCCCTGATGCCCATTATCAATGGACTTGCCCACACATGCCGTCCAAAGCCTCTATGTGTGTTTAGATAGGCCCAAAAGGCCTCATTATATTTGTATCACAGTAACTGCAGAAGGGTACTGTCCAATGATTTTGCAAACAACCTTTTGTACACATATACATAAACTTATAATCATAATATAAATCTCATTTCTTTACTATTTAACATACTTAAAATCTATTTTCTTTTTATTATCATATCTAGATCCACTTTTCCTACCTTTGAAATACTATCATAATATATTCAAAGTCGATACGGAAAACCATTAACCAAACATTTTAATAAAATATCAATGCGTGAATAAAATCTATTTCGAGGCAATTATTAAATCAGAACATTTAAAATACTTATTTCGCGAATATGCTTTACTATCATAATTAACTGTGAAAATAAGTTTTGTATATTCCACTCACAGTTGATGATGTACAGACTCGGTTATCGTCCATGCCCGCAGACTAATTTTCACTCGTTGATCCTCCTAAATCAAAGAAACGACATAATTACTTTTCATAAATCTGAATTAGGACTAAATTTATGCAATAAACTCGAAACAAACATCTATCCATAATTTACAACTCCGCGCTGATAAAATTACAAAAATACCCTCGCATCCGTAAATTATTAAAATACTTCAAAATTGTAAATCACCAGATTTACCTCGGAGTCATAATTACAATCAACCTTGAATTTCAAAATTACTAAAATCTCTACAGGGTCAGAAATTACAAAATTGCCCTCAAAATGTGAAATTACTGAATTGCCCTCAGCGGTCAACAATGACCGAAATTCAAGTGACGGTGACTGCGAAGCTCAGATTTCTACACTTCTGGCCGAGTTGAGTTCAATAGTACCTACAGTGAGCTCCCACGTGCGGCGACGGCACCATAATCTAGCTCGACAGTAATGAAACTTCAACGGCTGAACAACGACAAATCAGTGGCTTCTGGTGGCTGTGGATGGTCAGAAATGAAAGGTGGTGATGTGAGGAGAAAGACCCAGCCGGTGACAAGGTTAGAAACTAACCAAATTGCGGTGAACCAAGGCGGCGATTCTGTAGTTGTTCACAACTTTGATCGGTGCCTTTATGGTTGTTTTCCAGTAGCAATGATGACGAAAAAATAACCAGCGGCTCAATGGCTTTTGATCAGTACCTTCCTTAGCCGGTGGGATGGTCGTAGGGTCGGGTTTTCTAGGTCGGCTGACAACTTCTTCTCTCATGTGTGGTCTCTCTCTCTCCTTCAAAAAAATACTTGGTTTTCTTTTATTATCTTATTTTTCTTTTTAACCGCTTTCCCTTTTTTTTCACATATGTTACATTAAAACACCCACAATTATTGTTAAAATCTTTGATGTTTGGGGTATTGATTCATAGTACCTTTTTTGGTATTGATTTTATGTGACCTTTTCTTGCTTCATATGGTAAATTTTACGTACTTTTTACTACAGATTATGTTTCTAAATGGGTGTAGATTTTGTAAAGACTGACATATTTGCAGGGCTTGGAACACCGACAACTACAATCAGTGGTAAAGGAACCCATTTTTGAAGCTGTACATTTGAAGAAATGCTAGGAAATACAACATTACATATAAGCTATCTATAACATACCATCTTCAAACTAGAGAAAACAATGAATCCCATTAGGATGAATTGAGTTTATGACTTGATGACACACTTTAGGCGTACAGAACAACATTTAAAACACCAATTGGGATCTCACCTTTTTAGCTTCTGTATGGTAAGCCATGTCATTTTCTAGTTGAGCTTGATCACAAGGAATATTGGGCAATCAATCAATGTAACGCAGACATCGATGCTACCGGTAAACAAAGGAAACTACAGTTGAATGAGCTTGAAGAAATTAGGAATGATACTTTTCGTGATAAGATGATTTCAAGAAAGGATTTTAGTTTTAGGCAGAAAGTTTTGTTCTATTCATGCTTTAAGTTATTTTTAGGTAAATTTCGATCTAGGTGAGTCTAATACAAGATGAGGTTGATTCTTGATTGGATGTTAAAACTTTGCCAATATTTGAATTTTTCTCTAAGCTATATATACTATCATGCAATCTTTGAGGTGACTTATAAAATATGACCTAAATTGTGTGAAGTTTATGTAGTTTTATTTACTTTGTTTTATATATATAGTTAATCATTGTTGATGTTTATGGGTCTCATCATTTGAAACCCTCATGGGACTATAACTCTCCTCTAGGGCTTTAAAGGCCTATTGCATACACTAATTGCAATTGCCATCACCTGCAAAAGTGGTTTAGTTAGGATTTTATTTTCATTTATTTATTCTCAGTTTAGTTTTGTACGAGATCTAGCAAAACGCAAGAGTGTGAAGTTTGATAAGTAATTAATTTCACATAAGCTTTTATTACTTTCGCTGTAATTATTTGACATTTTCATGAACTTCTTGAATCGTTATTTGTCTTTTATGCTCTACAAGAATTTTTTATCTAAAGAAACAAAATGGAGCAGAAAAGCTACAAATCGGTGTGAGAAATTTTCAGATTATGACTTCATGGATTTTAGTTGCTTCTTGGATGAATTGTTAGGCTCTATTCAATTTATTGAGCTATTATGGACATGTTCTAAAGGTTGAGATTATATTTGGGCCATAAAGATTGACTCTTGATGGGCTAGTCACATTTCTTAATTGAGCCTATAATAGTAACTGATTTTGGAGTTATTTTGCCACATGTACCTATTTCCTTGGGTTAAAATCGTATTCTTACAATGAAAACGAGGTAAAAAACGAGTTTCATCTCTATTTTATATACTGAGTATGCTCTACACTTGCCTTGCTTCAAGGATCCTGTGTATCAGAAAAGTCTTGATTTATTTATAAAACCAATTTAAAATAAAATTGTTTTCTCACAACGTTCACCCTCTTTGAAGGTGACCTGTTTTTTGGTGGTATCGTGATCAATGGTTTTTGCTTTTTTAGGTTTTATATCTCATGGACTATAGGTATATCGGCTGGAAACCAGAACTTGCAGACTACTGGTCCAAAGGATAGTCTAGCACTATCATAGTTCAGGTGTACCAACGCCACGTACCTGTACCAACCTAGTGGTATCAGAACCAAACAAATTTTCTAGAGGTGGTATCATTGTTTAGTTCTCAAGTATTATTATTCAACACCTAGAAGAAACTCTATCAAAAATGGCATCTTCCTCTTCTTAATCAGAAATAGCTTCATCAAAATCCTCTCCTATTTCTCTCTCTTCTACTCTTTCCTTACCTCGTTCTTGTCAAAAACATGTAGCCTCAAAAATAGAGAATCTTGTTGAATACTCGTATATCTCTGAATCTGCTCAGATTAATGAATCTCAGTTCCCTGTTATGAGTCCATACCATCTTTATAAACAAAAAACTTCTCTCACACGAAGCATCAGACCCTAATTTCCACAAGAAGACCTCTTCCCAAAGAGTACATCCAGTCTTCAAGACTTGATCAGTGTGCTCTACAAACCTCTCAAAGTGAGCAATATGTCACCATGGATATACCAACAGATCTCGTAACTAACTAGAAACGAGAAGGGTATACACACCTCCATCTAGGTGGTGTCCAGCTTATCCTCACTCTACATGGCAGAAAAGGCTTACTTGTCACAGCCAGAATTGCCCTACTTGACACAAGGTTTAAACAGTATCAACATGCTATTATTGGCACTGTTTTAACCACACTCCATGCTGGAAGTGTCTTGTTAACCTTCTACCCCAATTTCAACATGTCCCTAGAAGATCCCAACCTTCTAACAAACATCCACTTCTAAAATAGCCACTCTCCATCACCAGATAGTGTATCGATTGCAAAATCATGCTCTAGATCTCCCAACTGCACAAACAACCAGTGATGCACTGATGATTCTTGCAGACACATATACAATTCCAACCATCATCCAGATTTCTAAACAAATTCAAAAGCAAGAGTTGCTTGATAAGTGCATATTTTTCATATATTTTGTTATTAATTTCTCCATCTTTTTCTTGTTTTGATCTGAAACATTCTAGTTATTTTAGTTAATTTTTAATTGAATAGGGAATTAATTAATATACATATTTTACCCTTTATTATATATTTGCTAGTTATTTTTATTTATTATTTTTAATTAATTGTATTATTTTATTGAATAGGGAATTGATGAGAACCATCAAGGGACCATTAAAACTTCAAGTGATCCTTTGCACATTCATGGAGGCCCAATTACAAGAGCAAGAGCCAAAAATATGCAAGCTACTTTAAATGGATTAATTGAGAAAATATGGATTGAAAATGCAATTCAAGATGCAAGACATCATGAATTGGGCTTGAAGAGAAGACAAGGCATTGTGGGCATTATTCAAGTCATTGGGCAGCCAAATACACAAGTTGTATCAAATGCAGAAAGGTCAAATTCGGAATAAAAACTGTATTGATTGAGCCAGAATTAAAGTGCAAGCCATATACCGTTGGAAAGATAATTAAGTTAGCTTTCCAATAAATTTTACAGAGCTGGATTTGGAGTTATCTAGAAGGAGTTATGACCAATTCTTTACAGCTTGGTCAGACTTGGGATTTTCAACGAATCCTTTGTTTTTCAACTTATTTGTTTGTTTTGTTTCAAGCTTGTCAATGTGTAAGGTAAGTCTACCATCAATGATGGTGGGCTAACATTAAGTTTGTCAATGATAGCATTAATTATAGTAGGCTAGCATTAAGTTTGTCAAAGATAGCATTGATTATGGTGGGTTGGTGAAGACTTTTGAAACATCTTTTGACAAACCTACTTGGAGGGTTGTTCCAATGTTTCCATTTGGATTTTTAGGATCTTGGGTTTCTTTTAGCCTATTTAAATTCAGCAACCTTGGTATGTAAGAAAATTAGAGATGAATGTTATTTGAATTTGAAAGATCATTCTTTCTTTGGTTCTTTTGAGAACTAGTGAACTTATCAAGAATTTGCATTCTTGTGGCGTTCCAAATTTAGACTTATCACTCACCTTCTCATCTATTTCTTGAGTGTGGCGTCAATACCATTCTCTATACCTTTGGTTCATGTTTTCTTAAGCATTGGGTCAAGGTTTTGTTTGTCTTAAATCTGTTTAGAACTTTCTTGGGAAGTTGAAACTACAAATTAAGTGTGGGATTCAAAGTTTCATTGTGGGATTCGCATCATTTGGTATCAGAGCTAGTTTCTAATCAGGTTTGAATGTCTTATTTATATTGATTATCAAAAAGAAAAAAAAAAGAAAAAAAAAAAGAGAAAAACGTACAAAAAAAAAAAAAGAAGATTACATAAGGATTCAAGTTCCTTGACATAGTTTACACACATATCAATTTTGTTGCTTTCCTTTCTTCAATTTCCTTTTCATTCTTTGTGTCTTCTTAATTTCTTTTCTTTGTTAGTGTGCTGGATTGTCATATTTGGTGTGCCACTTGGGTTTGTTTTTTTTCTTGATTTTGTTTATTTAGTTCAATAAAGAACTAAAAGAGAGAATTAAGTGTGGTAAAAGGCAAAAGTTTGTGAGATCATTAGAGGGTAAAAGCCAATTTGTGTGTTAAACACGAGAGTTAAGTGACATCAAATTGAGTGAAACACGTGAGGGAGTGTTGTGAGGTCTTTTTGCTAACATTCTTTTCAGATCACAAATATGTCAAAAGATCAAGAAGTTATAGACCAATCAATCATGCTCAAAGCCATGCAACAACAATTTGAGCACATGAATCTGATGTTTGGAGAGATCCGTGACAAATTGGAGAGGCAAGACACTGCCATAGCCAATCTACAAAGGGGGCAACAACCAATAGCTCCTAATGTAAGAGGTAATCAAGGGCGTGTTGTCATGGGAGAAGAAGATAGCAATGACATAGATGATTTTGATGACCAGGCCACCGTTGACATGCGTGGAAGAGATAATAGAAGGGCAAGCCGTATGGATCGTGATTTGGGGAGTATCAAACTGAAAATTCCTTCTTTTCAAGGTAAAAATGATCCGGAAGCTTATTTGGAGTGGGAAAAAAAGGTGGAGCTAGTATTTGATTGCCACAACTACTCTGAGGAGAAAAAGGTAAAACTAGCTGCTGTTGAATTTACTGATTATGCTATTATTTGGTGGGATCAACTTGTTTTGAGTAGGAGACGAAATCGTGAAAGGCCTATAAACACTTGGGAGGAGATGAAGGCCATCATGAGGAGGAGATTTGTTCCTAGTCATTATTATAGGGAGCTGCACCAAAGGCTTCAAAGTCTTACACAAGGTTCTAGAAGTGTGGAAGATTACCACAAGGAGATGGAAATAATCATGATTCGAGCCAACATTGAAGAAGAACGAGAGGCCACTATGGCAAGATTTTTACATGGGTTAAATCAAGATATTGCTAATGTGGTTGACTTGCAGCACTATGTTGAGTTGGAAGACATGGTTCACATGGCCATGAAAGTGGAACGACAATTTAAAAAGAAAGGTTCCACTAGAACCAATTTGGGTTCATCTTCCTCATGGAAGTCAAAATGGAGCAAAGATGAAAAGGTTGTTCCAAAGCCTAAGATTGAGCCAATCAAGGATCATAAAGAGGGAGGCAACCAAAGTAAAGGTAAATCTGATTCCCAACACTCTAGAAATAGAGATATTAAGTGTTTTAAATGTTTGGGGACAGGTCATATTGCATCTCAATGCCCAAATAAGAGAGTAATGATCTTGAGGGATGATGGTGATGTTGAAACCGAGAGTGAATCAGATGATGATCCTATGCCACCTTTGGAGGATGCTAATGATGGTGTAGAATATCCTGTTGATGGTAAATTGATGGTTGCTAGGCGTGCTCTCAACATGCAAGTAAAAGAGGATGCGGAGGTACAACGTGATAACATCTTTCATACTAGATGCCACATCAATGATAAGGTATGTAGTATGATAATTGATGGAGGAAGTTGTACTAATGTAGCTAGCACTAGTTTAGTTGAAAAATTAAAGTTGAAAACTTTGAAACATCCGAGGCCATATAAGCTACAATGGCTGAATGATTGTGGGGAAGTTAAAGTAAATAAACAAGTGCTAGTTTCATTCTCTATTGGGAGATACAAGGATGAGGTTCTATGTGATGTAGTACCCATGCATGCTGGACACATTCTTTTGGGTCGACCTTGGCAATATGATAGGCGTGTGACACATGATGGATACTTAAATAGATATTCTTTTGTAATGAATAAAAGGCAAATCACTCTTGTACCATTAACACCTAGACAAGTGTATGAGGATCAAATGTCAATAAAAAAAGAGAGTGATACAAAAAATGAAAATGAGAGTACAAAAGAAAGAGAGATTGAGAGAAAAGCAAGTGAAAAGATAGAAAAAAATATTGTTGAGAGAAAAGAGAGGCAGCAAGTGAACTTGTTTGCAAAAGAGAGCGAGGTTAAGAGGGCTTTCTTTTCAAAACAGCCAATCGTTGTACTTTTGTGCAAAGAGGCTTGTTTACACACTAATGAGCATAACTCTTCTTTGCCTAGTGCTATTGTGACTCTTTTACAGGACTTTGATGATGTGTTTCCAAATGAAGTCCCTAACGGTTTGCCACCTATTAGGGGAATTGAGCATCAAATAGACTTCGTCCCTGGAGCTACCATTCCTAATAGACCTGCATATAGAAGTAACCCCGAGGAGACAAAGGAGCTTCAAAGGCAAGTTGAAGAACTCTTGGAAAAAGGGTATGTGAGGGAGAGCATGAGCCCATGTGCGGTACCCGTTTTACTAGTGCCCAAAAAGGATGGAACATGGAGGATGTGCGTTGACTGTCGTGCAATTAATAAAATCAGTGTAAAGTATCGACATCCTATTCCTAGACTTGATGACATGCTTGATGAATTGCATGGTTCTTGTGTGTTTAGTAAAATTGATCTTAAAAGTGGATATCATCAAATTAGGATTAGAGAGGGAGATGAGTGGAAAACTGCCTTTAAAACAAAATATGGTTTATATGAGTGGTTAGTGATGCCATTTGGGTTATCTAATGCACCTAGCACTTTTATGAGGTTAATGAACCATGTTTTGCGTGCTTTTATTGGCAAATTCGTAGTTGTCTATTTTGATGATATTTTGATCTATAGCAAAGGCTTAGATGAACACATTGAACATTTACAAAGTGTATTGACTGTTTTAAGGAAGGAAAAGTTGTATGCTAATTTGAAGAAGTGTTCCTTTTGTACAAATCAGATTGTTTTTCTTGGTTATGTTGTAAGTGCTAAAGGAATTGAGGTTGATGAAGAGAAGGTAAAGGCTATTAAAGAGTGGCCTACACCTAAAAGTGTAAGTGAGGTAAGAAGTTTTCATGGTTTGGCTAGTTTTTATAGAAGATTTGTGAAAGATTTTAGCACCCTTGCTGCACCATTAACTGAAATTGTGAAGAAACATGTGGGATTTAAGTGGGGTAGTGAACAAGAAAGGGCATTTAATCTAATTAAGGAGAAATTGGTTTCTGCACCATTACTTGCTTTACCTGATTTTACTAAAACTTTTGAAATTGAGTGTGATGCTTCAGGTATAGGCATTGGAGCTGTTTTGATGCAAGAAGGGCGTCCAATTGCTTACTTTAGTGAAAAATTGAGTGGAGCAGCCCTAAACTATCCTACCTATGACAAGGAGATGTATGCATTGGTGAGAGCATTGGAAACTTGGCAACATTATCTTCTACCTAAAGAGTTTGTTATACACACTGATCATGAGTCCTTGAAGCATTTGAAAGGGCAAGGTAAGTTGCATAAGAGACATGCCAAATGGGTTGAATTTATTGAGCCATTTCCTTATGTGATCAAATATAAACAAGGTAAGGAGAATGTGGTGGCTGATGCATTATCTAGAAGGTATGCACTTATCTCTACATTAAATGCAAAGTTGTTAGGATTTGAGTACATTAAAGAATTATATGTTAACGATCCTGATTTTGCTAATGTGTTTAATGCTTGTGAGAAAGTTGCATTTGGTAAGTTCTATAGGCATGATGGGCTTTTATTTAGAGAAAATAAATTGTGTGTGCCTCATAGTTCTTTGCGTGAATTGCTTGTGCGTGAAGCTCATGGGGGTGGTTTAATGGGACATTTTGGCATTGCAAAGACTTTAGATGTTTTAAAAGAACACTTCTTTTGGCCACATATGAAACGTGATGTTGAAAGAATATGTGAGAAGTGTATCACTTGTAAACATGCTAAGTCTAGAATTTTACCCCATGGATTGTATAACCCTCTACCCATACCTAGTGAACCTTGGGTTGATATTTCTATGGACTTTGTTTTGGGTTTACCTAGGTCAAAAAGGGGAAATGATTCTGTTTTTGTTGTTGTTGATAGGTTTTCAAAGATGGCACATTTCATTCCATGTCACAAAACTGATGATGCAACAAACATAGCTAATTTGTTTTTCAAGGAAATAGTCAGGTTGCATGGAGTACCAAGGAGCATAGTTTCAGATCGAGATGCTAAGTTCTTGAGCCACTTTTGGAAAACTTTGTGGGGTAAGTTGGGTACTAAACTTTTGTTTTCTACTACTTGTCATCCACAAACTGATGGACAAACTGAGGTTGTAAATAGAACTCTGTCTACTTTGTTGCGTGCCATTATTCAAAAGAACTTGAAAACTTGGGAAGAATGTTTGCCACATGTTGAATTTGCTTACAATAGAACTGTCCATTCAGCTACTAAATTTTCACCATTTGAGATTGTATATGGTTTTAATCCATTAACTCCTTTGGATTTATTACCTTTACCTATTGATGAGCGTGCTAGTATGGATGGTAAAAAGAAAGCTGAATTTGTCAAGCAATTGCATGAGAGAACACGTCAACACATAGAAAAGAGAACTGAACAATATGCTACTCAAGCCAACAAAGGACGTAAGCAAGTGGTTTTTCAGCCTGGAGATTGGGTTTGGGTGCATATGAGAAAGGAGAGGTTCCCAGCACAAAGGCGTTCCAAGTTGCTTCCAAGGGGAGATGGTCCATTTCAAGTGGTTGCACGGATCAATGACAATGCCTACAAATTGGATCTTCCTGGTGAGTATAATGTGAGTGCTACTTTTAATGTTTCTGATCTTTCTCCTTTCGATGTAGGTGAAGATTCGAGGACGAATCCTTTTGAGGAGAGGGGGAATGATGAGAACCATCAAGGGAATACCATTAAAACTTCAAGTGATCCTTTGCACATTCATGGAGGCCCAATTACAAGAGCAAGAGCCAAAAAGATGCAAGCTGCTTTAAATGGATTAATTGAGAAAATATGGATTGAAAATGCAATTCAAGATGCAAGACATCATGAATTGGGCTTGAAGAGAAGACAAGGCATTGTGGGCATTATTCAAGTTATTGGGCAGCCAAATACACAATTTGTATCAAATGCAGAAAGGTCAAATTCGGAATAAAAACTGTATTGATTGAGCCAGAATTAATGTGCAAGCTATATACCGTTGGAAAGATAATTAAGTTAGCTTTCCAATAAATTTTACAGAGCTGGATTTGGAGTTCTCTAGAAGGAGTTATGACCAATTCTTTACAGCTTGTTCAGACTTGGGATTTTCAACGAATCCTTTGTTTTTCAACTTATTTGTTTGTTTTGTTTCAAGCTTGTCAATGTGTAAGGTAAGTCTACCATCAATGATGGTGGGCTAACATTAAGTTTGTCAATGATAGCATTAATTATAGTAGGCTAGCATTAAGTTTGTCAAAGATAGCATTGATTATGGTGGGTTGGTGAAGACTTTTGAAACATCTTTTGACAAACCTACTTGGAGGGTTGTTCCAATGTTTCCATTTGGATTTTTAGGATCTTGGGTTTCTTTTAGCCTATTTAAATTCAGCAACCTTGGTATGTAAGAAAATTAGAGATGAATGTTATTTGAATTTGAAAGATCATTCTTTCTTTGGTTCTTTTGAGAACTAGTGAACTTATCAAGAATTTGCATTCTTGTGGCGTTCCAAATTTAGACTTATCACTCACCTTCTCATCTATTTCTTGAGTGTGGCATCAATACCATTCTCTATACCTTTGGTTCATGTTTTCTTAAGCATTGGGTCAAGGTTTTGTTTGTCTTAAATCTGTTTAGAACTTTCTTGGGAAGTTGAAACTACAAATTAAGTGTGGGATTCAAAGTTTCATTGTGGGATTCGCATCAGGAATTAATTGGAGATTGTGGATAAAAAGGACATGAAGAAGTTCAAATTGAAAAGGAATAAAAGTTCAAATTGGAAAAGGATTTCAATTAGAATTGAAAAATGATTTCAATTACAATTGAAAAATGATTTCAATTAGAATTGAAAAAGGATTTCTTTACACTTGTTGGAGAAGAATTCGGTCAACTAGCATTATAAAAGGAGAGCTGCCAGAGAGCGAAAGGAGGAGTGCAGACGTAATTTGGGCAGAGAAAAAAATCAATAGGCGCAAGGAGAAGAGAAAAATCAGCAGCCGCTTGAATTAATCTCCATGATTGGTTTTGTCAATTCTCTTCTTCCCAATTCAATTATGTTAGGCTAAATTTTTATTTGGTTAAGGGTGAATTCAAAACCCTAAACATGCTATGCAATTAAATTTAAATTCTATCATTCAATTTATTTAATTGAGATTGTTTATGTTCTTCTATAATTAATGTTCATGGTTTATTCTTGTTTTATTTGAGTGGCCAATTAGATAGGACTTGAATAAATTCTATTGCTAGATTAAAATTCTTGATCCGTAATTGTCTTGATATTTTAATCATTAGTAGCAGGTTGGAATCAGTGATTTCAATTGGAGAACATAACCTAGGTTAAATAATCCGAGCTTGTGTGTTTATTGCCTAGATCAACCTAATATCTTTCTTTGTTTAATGCTTCCATTATCTTAAATTTAAAGAGCTTGTTTTAAATTATTTAATGGTTAGAGATTAGGTGAAGAGCTTGTTTTGCCTAACGACACACTAAGGAAAGATTGAGACTAACAGAGCTTATTGTTGTCTACGGTTGATAGTTTCAATATAAATTGATGATAGAATTAATATATTATGTGCATGTTTGGTGGTGGCGAATGATCCTTTATCCAAAGATTTCATCATCATTATTTCTTTTTCCTTTAACTAGAGTTTTTATTAAATTCTTGTTCGTAGTTTTAATTTCTTTATTTCTTACTATTTAGTTAAAAATTCATAAACCCCCTTTTTATTTATAATTGACATTTTCTTTAGTTAGATTAATTTCTATTATTACTACTATTATTTTATTTTAAATCTTGCTTTAGAGTTGATAAATAAATATAACTAGCATAGTCTCTGTGGGATCGATCCTTACTCGCTTTGTACTAATTATTTATATTAGTGGTAAGGTTTTAAATTTGGTGCACCTTAACGACACTACCAAATTTTTGGCGCCATTGCCGGGGACTAGCGTCTAGTTTGTTTATTATCACTCATTTTATTTTTATTTTTTTATTTCTTTTCTCATTTTATTTATTTATTTTATTTTAATTAGTTATTTTTTGTTCTATATTTAGATTTTCATGAGCATAGAGGACATTCGATTGAAACTCGAACAACTTAGAGCAACCTCATCATATTCAGAACTCGATTTTGCCATCCACATTCCACTCCCGAAGAGAGAACCAAGCAGCGCAGAACCCGAACCAATGGCTCAGAATAACAACCGAACACTTAAAGAGTTGGCAGCTCCTAACTTGGACCAGCAACCCTTATGCATTGAGAATCCAAACCCTCAGGTAAACTTTGAACTCAAATCTGGGATGATTCATCTTCTTCCTACTTTTCATGGTCTTGCAGGAGAGGATCCAAATAAGCACTTGAAGGAGTTCCATGTGGTCTGTTCCACAATGAAACCAGCCGAAGTTTCTGAAGAGCAAGTTAAGCTAATGGCCTTCCCATTCTCTTTGGCGGATTCAGCCAAGGAATGGTTGTACTATCTTCCCTCCGGTACTGTCACTACATGGAATAAGATGCGTCAGCTATTTTTGGAGAGATATTTCCCAGCATCAAAAGCTGGCAGCATTCGAAAAGAAATTTGTGGAATCCGACAGTATAATGGAGAGCCGCTCTACGACTATTGGGAACGATTCAAAAAGCTATGCGCTAGTTGCCCTCACCATCAGATAAGTGATCAACTTCTTATTCAATACTTTTATGAGGGTCTACTACCTATGGATAGGAGTATGATTGATGCCGCTAGTGGAGGAGCACTCGTGGATAAGACACTAGAAGCAGCCCGAAATCTCATTGCTAACATGGCTGCTAATTCCCAACAGTTCAACACTAGGCACGATCTACTGCCGCCACCTAAGCGAGTCAATGAGGTAAGTACTACTTCTCTAGAAAAACAAGTTTCAAATCTTACTTCTTTGGTGCAACAATTAGCTCCAGGGCAACAAATGATACCGTGTGGCGTATGTTCTATGGTCGGACATGCGACTGACATGTGCCCTGCTATCCAAGAGGGTTCACATGAGCAAGCCAACGCAGTTGAGGGGTTCCTAGGGCAACCAAGACAAAGGTATGATCCATACTCTAATTTTTACAATGAAGGGTGGAAGGATCACCCTAATTTTAGGTATGGGAACCAACAACAAGCCATTTCTAATGTGGCACCATCTCAACCACCGGGCTACCCCCAACACCGGGTGCAACAGCCTTACCAAGTTCGGCTACCTCCACCTCCTCAAAATCAAGGTACGTCTTTGGAGGATCTTGTAAAAGCTCTTGCTACTAACTCTATGCAATTCCAACAGACTACCCAGACACAGCTCCAACATTTAGAGAATCAAATTGGCCAACTAGCCACATCTATGAGTAGGATAGAGGGTAGAACTTCAGGAAAGTTACCTTCTCAACCAGAAATTAATCCAAAGGAGAATGCTAGTGCTATGTCTCTCAGGAACGGAAAGCAATTGGAACCATTATTAGCTAAGCCATCAAAAGTATCCACATCATTATCACCCTCTATGACCAATTCCTCACCTGAGGTGCTTCCTTTAACAAGGAAAGATGATTCCCACTCGGCATTGCCAGTCAATCCATCTGGCCAGGTAAGTATCCCCTCACCTCGAATTAAGACACTCTCCATTCCTCCACCATTTCCTAGCAGATTTAAACAATCCAAGAAAGAGGAGCAAGAAAAAGAGATCCTTGAGACCTTTCGTAAAGTAGAGGTAAATATTCCTCTACTTGATGCTATTAAACAAGTGCCGCGTTATGCAAAGTTTTTGAAGGAATTATGCAGCAACAAGCGAAAGTTGAGCGGTAACGAAAAGGTAAGTGTTGGAGAGAATGTTTCTGCTGTACTTCAAAGAAAACTTCCGCCTAAGTGCAAGGATCCAGGTACTTTCACTATCCCCTGCACTATTGGTAATACCAGATTCGAAAGATGTATGCTAGATTTAGGGGCCTCAATTAATGTTATGCCATATTCGATTTATAACTCCTTGAATTTAGGTCCAATGGAAGAAACTGGTATAATTATTCAATTGGCTGACAGATCTAATGCTTACCCGAAGGGGGTTATGGAAGATGTTCTTGTGCAGGTCAATGAATTGGTCTTTCCAGCTGATTTTTATATCCTTGAAATGGAGGATGAGTTGTCGCCCAATCCCACTCCTATTCTGTTGGGGCGGCCATTTCTTAAGACAGCCCGAACCAAGATTGATGTTCACGATGGAACCCTTACAATGGAATTTGATGGTGAAGTGATTCGCTTCAATATCTTTGAGGCAATGAGGTATCCTAGTGATGTCCATTCTATTTTTTCCATGGATGATATTAATACTTTGGTGCAGGATTTCTTTGAATTATCTGGTAATGACAGTTTTGAAATTGCGATAAGCAAAAATCTTACGAAAGATGATTCTAAGGAACATGCAAATTTGATAAAGTTGGATGATGAAGTAGAGGAAGCTATGGCGATCTTAGATGGAGCAGTCACATTACGCACCCATGGGTATAATGTTTCTTACCTTGAATTGCCTTTATTAAACGAGAAACTTTTACCTTCAATTGTGCAGGCACCTACCTTAGAACTTAAACCACTCCTAGAACACATGCAATATATTTACTTGGGTGAGAATGAAACACTTCCAGTCATAATTGCTAAAACCCTTACCCCAGTTCAACAAGAAAAATTAATTAGGGTGCTTCAGGATCACAAGACGGCGATTGGCTGGACCATTGCCGACATTGAGGGAATTAGTCCTTCCATGTGCATGCATCGCATTTTGCTAGAGGAAGGGTCTAAACCAACGAGAGATGCACAACGCCGCCTTAATCCACCAATGATGGAAGTCGTAAAAAAGGAGATACTGAAACTCCTTAATGTGGGGATTATTTATCCCATTTCTGATAGTAAATGGGTGAGTCCTGTGCAGGTAGTTCCAAAAAAATCAGGCATCACAGTGGTCAAGAATGAAGAAAACGAGCTTGTGCCAACTAGAGTTCAAACTGGGTGGAGAGTTTGCATTGACTATCGTAAACTGAATGCAGCCACTCGCAAGGATCATTTTCCTCTTCCATTCATTGATCAAATGCTTGAAAGGTTAAGTGGTCACTCTCATTATTGTTTTCTTGATGGTTACTCAGGTTATAATCAGATCGTTATCGCTCCGGAAGACCAAGAGAAAACGACATTCACATGTCCCTTTGGAACATTTGCTTACCGACGCATGCCGTTTGGTCTCTGTAACGCTCCTGCCACTTTCCAAAGGTGTATGATGAGTATTTTTTCTGATTATGTGGAGAACATCATTGAGGTATTTATGGATGATTTTACAGTTTATGGTGATTCTTTCGATAAATGTTTAGATAACCTTACACTTGTTCTTGAACGATGCATTGACACTAACCTTGTGCTTAATTGGGAAAAATGTCATTTTATGGTTAATCAAGGTATTGTACTAGGCCATGTTATTTCTGAAAAGGGGATTGAAGTTGATAAATCTAAGATAGATCTTATACGCTCCTTACCACCTCCCACTAGTGTGAGGGAGGTTCGTTCTTTTCTTGGTCATGCAGGTTTCTATCGCAGGTTTATCAAGGACTTCTCCAAGATAACTTTACCTCTCTGCAACTTACTTCAAAAGGATGCAACGTTTGACTTCAATGAAGAGTGCCAAAGAGCTTTTAAGAAGTTAAAAGAGGTTTTGACATCGGCCCCTGTGATTCAACCACCAAACTGGGATTTACCATTTGAGATTATGTGCGATGCCAGTGACTATACTGTTGGAGCCGTGTTGGGCCAGTGTGTGGGCAAGCTTCCTCATGTCATCTATTATGCCTCTCGTACATTGAATGATGCACAACTTAATTACTCTACCACAGAGAAAGAACTTTTAGCGGTTATCTTTGCCTTAGAGAAATTTCGTTCTTATTTAATTGGATCTAAGGTAATCGTTTACTCTGACCATGCAGCTATTAGGTACTTGCTCACCAAAAAGGATGCCAAACCGTGCCTTATACGATGGATACTTCTATTGCAAGAATTTGACATAGAGATTCTAGATAAGAGAGGTTCTGAGAATTTGGTGGCAGATCATTTGAGTCAACTTATCCATAACGAAGATGAACTTCCATTGCATGAGAACTTTCCAGATGAGCAGTTATTACAGGTAGGTACAATTACTCCTTGGTATGCAGATATTGTCAATTACTTAGTTACCAGGACAGTACCAGAAGAGATAACCCGTGCACAAAAGGCCAAGATCAAGAGTGATGCCAAGTACTATGTGTGGGATGAGCCATACTTGTGGAAGCATTGTTCTGATCAAGTTATTAGAAGGTGCGTACCCGAAACTGAATTTACTTCTATTCTCACCTTTTGTCATACTTTGGCTTGTGGAGGACATTTTGGACCAAAGAGAACAGCCCTTAAAGTACTTGCGAGCGGTTTTTATTGGCCATCACTATTTAAGGATGCATATTTGTTTTGCAAATCTTGTGATCGTTGTCAGAGAACAGGTAATTTGGGACCTAGAAATCAAATGCCACAATCTCCCATTCTTATAGTTGAGATTTTTGATGTTTGGGGCATCGACTTCATGGGACCATTTCCTTCATCGTTTGGTCATCTCTATATTGTTCTTGCGGTTGATTATGTTTCCAAATGGGTGGAAGCAAAAGCCACCCGAACTAACGATTCTAAGGTTGTGGTAGATTTTATAAAGAGTAACATCTTTACAAGGTTTGGAACACCAAGGGCAATTATCAGCGACAGAGGCACTCACTTTTGTAACAGGTCAATAGAAGCCCTCTTTTGAAAATACAACATCACTCACAAGGTATCTACATCTTACCATCCCCAAACTAGTGGGCAAGTTGAGGTGTCTAATAGCGAAGTGAAATCAATCCTTGAAAAGACAGTTAATCCGAATAGAAAGGACTGGAGCCTACGGCTTGATGATGCACTTTGGGCATATAGGACCGCATACAAAACGCCTATTGGTATGTCACCCTACAGGTTGGTATATGGTAAGCCTTGTCATCTTCCAGTGGAACTTGAACATAAAGCATGGTGGGCTGTGAAACAATGTAACATGGAACTGGACGCCGCCGGCCAACACAGAAAGCTCCAATTGCAAGAATTAGAGGAAATTCGAAATGATGCCTATGAGAGTTCACGAATCTATAAGGAAAAGACTAAGGCTTTTCATGACAAGCAAATCTTGAGAAAGAATTTTGAAGTTGGACAGAAAGTTTTGTTATTCCATTCTCGCCTTAAGTTATTTCCAGGTAAGTTACGTTCTCGATGAGTTGGGCCTTTTGTTGTTATTAATGTTTTTTCTCATGGTGCAGTTGAGATCAGGAGCTTAAAGACAGGTAAAGCGTTCAAAGTTAATGGTCATAGGTTGAAGCCTTACTATGAAAACTTTCAGACACTTAATGTAGATGAGGCTCCACTTTATGAACCTGCGTATGTTGATGAGTGAAACTTGAGAACCATGTCAGGCTGAGGACAATAAACCAAGCGCTTATTGGGAGGCAACCCAATGGCTGGAGAAAAGATTTTGAGAGCACGCCATAACAGATTTGATCTTTCTCCCTCTCATTCTCATTTACTTTACCTACGTTGTGTTGAATTTTGTTTGTTTCTGTTTGTATGTCTCATCTCATTTCCCCATGTTTAATTCTATCTTTTGTTAGCTTACATTGAGGACAATGTAAGAATTAAGTGTGGGGGGGTGGATTTCAAACTTAGTTTTTGTTGCTTCGTCTTTTTCTTTTTACAAAAAAAAAAAAAAACATTGTTTTGAATATTAGCCAGTGATAAGAATTTGATTAACAATGAATATGGTTCTTAGAAAGGGTTGAATATTACCTTAGTTTATACTTGATTCTTGTGTTGATTTTCTCTTAATTGAGATTCTTTAAACCATGAGCACTAATATCAATTCTTTCATAATTTTGACTTAGAATTTGAGATTGACGCAGCCTGAGTTGAGAATTTTAGATTGAGTAAATGACTGTTTGTCTTGATTCTTATCTCCATAATACAGTGTAGTATACACAAGCACCATAGTCAGAAATAGCTACCTATAACCCTTAAGAGTGAAGCTATCCTTGAGTAATTTGGGCCTATGTACCACCAGTATGTAGAGGATAATCTACCATGAGAAGAAGGCTACCTTAAGGGGTAGAGTGAAAGCTCCTGACTAAAAAAAAAAAAAAAAAAAAAAAAAAAGAGAAAAAAAAGAACTTCAAAAGAAAATGCACACAAATGCCTGTAAAAGAAAAAAAAATTGGATATCAAGATGATAAGATTAGTTTGACCTACTCTTTTCTTTGTTCGAGACAAAGGCTGTTGATATTGAAGATTTTGGAAATGAATTTTAATTGAATTGATTCACACACACACTATGAGAATCAAAAGAGAGATGAGATTGACTATTGAATTAAAGTTAGAACTTCGATAACATTTGAAATCTTTTTTTGAGCTATATGACTTATACAATCTTTGAGGCTATTTTTATTCTAAATTCTTTTGTTCTTTGTTCTAAAAAAAAAATATATATATTTCAATGATGTTTGTGGGTATCATCGCTGAAGCCCTCACGAGACTATAACTCGTCCACTAGGGCCGCCTAGGGGTTTAAAGGCTTGTTGCATATGCTAAATGCAATCGTGATTTCCTATGAAAGTGGACTAGTTTAGGTTTTCTTTTTATTTTTGTTCTAGGTTTGCTCGAGGACGAGCAAAGACTAAGTGTGGGGGAATTTGATAAGTGCATATTTTTCATATATTTTGTTATTAATTTCTCCATCTTTTTCTTGTTTTGATCTGAAACATTCTAGTTATTTTAGTTAATTTTTAATTGAATAGGGAATTAATTAATATACATATTTTACCCTTTATTATATATTTGCTAGTTATTTTTATTTATTATTTTTAATTAATTGTATTATTTTATTGAATAGGGAATTAATTGGAGATTGTGGATAAAAAGGACATGAAGAAGTTCAAATTGAAAAGGAATAAAAGTTCAAATTGGAAAAGGATTTCAATTAGAATTGAAAAATGATTTCAATTAGAATTGAAAAAGGATTTCTTTACACTTGTTGGAGAAGAATTCGGTCAACTAGCATTATAAAAGGAGAGCTGCCAGAGAGCGAAAGGAGGAGTGCAGACGTAATTCGGGCAGAGAAAAAAATCAACAGGCGCAAGGAGAAGAGAAAAATCAGCAGCCGCTTGAATTAATCTCCATGATTGGTTTTGTCAATTCTCTTCTTCCCAATTCAATTATGTTAGGCTAAATTTTTATTTGGTTGAGGGTGAATTCAAAACCCTAAACATGCTATGCAATTAAATTTAAATTCTATCATTCAATTTATTTAATTGAGATTGTTTATGTTCTTCTATAATTAATGTTCATGGTTTATTCTTGTTTTATTTGAGTGGCCAATTAGATAGGACTTGAATAAATTCTATTGCTAGATTAAAATTCTTGATCCGTAATTGTCTTGATATTTTAATCATTAGTAGCAGGTTGGAATCAGTGATTTCAATTGGAGAACATAACCTAGGTTAAATAATCCGAGCTTGTGTGTTTATTGCCTAGATCAACCTAATATCTTTCTTTGTTTAATGCTTCCATTATCTTAAATTTAAAGAGCTTGTTTTAAATTATTTAATGGTTAGAGATTAGGTGAAGAGCTTGTTTTGCCTAACGACACACTAAGGAAAGATTGAGACTAACAGAGCTTATTGTTGTCTACGGTTGATAGTTTCAATATAAATTGATGATAGAATTAATATATTATGTGCATGTTTGGTGGTGGCGAATGATCCTTTAACCAAAGTTTTCATCATCATTATTTCTTTTTCCTTTAACTAGAGTTTTTATTAAATTCTTGTTCGTAGTTTTAATTTCTTTATTTCTTACTATTTAGTTAAAAATTCATAAACCCCCTTTTTATTTATAATTGACATTTTCTTTAGTTAGATTAATTTATATTATTACTACTATTATTTTATTTTAAATCTTGCTTTAGAGTTGATAAATAAATATAACTAGCATAGTCTCTGTGGGATCGATCCTTACTCGCTTTGTACTAATTATTTATATTAGTGGTAAGGTTTTAAATTTGGTGCACCTTAACGACACTACCATTGCTTCAACTCATGCCTTTAGAATGGCTTACCAACTATAAGCAATTCCATCAGAATTCCGAACCTGTCCAGACTTCTCAAGCTGTCTTCGAAAGAAGACCAGACGGACAAGTCAAGTTATCCTTCCAGACTCCAGACAAGCCAAATCCAGAATCTCCAAGGCTCTCCTATACAGCTATGATTACAGCAGTTTCTACTGAACAAGAGTCGAATCTTCCAATCTATGGATTCTCCTCATAAGGGTATTGAGTATATCTTGACAAAGTCAACTGTCCCTTCCTATGGGATGTCCCAGAAGCCCATATGTGTAATCCAGATTGTCCCTGCTTGGATGACACAAATGATGACGAAGACTTTGAAATCATGAGACGAAGGAGAAGGCGAAAGAAAAAGCCTTCTACTCCTAAAACTCTATGTCGGACCTATTCTTCAGGACCACCGGATGATCCAGAATCAGATCAACCTTTACCCATTTACAAGAAAGCACTCAGGAAACTCCAACGAGAATCCTCATTTAAGCCTGTTCCTGCTCAACCAAAAATCAAGTCATGCTTGATGTTCTCATCTTCTAGCCAATCATACCAAGAATCCTTTCCTCCACTCGAAAGGCACACAAACCCTCAAACCAAAGTTGTTTCTCAACCCTATGTCCAATCTCCCATCACAACCTCTGGAGCACCATAAGCACCAAAGCAGTATGAGGCAGTGCTAAACTGGCAAACCCAAAATGCCAGTGCTCAGAATAAAGCTCTCCATCATCTTGGAAAAAAGATTGACAAAGTGGCATCACAGGTGTCACAAACAGAAACAAAAGTGGCCACGATCACTTCCCGGCATGAACAGATTTATTCAAATCTGCAAAACAGAATCTCTGAATTAGATATCGATCTCAGAACGGTGGGTTGGTGAAGACTTTTGAAGCACCCTTTGACAATCCTATGCTTGGAGGGTTGTTCCAATGTTTCCATTTGTATTTTTGGGATCTTGTCTTTTAGCCTATTTAAACTTAGCAACCTTGCTATGTAAGATATTTTAGAGATTAATATTATTTGAATTTGAAAGATTATTCTTTCTTTGGTTCTTTTGAGAACTAGTGAACTTATCAAGAATTTGCATTTTTGTGGCGTTCCAAGTCTAGAATTATCACTTACCTTCTCATCTAAATCTTGAGTGTGGCGTCAATATCATTCTCTATACCTCTGGTTCATGTTTTCTTAAGCATTAGGTCAAGGTTTTGTTTGTCTTAAATCTATTTAGAACTTTCTTGGGAAGTTGAAGCTACAAATTAAGTGTGGGTTTCAAAGTTTCATTGTGGGTTTCGGATCAATATATCTTCAAATTCTTTATCATTGAAAGGGCATTTAGTATGAAAGATGTTTTCACGTTGTACCTTTTCATCTTCTTTTGTTGGCACATTTGAGAGCTCATCTTGCAACTAAAAGCTCTTCATCAACTGAATATTCAGCATCACTTGCATCCTCCAAAGGTGGCATGGACTCATAATCAAATTCACCTTTAGTCTCAATTTTCCCATCATCTTTCAAAGTCATTGTTCTTTTATTTGGGCATTGAGATGCAATGTGGCATGTTCCCAAATACTTAAAATCTCTTTTTGTAGTAGGTTGGGAGCTATATTTATCTTGGTTTGGTGCACCTCCATTCTTGTTGACTTTGGAGGTTTTGACATTAGGCTTGAAATTAGGCTTTTCATCCTTTTTCCTCCGATTCAATTTTCAAGTTGAAGAAGACACTGAATTCTGCCCAATTCATGTGGAACCCTTCCTCTTCATCACGTTTACAACATCACATTTTCAAGTTGAAGAAGACACTGAATTCCGCCCAATTCATGTGGAACCCTTCCTCAATATCACGTTTACAACATCACATTTACAAGTTGAAGAAGACACTTAATTCTACCCAATTCATGTGGAACCCTTCCTCTTCATCACGTTTACAGGTTGAAGAAGACACTTTATGGCCATATGCACCATGTCATCCAACTCAACATAATGTTCTAATTTCATCACGTTTACAATATCACGTTTACAACATTATGTTGAGTTGGATGACATGGTGCATATGGCCATAAAAAGTGGAACAACAATTGAAGAGGAAGAATTCCACAGAAATTGGGCAGAATTATTAGATTTCTTTAACTTGGAGACTGAATTGGAGCAAAAAGGATGAAAAGACTAATTTCAAGCCTAAGGTCGAAACCTCCAAAGACAACAAGAATGGAGGCATACCAAACCAAGGTAAATTTAATTCCATTTGTCTATAAAGATAAGAGCAAATGGTATAAGAAATCTAGGGTTGATGCCACACTCAAGAAAGAAAAGAAGATTGTGAGTGATTAGTCAAGAAAGAACGCCTTAAAGGTAGTTTTCCATTCATCTCTTTCTTTCATTCTAATTTGATGATACCGACTTTTTAGATCAATTTGAGAAAATATACAAGAGCCATGCAATCAATTTGGGGGTTGGAAAAATAATTCTAAAGTTGTAGTTGCATTCCTCATGTTGAGAGCTTCAAAACGGTATGTTATGCTTTCAATCCCGACATCATATGCCCAACTTATGGCCTATTTTAAATCTATGGCTTCTTAAATTTAGGTGTTTCCTGTGTTTTTGAGTTAAATTAAAGTTAGCCACCTTATATAAGCACTCTTGTATGTTCTTTTGAATAGATTTTAACAATCTTGAGTTTAATATCATTGAGAGGATTATCTCAACTTGTTGTTGCAATTTTGGGGATAGAAAAATGATTCTAAAGCTGTAGTTGCATTCCTTACATCGAAAGCTTCGAAACGATATATTATGGGCTCAAATCAGACTTCATATGCCCAAGTTACAGCCCATTTTAAATCAATGACTCTGCAGGCCAAAAGCCCACGCAGCTCCGAGTTTTTAATTTTAGGTTTTTTTCATGTTTTTGAGTTAAATTAGGGTTAGCCACCTTATATAAGCACTCTTTTATGTTCTTTTAAATATGTTTTAGTAATCTTGAGTTTAATATCATTGAGAGGATTTTCTCAACTTGTTCTTGAAAGAATTTTCGACTTATCAAAGGAGTTGCTAACGTTTGTGACACCTTATTTAGTGATTTGAGGATGGAAAAACAATTCTAAAGCTATAGCTGCATTTCTTACATCAAGAGCTTTGAAACAGTATATTATGGGATCAAATCCAACATCATATGTCCAAGTTACAGCCCGTTTTAAATCATTGGCTTTGTAGGCCAGTGTCCATGCAGCTCCGAGTGTTTAATTTTAGGTTTTTTTCGTGTTTTTGGGTAACATTAGCGTTAGCCACCTTATATAAGCACTCTCTTATGTTCTTTTGAATGAGTTTTGACAATCTTGAGTTTATTATCATTGAGAGGACTTATCAAAGGAGTTGCTAACCTTTGTGGAATCTTATTGAACAATCTTGGTTCTTGAGACTTAGCTTTTCAAGGGTTTGGATCTTTTGTCTGAATTCTGATCATATTGGTTTTCTTGGGTTCTTATCAATCTAGTTGTGGTTTTTTCTAGCTAGATATAGAGGGGTTTTCATCAGACATATTCTTTTGGGGGACCATGGTAATTTGAAAGCATGATTGTTATACTAATAGATACATTTATTCCTAAGACAAGTGTATGATGATCAAGTGAGGTTAAAATAAGAGCGTTACTTGAAAAAGGAGAGTGAGAGTTCAAAATCAAGAGGGGCTGAAACTAAAAACAAAGAGAACGATATTGAAAAAAAGAAAGGAACTTTCAATGAGTGATGAAAGAAATGAGAGAAAATAAATAAATTTATATGCAAAGGAGAGTGATGTTAGAAGAACTAATTTTAACCTCACAAAGATAAGTGAGATCTTGCACATTGAAGACCTTGACCCTTTATCTGTAAAGATAAGAACCAATAGTATAAGAAATCTAGGATTGACACCACACTCAAGAAAGAAGTGAAGATTGTGAGTGATAAGAAAGTACACTACCAGATGAAATCTTGATAAGCTCTTAATGTTCTTTGAAGAACCAAAGAGAAAAGCTCTTACAATTAATATAAACTCTAATCTGAAATTTTCAATAGGTTTACATGGGTTTATATAGTTGAATTTTACTAATGGAATAAGGTTTTCCTTATTGCTAAATATAACCTAAAGTAAAAAAGAAACAAAAGATCTTGAAAATAACTTATTGATCATAAAGTGAAAAGAAAATAAAAGATCTTGTTGATCCTGAAGTAAAAAGGAAATAAAAGATCTTGTTTCCTAAATACATTAGGACGCAAAGATTTTGCCTAATTTTCCTTCCGAATTTGATAAGGCCTTGTTTGTTCTTCATGTAAGTCACTAACAATTCAAATTTTCAAGCTTGAACAATATTGACAAAGAATGACTATCTTGAATGCTTAATTTGGGCATATTAGTGTCTTGGACAAGGCATGAATTCAAGATGTGCTTTCTTTATCTTTTTAGTTGTTGCCCTTGTCATTGGACCTCCATGGATACTCAATGAATCTTGTGAAGCTTTATCAACATGGTTCTTATCATTTCGCCTCTCTTGAAAATGATTTTTCCTCAAATCTTCACTTATATCTAAAGGAGATAAATCAGTAACATTAAAGATTGAACTAACATTATACTAACTTGGAAGATCCAACTTATAAGCATTGTCCATCTCCCCTTGGAAGTAGTTTTGAGCACCTTTGAACATGAAATCATTCCTTCCTCATATGCAACCAAACCCAATTTCCTAGTTAAAATACAACTTTTTTGCCACCCCTTATTAGCTCGGTTAGCATATTATGTGGTTCTCTTCTCAAAGTTTTGCCTTGCCTTATCATGGATGTAAATTAATTCACTCATCCATAGGTAAAGGGGTTAAATCCAAAGGAGTTAATGGATTAAAACAACACTTTTAGGCATGCCATGCATCTCACAATCTCTTAGAAAAACAAGTCAGCAATATGTAAAGTATCATCAGTTTATCACATGGAATAAAAATGTGCCATTTTAAAAACCTATCAATGATCGTAAATATAGAATCCTTACCCCGTGTCTTAGATATACCAAAATGCCCCATCAAACTACCCCCATGAGCTTCTCTAACAAGCAAGTAATGAATGAACATTTTGGCACACATTTCTTTGTCAAATGCCACCTTAGCGCATGCATTAATTACATTACCAAAATCAGAATCACCAACATACAAGTCTTTAGTGTATTCAAAACCTATTACTTTGGCATCTAAGGTAGAAATTAAGGCGTACCATGCATAAGCTGCAGTGTTTTAAGTTTGCTTTCATAATTAGACAAGGGTCCTGTCTTGTCTAAAGTATGTTTTCTGCTTATCTAGTTTGGCGTGGTGTGCTTTAATAATTCTGCTTTTGTAAAAGATAAGGGACCCACCTTATCTCTCCTTCCTCGAGATCTCTATATAAGGATCTCTCCATCCCTTTGTAAGGCAAGAGTTAATTTGAAATAAAATTCAGGTTTTCTTTACACCATGTTTCTCTAAATATTTTCTCTCTTCTAGGAATCAAAGAAATTGTTTGAGTTAATAATGATACGCTCACCTCTAATTTTCTAAACTGAGTATGCTCTGCACTTACCTTAAGCCTAAGGATCCTGTGCATCAGAAAGGTCCTGTTTTATCCTCCAAAACTGATTTTTGTAAAATGAAATTGTTTTCTCACAATGTTCACCCTCTTTGAAGGCCAAGAGTGCCGTGTTTTCGGGTGGTATTGTGAAAAATTATTTTCAAAAATGATTTTCGGATTTGGTATTTGATGGATAAGTGTGTATCGGCTGGAAACCAGAACTTGCGGGCTATTGGCCCTAAGGACAGACTTTGTTCTGTTTCAGATCTGGTGTAACAACGCCATGTACAACTACCCACTGGTATCAGAGCCATTCCAAATCAAGCAGAGGTGGTATCATTAGTAATGTCAAACAATATTATTTGATCTCCTAGAAGAAGATTAACCAAATATGGAAACAACTTCATCTTCAATTTCAATTCCTTCATCGTCTTCATCTCATATTTCTCTTTCCTTTACTATTTCTCTTCCAAAATCATGTTCAAAACACATAGCCTCCAAAATCGAAAACCTTGTTGAATATTCCTATATCCCTAAGTCTACCCAAATCAATGAATCTCAGTTTACAATCTCTACAGACAAAAAACTTCTTTCACCAGAAGTATCTAAACCCTGATCTCCACCAAAAGACCACTCCCAAAAGAATACATCCAGACTTCTAGAAGACGTTAGTGTAATCAGGACGTTGTTCCATGACAAGGATTCCTTAAGGACTTGAACTGGAACCTGGAGTACAAGTTTGTGTCTTTGGGACAATTTCCAAGGTGTGTGATGGTCCAACAGAGGTGTGGTGGATGTTTGTGGCAGGTGGCTGAACATTGTTGAGTTCCATTAGGTATGAGTTGAGAACAGAGGTAACAGATGTATCATGGATGAGGGTGTAAGGATGAGGATAAGTTTTCCATTCATAGGCCATATCTTGTGTCCAGAAGTCTCTTGTTTCTGGGTGCTGGAAGTAAGGTCTATTAACGATGAAGACTGTAGTGAACATGTTGGCTTCTTGTTCTGGCATTCTGTCTAATCCGTGAAAAGTACACATATTTTTTAGTTGCTTTCGCCACCATGTGAGTGGTGAATACCAGTCAAGGAGAGTCCAGAGAAGATCTGATGAGAACTCAGGAGTGGTGATGTGAGTGAGGACTGGTTTAACAAGAAAAACTAGTTTGGTAGCATACAGGGTAGTGAGACACCACATGTACCATAACTCATCCTCGCAGATGGTTAAGGAAGAGAGGGTAAGGCCTGTGAGAAACAGGTTTTCCATACAGAGGGAAGGGAAACGATCAGGCTTTTTGCTCTGAACATTGAAGAAATACCGGTAAAGGAATTTCTTTGCAAAGTCTTGGATCTGGTAAGCTGAATGAAAAGGAATGATCATGGGGAAAGTTCTCTGGTTGAGAGCTTTGAAAGGAAGTTGACGGTTCATGGCTATAACTGGGATGGTGTGAATGGAGGAAATAAGTGAGGGTATAGCCGCACGTGTAAGGAAGTTTGGGATGAGGTTCTATTTGCCTTTTATGTGTTGGACAGTAAAATCATATTTAGCAAACCCGTTTTTGAGGCTAAACAGCTGTTTGTCAGGGAGCAGCTTATTTTTAAAGTCAAAGATTCTAGGAAAAGAGGAGTTGTCCATGTTGATAAGGAATTTATGGCTGATTAGATGAAATTCAAATTTTTTGATTCCATACTTGACCGCCAAAATCTGCTTGTAGATCACATGGTAATTCTTTTCAGAGTCTTTGAATTGTCCGCTTGCATGTGAACAGAAGTGACGTACACCATTTATCTCTTCAAGAAGGATGGCACTCCAGTAATCATCACTGGCATCGGTCTGTAGAGGGGAGGAGGTGACTGGGTTATCACCTTTAGTTGTTGGAAAGCTTCTGTTTGTGCTGGTTCCCATGGAGGACACTGTTTTCTAAGCATGCGGGACAACTGGCTTGTGTGGATTGCAACTTTAGGGATGAAATCACGGACATAATTAACAATCCCGAGGAATTGTTGGATCTGCTTTTTATTGAGATGTGTGTCCAAAAACTTTAATAATTCAGTTGCAATGTGTGGGCCAGGTTGATAATGGCCATCTTTAATCACCATGCCAAGAAAGTCAATTGATTCTTTTACTATGCTTCTTTTCTTTTCAGAAAGCATGATTTCATATGCCTGCACGATATGAAAGAAATCCAAAAGGAGCTTCTGGTGGCTCTCATGGTCAAAGGAAAATAACAAGATATCATCAATGTATACCAAAGCATGATGAAGGATAGGACTGAAATAATGAAGGAGCAACTTTAAGACCAAAAGGCATAACAGTCCACTGATAATGGGCATCAGGGATGCAAAAGGCAGTTTTGTGACTGTCAACGGGTGAAATATTAAGTGGCTGGTAATCAATAACTAACCTCTTTTTACCATGAATTAATTCAGATCTTTTTTCAACATAGAAGGCTTGACAAGCCCAATCTGAATCAGTAGGTTCAATAAGACCTTGCTGAAGCAACTGAGAACATTCTTGCTTAGCCAGTAAGAGGTCAGAAGGAGACATACCCGGGTGTGATGCTTTTGTGGGATTTATATCTTCGTTGAGTTTGAAAGGAAGGTGAATCAAAAATTGTTCATTTTTCCAAAGAAGTGAAGGATGGTGGAACTGTGAATGGTTTTCTAGACAAAACTCTAGGAACTTTTGTGAAATACGACTGTATGGAGGTGGTGTTTCTGAAAGTGTATACAGACGTAATGTATCTGTATAAGGCAAGAACATTTGTTTGTAGTGAACTCCAGAACTGCTGAGGAATAGGTTTTTAACCAACTGAAGAATGTCAAAATCTATGAGTAAATCTTTATCTGGAAGTTTGGATGCTACAATCTTTTTCCAAATTATGCAATTCGGAAAGAATTGAATACCAATGGATTTTTTGGTAATCAAAGTGGTTTCAAAAGTTTCTCCGTTAACTGCTCAGAAAAGTTTTAAGTGTTTTTCTCAACAATCAGAGGGAAGGACAGAAGGATCCATCATACTAGTTTCTGCACCAGTGTCAATAAACCCGATGACAGGAACAGGTTTATGGAATTTTGAAGGAAGGATGGACATTTTGAGAGAAGGTCTAGGAATGGTTGAAACATGGTTGATAGTTTGAACTGTAGAAATGACTAAAATATCATCAGAATCAGAAGATTCTACGATAATGAAGGCAGTCTGATCATCTTGTTCTGACTGTTCTGAAAAATTTGATTCGACATCTTCATTCTCAGATAACAATGAAGAATGTTGAAGATGTTGTATGAGACGAATAGCTTTGGCAGACTTGTGAGGACAGTTTCGAGCAAAATGACCGCGTTTCTTGCAGATGAAATAACGATTGTGCTTTTTCTTTCTGTATTGGGAAGCATCCTTTTTCCTGAAATATCGGAGAGGTTTTTTAGAGGATGATTTTTTGTGGAAGTGTTTCTAAAAATGTCTTTTCTTTTTGGTTGGACAAACACACTTCGTTTCATCTTTGCACTCTATTTGAGATAGGGTTTTTTGCAAGCTTGAGAAAATGATTTCTTGTCTTCCATAAGGTCTTTGAAGAATTCCTTTTGTTCACAGATCTTGTCGAGACATAACATTGCCATTTGGAAAATCTTTCCCAGAGAGATATCAGCTATGCTGAGATTAGTGGCTGTGAGTTTCCTCTGAAGATCAGGTTGTAACTCAGAAGGAAGTGAGGCTATGAAGACATGTTTGAGAGATGGCTCATTGAACCCATTTAGCTTATAAAATTGAATACTCATCCTTTTGTAATGAGATTCCAAAAGATGTCTTTTGAGAGAACAACATTTCATCTGATGATACTCTTTTCTGTCTGCATCAGTGGAAGTAGTTGTGCCAATTGGAGATTGCATGAATGATATTGAGTGTTGTGCCAATTGGAGATTGCATGAATTGGAGCTGAAAGTATTCTCCTAAGCTTTCTAACCAATCACGTAAAGAACCCGTTGATCTGGCCATGAATTCACGGAGAATAGCTTGAGGTTGAGCATTTGGCTTTGTTCCTTGGAGATCAATCCATGCAGCAAATTCTTGAAGTCTGGTAGACCATTTGTGACGGGGAATGTCATCAAATGTGAACCAAGATGGTGAAGATGGTTTTGTTGAGTGATCAGGAACTGGTGGAGGCATTGATGGCCCTAGTTCTGTTGGAGATGCTTTATTTTTAGCATCAGAAGAACTGTCTTCAATAATAGGTGTGGCAGTTGAAGTACTTGGATCTTCAGTTTTGGTGGCCATTAATATGCTTGTAATGTCAGCATATTCGGATTCAGAGTTAGTGGAGGTACCGACTGAGTTTGTAGATGAGGAAGAGAAAGACGGGTTGGACTCTGATGGGTTTGACTCATAGACTGTTTCTGGCTCAAAGGAGTCAGAAGATGAGTTTTGGACAGTATGATAATGATACTGATCCATTGGCCCTTTTGTCTTTTTTAGGGGGTTCAGAAGTGGCTTTTGGTGAATCTTCTGGTGGTACCGGAGGAACAGATGAAGATGAAGTGGCCTTTGGCTTTGGTTCTGAAATTTTGACTTTGGATTTTGATTTTTTAGGTGAAGATGGCTTTGGTAGAGGAGTTGGTTGGAGGTGTGAGAATCCAAAGAAATGATTGTAAATAGGTTGTTGAGGTCTGGATGGTGTGTAGAAAGGTGCATAAGTTTCAAAGATCGGAGGAGGTACTGGTGGGGTTTGTGTTTGAGTAAGAAGGGAAGGTCGAGCCTTTTCAGTATCAATTCGTGCCAATTCAGCTTTGAGCTTTCTGATATTTGCTTATTTTTTATTAAACTCTGGACCCCAGATGTGGTTGTTGATCATTCGTCTGCGATCGGTGTCTAGTTCAGAGATACAATCTCGTAGATGTATGTACATATGATCAAGATGGTTGCTGATTGAATCAACTTTAGTTTCTGTCTAGGAGACTTGACTGGCAACTCGATCAATTTTCTTTTCGAGTTGGTGAAGAGTTTGATACTGTTTTGGTTCTTCAGGTTGCCCAGAGGTCGTAACTGGGGATTGGACAAAAGGTTTTAAGATAACTCTGGTTTGTGTGTCTATCTGTTTTTAAAGTGGAGGGAATGATTCCTCATAAGATTGACTTGAAAACATAAGGCATGATCTTATTGGATGGACATGAGGTTTGGGATCTGGTGGAGGTTGTGGAGGAAAGGATTTGCAAGATGTTATTGGATGAGAAGGTTTTTTCTTCTTCTTTTTCTTTCTCCTAATAACTTCCAATTCGTCATCAACATCCGTATCATCCAAGCAATGACAATCTGGATTGCACATATGGGCTTAAGAAACATCCCATAGAAAATGACCATTGATTTATCTGGATATACTGGATACCCTTCTGATGAGAAACCATTAATAGGAAGTTTCTTTTCTTAACCAGTTTGCACTGCTGTTATCATAGCAGTGTAGGAAAGCTGTGAAGTGTCTGAAACAGGCTTGGTTTCAGGTGTTTGAAAAGATAGTTTGACTTGACCATTTTGTCGTCTTTCAAACGTAGCTTCTGTTGTTTGAACTGGTTCAGAGTTTTGGTGAAAATGCTCATAGTTGGTTAACCATTCAAGAGGCATAAGTTTGAGCAATTCTTGTTTCTGGATTTGTTTGGGAATTTGGATGATGGTTGGAATTGTGTCCGTGTCGGCAAGGATCATTAAGGCATCGGATGTAGTGTGTGGTGTGGGAAGATCGAGTGCATGATTTTGTAATCGATACACTATTTGGTGGTGAAGAGTTGCTATCTTTGATGTGGGTGTTTGTTTTGCTCCTTGGAGTTGGATTTGGACCTTAAGGGTCGTGGGAAGGTTGGGATCCTCAAGAGAGAGGTTGAAATTTGGGTAAAAGGTTAACAAGACACTGTCAGCATGGAGTGTGGTTAGGACGGTTCCTACAACAGCATGTTGGTACTGTTTGAACCTGGTGTCTAAGAGAGCAATTCTGGCTGTAACAAGTAAACCTTTTCTACCATGGAGGGTCAAAATCAATCTAACACCGCCAAGATGAAGATGCGTCTACCCCTCTCGTTTCCAGTTTGCTACGAGATCTGGGGGTATTTCTAAAGTGACATACTGATCACTTTGAGAGGCTTGTAAAGCACACTGATCTAGTCTAGAAGAATTGATGTATTCTTTTGGGAGTGGTCTTTTGGTGGAGATCAGGGTTCGAATACTTCTGGTCAAAAAAGTTTTTTGTTTGTATAGATTGTAAGGACTCATGATGGGAAACTGAGATTCATTGATTTGGGCAGACTCAGGGATATATGAATATTCAACAAGGTTTTCGATTTTGGAGGCTATGTGTTTTGAACATGATTTTGGAAGAGAAAGAGTAGAGGAAAGAGAAATATGAGATGAAGACGATGAAGGAATTGAAATTGAAGATGAAGTTGTTTCCATGTTTGGTTAATCTTCTTCTAGGAGATCAAATAATATTATTTGACATTACTAATGATACCACCTTTGCTTGATTTGGAAAGGCTCTGATACCAGTGGGTAGTTGTACGTGGCGTTGTTACACCAGATCTGAAACAGAACAAAGTCTGTCCTTAGGACCAATAGCCCGCAAGTTCTGGTTTCCAGCTAATATACACTTATCCATCAAATACCAAATCCGAAAATCATTTTTGAAAAGAGTTTTTCATGATACCACCCGAAAACATGGCACTTTTGGCCTTCAAAGAGGGTGAACGTTGTGAGAAAACAATTTCATTTTACAAAAATCGATTTTAGAGGATAAAATAGGACCTTTCTGATGCACAAGATCCTTAGGCTTAAGGCAAGTGCAGAGCATACTCAGTTTAGAAAATTAGAGGTGAGCGTATCATTATTAACTCAAACAATTTCTTTGATTCCTAGAAGAGAAAAGATTTAGAGAAACATGGTGTAAAGAAAACCTGAATTTTATTTCAAATTAACTCCTGCCTTACAAAGGGATGGAGAGATCCTTATATAGAGATCTCGAGGAAGGAGAGATAAGGTGGGTCCCTTATCTTTTACAATAGCAGAATTATTAAAGCACACCACGCCAAACTAGAAAAGCAGAAAACATACTTTAGACAAGACAGGACCCTTGTCTAATTATAAAAGCAAACTTAAAAGCAAAAGCTAAAGATTCACATGCGTGTCTGCAATCATGGAGTGGATGGAGACACATCACCAGTTTCTTTTTCATACTAGCGCTTGGCACAATGGATTTATCGTTGGTCAAGATAAGCTTCAGCTTGTAGATAGGCTTCTTCATCAGCATTAGTCATGTCTTTTGGGGCTGATATAGCAGGAGGGTCTAGGTCTGTGACAGTGTAATGGGAATTTTCAGTATGGAAGAGAAACTGAAAATCTTCCCATGGATCTTGAGCGTTTTGGAATAAGACGTTAGTGTAATAAGGACGTTGTTCCATGACAAGGATTCCTTGAGGACTTGAACTGGAACCTGGAGTACAAGTTTGTGTCTTTGGGACAATTTTCAAGGTGTGTGATGGTCCAACAGAGGTGTGGTGGATGTTTGTGGCAGGTGGCTGAACATTGTTGAGTTCCATTAGGTATGACTTGAGAACAGAGGTAACAGATGTATCATGGATGAGGGTGTAAGGATGAGGATAAGTTTTCCATTCATAGGCCATATCTTGTGTCCAGAAGTCTCTTGTTTCTGCGTGCTGGAAGTAAGGTCTATGAACGATGAAGACTGTAGTGAACATGTTGGCTTCTTGTTCTGGCATTCTGTCTAATCCGTGAAAAGTACACAGATTTTTTAGTTGCTTTTGCCACCATGTGAGTGGTGAATACCATTCAAAGAGAGTTCAGAGAAGATCTGATGAGAACTCAGGAGTGGTGATGTGAGTGAGGATTGGTTTAACAGGAAAAACTAGTTTGGTAGCATACAGGATAGTGAGACACCACATGTACCATAACTCATCTTCGCAGATGGTTAAGGAAGAGAGGGTAAGGCCTGTGAGAAACAGGTTTTCCATACAAAGGAAAGGAAAACGATCAGGCTTTTTGTTATGAATATTGAAGAAATATTGGTAAAGGAATTTCTTTGCAAAGTCTTAGATCTAGTAAGCTGAATGAAAAGGAATGTTCATGGGGAAAGTTCTCTGGTCGAGAGCTTTGAAAGGAAGTTGATGGTTCATGGCTATAATTGGGATGGTGTGAATGGAGGAAATAAGTAAGGGTTTATTTATAGCCAGACGTGTAAGGAAGTCTGGGATGAGGCTCTGTTTGCCTTTTAACTTGTTTTCTAAACTCTTGTTTTCATGCTCAAAATGGTATAATTTATGACTTTATTCTGTTTTGATCATTAGACTTCAGACGCAGAGAGAGTTTCTCCTTCATGGCTTCCACTTCATCTTCCACTCCTTCAACTCCTGTTACTCTTTCTTCTACTCTTTCCTTGCCGAAATCTTGCACTCCTCATACTACTAATAAAATTGAAAATCTTGTAGAATACTCCTACATCCCTGAATCCGCCCAGATCAGTGAATCTTCTTACCCTCTTCTCAGCCCTTACCACCTATACAAACGCCCCGGTTCTTTTACCCGCAGTATTCGTACTCTCATATCCACCCGACGACCTCACCCTAAAGAATACATCCAGTCTTCTCGCCTAGATCAGTGTTCACTCCAAGCAACCCCTGCTGAGCAATATGTCACTCTTGAAATACCCTCAGAGTTGATTTCCAACTGGAAACGAGAAGGTTACACTCATCTCCATCTTGGAGGCATCAGATTAATCTTTACCCTTCATGGGAGAAAAGGATTACCGGTTACAGCTCGCCTTGCTATGCTTGATACTCGGTTTAAACAGTACCAAGATGCTGTTATTGGCACTGTCCTCACAACCCTTCATGCAGGAAGTGTGTTACTCACTTTCTATCCCAACTTCAACCTTTCTCTCCAAGATCCCAACTTGCCCACAACCTTGAAGGTCCAAATCCAAATTCAAGGTGCTGAACAAATTTCTTCTGCCAAAATTGCCACTTTACACCACCAACTGGTCTACAGGCTTCAAAATCATGCCTTAGATCTACCCACACCAGAACACCACTCTGACACCCTCATGATGTTAGCAGAATCTGACCAGATCCCGACAATCATCCAGATCCCACGACAAATCCCCCGTCATGAGCTCATCAAGCTTATGCCTCTTGAATGGATCTCCAACTATGAACAGTTCCACAATAACACAGCTCCTATTCAGACATCCGAAAGTATGTTTGAAAGACGACAAGATGGAACAGTCAGAATGACTTTTAAACCACCTCCCAGTGCTCCACAAAAGCCTCCTCGGCTCTCCTTTACTTGTTCCTCAATGATCACAGCTGTTCAGACAGCCCAAGAAGACCTGCCCATTACAGGGTTTAATTCTGAAGGTTACCCTGTTTATCCAGCCAAACACAATGGCCATTTCCTATGGGATGCCCCTGGTTCCGGCATGTGTGACCCAAATTGTCCCTGCTGGGATGATTGGGAAGATGATGATGATTATGCAACCACAAGGAAAAAGAAACCCAAAAAGAAAACCCCTTCTGTTCCATGTCACCACTGTGACCCCAAACCACCATCAGATCCTCCACCTCCACCAGCTCCATTACCCATCTACCGAAAAGAACTCAAATGGATTGCCAAACATTGCAAATCTGAGATTCCATCACCACTTCCAAACCCAACGCATATCGTCCAACCACTGGCTTGTATGATGTTTTCCTCTACCTCTTCCAATTACTCTTCTTCCTTTCCTTCTTTGGAACCCCACACAGATCCCCAACGAAATGTTGTGTCCAAACCCTTTATCCCTTCACCTATTACTTCCACGGGCCACCTAGAGCCCCCTAAACCTTTTGAGTCAGTCCTCAACTGGCAAACTCAAAATGCCAGGGCCCAAAATGATACTTTGTTGCATCTCAATTCAAAAGTTGAGAATATCAGTTTGCGAACTGAACAGATTGAGACAAAAGTTGACTCCATCACTGCACAGATGCAGCAGATCTACCAAAACCTCCAGTCCAGAATTTCTCAACTTGACTCTGAGTTACGAGCCATGCTTGCCCATCGTTACTCAGGCCCCGAATTTGACCAAAAAGAAAGGGAAATCAGACGCTTAAAAGCTGAACTTGCCCAGATTGAATCTGAAAGACAGAGACCTACTCTTTTCACCACTTCACCTCCTATCCCTTCCATCAGTCCAACTTATCATCCTTTTGCCTCTATGCTTTCTCCTATTAAACAGTATGACCCTTCCAAGTTATTTGGTATGACTCATACTCTTTTCAGAGACAATCCTTTGCCACCACCACCTAAACCTAAACCCAAACCTAGACCGCAGCCTCGCCCTGCCCCTCTTCATCCTTCCTCATTGACCATCCCTGGCCAACCATCTCCTAGTTCTACACCAACATCACCACCAGCTCCTTTATTCGTCCCTACCCAATCCAAGGATAAAGAACCCATGCACCAATTTACTGCTCACACAGTCACCCATTCATCTACTACAGTCGATCAAACTTCTGATTCAAATCCAGCTGTTTCAGATAGCCCTACCGAAACTGATACAGAATCTTCAGTATCCACCAGTGACTCTGAAAAGTCCTATGCTGATATCACCAAAATCCTGATGGCTCAACCTGATCAACCTACCCAAGGCCAAACCTCTCATACAGAACCATATGTTGATATTCCCTCCGAAGTTGAAGAAGAAATGCCTGAATCTTCTGCCACAAATCAACCTCCTCCAACCCAGACCAATCCATCGAGCCAAAAATCGTCAAATGGCCCATGGTTCACATTTGATGATCTTCCATCTCATAAATGGCGTGACCGACTCAATGAAATGTCTGCCTGGATTGACCTCCAGATGCTAAGACCAGGAGCAACAACTCAATCAGTCCTTAGAGAATTTGCTACTCGTTTCACGGGTGCTCTAAGAGATTGGTTTGATTCGTTAGGACAATACCGCCAACTACAGTTTGTTGATCTCCCAGAAGTCTCAAGTGCTCTTGCTGTACTTCATGATCAATTCCTTGGAGACCCTTCTGCAGTCTTTGAAGCTGCCAGACGAGATTATCTCAACATGAAATGCTGCTCCCTCAATGCTAAGGATCTTGACTTCCATTATAAGCGAATGTCCCTGCTGTTCTATAAGCTTAATGGATTCAATGAGCCGACATTAAAGCATGTCTTTCTGGCTTCCCTCCCCGAAGAACTCCAACCCAATATCCAGAGACAACTCACAGCATCCAATCTTTCCCTAGACAACATCTCTCTTGGCAAAATCTTTCAGCTTGCCAAAACTTGTCTTGACAAACTTTGCAAGCAAAAACAATTTTTCAAAGAACTGTTGAAAGACAAAGAACCTTTCCGAAGTGCTTGCAAAAAGCCTTATTTGCAGATCAAATGCCACAAGAAAAAGGATTGCGATTGCAGTTCAAAGAAAAAACGGCATTTTCGGAAATTCAAACCTCCAGAATATTCATCCAAACCTCGCAGATCCCGAAAGCCCTACCGGTTCTTCAAAAAGAAATCTTCCTCCTCTAGAGAATTCAAACGAAAGCAATCAAGCAGATGTTTCATCTGCAAGAGAAAAGGCCACTATGCCAAAGATTGCCCCAACAAAAGAGAAAAATCCATCCGGTTAGTTGAGCATCTTCAAGCAACTACCGACTACTCTCCTGCCAAAGATGAACTGGAATTCTATTTCTCTGAACAAGATGAACCCAATGATGAAACAGTGTTCGCACTACAGAATTCCTCTGATTCAGACAGTGACCAGTCTCAAGTGATTTTCCATCAACAGTCACTCTCCCTTGATACTACAGTTCCTATCCCATCCATCAAACTCCAGATCTTACCCTCAAAATTCCAAAGGCCTATTCCAGCAATTGGTCTTATAGATACTGGTGCCCAACGCAGCATGTTAAACCCCCATATTCTTCCATCAGAATATTGGACCCAATCTGAAGAACATTTCAAAGCTGTCAATGGCAAACTCTTTACCACCTCTTTGATTACCAAGAAACCCATTGGTATTCAAATCTTCCCAAATTGTGTCATTTGGACCAAGGTTATTGGTTCCACTCTTCCTAATAAGGATATCTTGTTAGGTTTTGACATCCTTCACCAAATCAAACACCTCCAAATCATTCCCACTGGAATCCGTGTCAAGTCCATGTTCAAACCATTCACAGACATTCTGAAGCTCTACAATTTGTCTGAAACTCCCCAGTCTTACCAGGATATTTCAACCAAACTTTTGAGTTTCTGTCCAGAGTCCCATTCCGAGTTCACCCATCCAAATCCTTTGTGGAAAAATAAGTCTTTCTTCATTAAGTTACCCTTCAAACTAAATGAAGACATCAACCCGACCAAAGCCACTCATCCAGGAATGAGTCCTTCTGACTTACTCCTAGCCCAACAAGAATGTTCACAATTGTTAGCCCAAGGTTTAATTGAGCCCACAAGTTCTCAATGGGCTTGCCAAGCCTTTTATGTTGAAAAGCATTCTGAAATTGTCCGAGGAAAGAAACGCCTAGTCATTGACTACCAGCCATTAAACATGTTTTTACAAGATGACAAATTCCCATTACCTCGTCGACAAAGCATGTTTACTTTTCTCAAAAATGCCCAGATCTTTTCAAAATTTGATTTAAAATCAGGTTTTTGGCAACTAGGCATTGAACCCTCTGAACGTTACAAAACCGCCTTTTGTATTCCCAATGCCCATTTCCAATGGACCGTCCTACCCTTTGGTCTCAAAACTGCCCCATCCATTTTCCAAAAATCCATGGTCCAAATCTTCCAACCCATCTTGCATCATGCATTAATTTATATTGATGATATCTTGCTTTTTTCAGGCTCACATGATGAACATCGCCAGCTGTTAACTCAATTCTATGATATTCTCCAAAGTCATGGAATCATGTTATCGGCCAAGAAAAGCATCATTGCTACAGATAATGTTGAATTCCTTGGTATGATCATAAAAGATGGACACTACCAGCCAGGAAAGCACATTGCCCAAGAATTGCTTCACTTTCCAGATCAGCAACTTTCCAAAAGGCAAATTCAACAGTTTCTCGGCATCATCAACTACATCCGTGATTTCATCCCCCACGTGGATCATTACACTCACCATCTCTCGGCTTTATTGAAAAAGAAGCCCCCAGAATGGAATGCTGACCACACATTTGCTGTCACTACCCTAAAGCAGATTGCGCAAAATCCGCCTCCTTTAAAGTTGATTACAGATGGCAAGCGCATCTTACAGACAGACGCAAGTGATGAATCATGGGGTGCCATACTCCTTGAAGAAATCAACGGAAAAGAAAACTTTATCGCTTACGCTAGTAGACATTTTTCTGACACACAGAAGCACTACCATAGCGTGTTCAAAGAAATCTTAGCGGTAAAGAATGGCATCAAAAAGTTTGAGTATCATTTGATTGGACACCATTTTCTCATCTGAATGGACAACTCAGCCTTCCCCAATATCTTTCATTTCAAAGGTAAAACTGTTCCCGAAAAAATGTTACTCAGATTAAAAGATTGGTTTTCCAAATATGACTTTTCAGTCAAGCATATAAAGGGATCCCAGAACCTCATCCCTGATATGCTCTCCAGACTCTCCAAACCAGAAAACCCTCTCACCCTGTTTTCCACCACCTACCATTTTCCAATTATCTCCATGGCTACTTCACTACCCCCACAAGCTCTCACCAAGAAAACTTTTCCCTTTAATAAAACCTTTTCTTCTGTCTTCGCCATCCAAGAGTTTGCAAGAAAAGCTCTTTTTCGCTTCTTCATGAAAGCCTACCTTGTCACAGACCCTTTTCCTTTTTCCACTTTCCACCCAGAAAATCTGTTCCTTACAGGTTTAACCCTTGATCCAACCAGAGAGACCACTGAAGATGTGTTATGGTACATTTGGTGCCTAACAGTCCTCTATGCCACCAAGCTAATCCTTCCCATTTCTCCTACTTTGGAGCATCTCCTTAATCCAGACAATGCCACTTCTCTTACCTGGACATTACTTGAATGGTTCTCCCCCATACCATGGTGGAGAAGGAAGCTCCAACAACTGTCAGAAATTTACAACCTTGATCGTATGCCTACCCCTGAAGCACAAATGTTCACATCAGTTTTTATTATTCACAGGCCATACTTTCAACATCCAGACACCAAACTCTTTTGGACTCAAGATCAGGTATATGAATGGTTCACTGCACCACATATAGCTGTAATTGAAAATGACATACAAGATGTCCTGCACAACTACCTTTGCCAATTGAACCACCAACCTCCGCCACTTAAAGATATCTCCCACACCTCCTTAGGTCCCCAACATGACCTCCTCATGATCCCCACTCCATCCGCCATATCCAAACCAAAGTCCACAGGTATCATCATCAAAGAAGAAAAACCAGACTACACTGATTTCCTGTTCCAAGATTCCCAAGACCCATGGGATGCATTCCTCCCTCTGAGCCAACACCTTCACCAGTTTTCCCAACCAACAATGGATGAACCTGGCCCCTCTGAACCAGGACCCTCAACTCAATCCTCCAAACGACCCGCTCAACCATCCAAAGTTGACAAAGCCACCCAAACTTCCCCTAAGTATACTCCAAAGTGTACTCCCAGAGGCTATAATTGCCCTTATCCACCATGCCGTGGTCCCTCCTGCAAGCATCCAAAGCTCTCCAAGATCTTTTTCCCAAAAGGCAACCCTGACAACCCAGATGAGACCGAAAGCTCATCCGAAGACGAGTACATGAACCTCCGCTCTCCATAAAGTTGTTTGTCTTATTGCTTTCCATAAAGTAGTTTGTCTTGTTGTCATAATGATGTTTCGCTTTATGCCTGCATAATTATTAAAGTTTGCTTTTACTTTAAGCTTTTGCTTTTGCTTTTGTCAAAGTCATGCTTTAATTATTAAAGCACTTTTGTCTTTTGTAATAATTAAAGTTGTGCCATTATGTAAAAGATAGGGATCCTATCCTATCTTATCTTATCTTTTGCTTTTACTTTTGTAAAAGATAGGGGTCCTGTCCTATCTTCTCGAAGAATCCTCCTCTATATAAAGGATTCTCCTCTTGCTTGTAAGATAGAAGCATAAGAAAATTTCCAAGAAAGAAATAAACTCGTGTTTCCTCTTACACCATGAATCCCTAAACCTCTTCTCTCTCTCTGCAAATGAAGTTCTAAGAAAGAAAAAGAATAAAGGATTAAATTTGTTCATTTTGAAAACCTAAGGAAGTATGCTCTGCACTTGCCTTCTAGCAAGGATCCTGTGCATCAGAAAACTTTTGATCATTTCTTATCTGGTTTGGTACCCTGTTTTAGACTAAAGGAAAGTCTGTTTTGGGTTGTATAACCTGAGAAAAAAAATGTTTAAAGGTTTTTGATTACAGAGGTATATCGGCTGGAAACCCGAGCTTGCGGACTACTGGTCCAAAGAACAGTTTTAACTGTTGTAGTTCTGGTATAACAACGCCAACAAACCAGTTTTTGAGGCTAAACAGTTGTTTGTCAGGGAGCAGCTTATTTTTAAAGTCAAAGATTCTAGGAAAAGAGGAGTTGTCCATGTTGATAAGGAATTTATGGTTGATTATATGAAATTCAAATTTTTTGATTCCATACTTGACCGCCAAAATCTCTTTGTAGATCACATGATAACTTTTTTCATAGTCTTTGAATTGTCCGCTTGCATGTGCACAGAAGTGACGTACACCATTTATCTCTTCAAGAAGGATGACACTCCAGTAATCATCACTGGCATCGGTTTGTAGAATGCGTTGTCCAGTTGTGGGAATTTGGAGAGGAGGAGGTGACTGGGCTATCACCTTTAGTTGTTGGACAGCTTCTGGTTGTGCTGGTCCCCACGGAGGACACTGTTTTCTGAGCATGCGGGACAACTGGCTTGTGTGGATTGTAACTTTAGGGATGAAATCACGGACATAATTAACAATCCCGAGGAATTGTTGGATCTGTTTTTTATTGAGATGTGTGTCCGGAAACTTTAATAATTCAATTGCAATGTGTGGACCTGGTTGATAATGGCCATCTTTAATCACCATGCCAAGAAAGTCAATTGATTCTTTTGCTATGCTGCTTTTCTTTTCAGAAAGCATGATTCCGTGTGACTGCACGATATGAAAGAAATCCAAAAGGAGCTTCTGGTGGCTCTCATGATCAGAGGAAAATAACAAGATATCATCAATGTATACCAAACCATGATGAAGGATAGGACTGAAGATTTTTTTCATGGCTTTTTGAAATAATGAAGGAGCAACCTTAAGACCAAAAGGCATAACAGTCCACTGATAATGGGCATCAAGGATGCAAAAGGCAGTTTTGTGACGGTCAACTGGTGAAATACCAAGTTGCCAAAAACCAACTTTTAAATCAAACTTAGAGAAGATACGAGCCCCTTGATGAGAACTTGAATAAGATTTGAATATGCTTCATCTCACGTGCTTGTGACGGCTTTGTCCTCAATCTCATCATTCCCCTCCTCTTGAAGAGGATTTGTCCTCAAATAATCATGTGCATCAAAAGGACTCAAATTAGAAATGTTAAAAGTAGCACTTACATTATACTCATTGGGCAAATCTAGCTTGTATGCATTGTCGTTGATCTATTCAAATACTTGGAAGGGACCATCCACTCGAGGCAATGACTTGAATTTCCTTTATTTCATAAATCGTTCCTTGTGCATGTGTAACCACACCCAATCACCGGGTTCAAAGACTAGCATGTGTCGCTCTTTGTTGAATTTTTTAGCATATTGCTTAGTTCTCCGCTCAATGTTGAACTTCACCATCTTACGTATCTGCTTAACAATTTTAGCCTTTTTCTTGTCATCTAAGTTAACATGCTCAGAAACAGGTAATGGGGTTAAATCTAATGGGGTTAAAGGATTAGAACTATAAACAATGTCAAATGGTGAACACTTAGCAGCAGACTGAACAAAATGATTTTAAGCAAACTCAACATGTGGCATATAATCCTCCCAAGTTTTGATATTTTTTTTATGATAGCCTGCAATAGAGTAGATAAAGTTCTATTCACAACTTCTAGGACTATCAGTTTGAGGGTGACAAGTAGTAGAAAACAACTTAATCCTTAACTTAGCCCACAATGTCTTCCAGAAGTAACTAAAAAACTTAGCATCCCTATCAGAAACAATTGTCCTAGGCGTACCATGCAACCTCACAATCTCCCTAAAGAACAAGTCAGATTGATCTCCAAGGTACCAAGCCTAATGCTCAACCTCAAGCCATTCTTCATGAATTCATGGCCCGCTCCACGGGTTCTTTACGAGATTGGCTAGAAAGCTGGAAGCATCATCTATCTTGTGGCATGAAATAAAATGTGTCATGTTAGAAAATCTGTCCACAGCCACAAAAATTGAGTCTCCCCCTTATTTAAACCTTGGTAAACCTAGCACAAAATCATTTGAAACATCAATCCGAGGCACACTAGGTATTAACAATAAGATTTATAAGCCATGGGGCTGTACTTTTGGTTTGACTTGCCTACAAGTGACACATCTACTACAAAGTCTCTCAACATCTCATTTGATATGTGGCCAATAGAAGTGTTCCTGCAAGATTGCTAAAGTTTTTACAACTCTAAAATACCCCATTAACCTTCTCCATGGAATTGTCTCACCAACAATTCTTTCAAAGAACAATCAAGCACACACAGCTTATTCTCCCATAACAAGTAACCATCATGCTTAAAGTACTTACCAACCGTAGTTTTTTCACAAGCTTGGTATTCAAAACTAAAATAATGGTCATCAGCATATAATTCCTTAATATGTTCAAAACCAAGCAGTTTAGCATTAAGTATCGAGATTATGACATACCTGTGGGAAAGCACATCTTGTTTGGTTAAGCTTACAATGCAAGATTCTAAGAAAGAATTACTTCCTTTTAGATATGGATCATGTTTATCTATGGATTAAGAAATTTTAAGTGGTTCAACAAAACCCACCTACGCCCATGTCTCCAAGCAAACCAAGCTCGAGGGTTCCACTATCCAAACATTCCAAGGCTTCAAGATTTTTATAATTGGCTTCCAAGGTGTCAATAAACACACATCACACCTCTTCCCAAGTATTTCTCACACTTACACTCACTCAATTTTGATATTGAAATGAAAACTACAAAGCATGTACTCTCACAAGTGTATGTTTACAAATGATAGCTTAAATATGAATACATGAATGTATGTAACAAATAAAAGCTCATGACTCCTTTTAAACTTTGATATGGATTCCAAAATTCACACTTCAAAAGAGATTTTCTTGGCTATTTATGGATTGAACAATTAAACTAGCCATTATTTAGATTTTGGAAGATATCAGTTAGCCGTTAATATTCAAATGGATCACAATTTACCTTTATGAAACAAGTTGAAAATTTTGCATAATTAGATCACCATTTAAATTATCAGTTAGTCGTTTGTGTCCAGAATCTTACCTGAGTGTTATCGATTAGTTGTTTGAAAGAAACAGTTAGCTGTTTGCATTCCAGAAACTCTCCAAGAGTTATCGGTTAGCTGCTTGAAAGAAACAGTTTGCCGTTTGCGTTCTAGAAACTCTCTAGGAGTTATCGATTAGATGTTTTAAATACATAGTTCATCGTTAAATTTTCAAAATAACAAATTTGCCCCCAAAAACATTATAAAGTTTAAAAACAGATATTTTTTGAAGATTTCAAAGTTCTTAAAAAACTGTTCATAATTTTTTAACTCATTTCATAAATTCATTTTGGTTTTTAAAAAATAAAACTTTGTGCTAAAAAAAATTTAAGAGAAATAATTCGAGCTTTTAGTGCTTAGATATGCATTTATTTTATCATATAGCTTAACAAAAATTGTGACAAAGGGAATCACCTATGCTAGTATCTTTGATGCTTCTCCTAGATTTGATGAGCTTTGAATGTTTTGAGCTTGTTCTCATATGAATAATATTGTTCCTTCAAGAGCTAATGAGATTGTGAAATGAAAGCATTATCAATTTAACCGGAGACACGTGGTTTGCTATCGTCAAAATCGAAAGACTGTATAACAATGTAGGTAAATAATCTCCACCTTTTCGATGATGACAAACACTTCATGTATTTTGAAAATTAAAACAACATATGAAGTGAATCAAAACTCCTATGAGTATGTCAAAACATATGCACTTCAAAATATATATTTCTCCTCCTTCATCATCAAAATCATTTGTCTGGCATACTAATATAAGAAACAACATGGAGATGTTAGAATGACTCCCCCTATCACCAATCAAAAAAATCTCGAGAAGTGCACCCAACATAAATAATCATCAATGATGAGATTGAGGACAAAACTATCACAAGCACGTGGGACGAGGCTTATTCAATGCTATTCAAGTTCCCGTCGTACTCGTCACAAGAGCTCATGCAAAGAAATTCAAAGAAGCACTTAATGGGTTGATTCAAGCAACTTGGGCTCAAACAAATTTGTGGAGGCTCGTTGAATGAATTGCACTAAATGTGTGAGTCAGGCTCTTGAAGTTTCCAGATAATCACTTGCATGCAAGTAGGCTTGCACGTTATGGCTAAAAAATATACTACTTTTTGAACACTCTCCTATTTCTTAAAAGGGCAAGTGGCCAACCAAATCAGTTATTTCTCTTTTAATTGCCTAGTTTCCATTTTAATTATTGTAAAGCATTTAAGCCATTTAGGATTCTTTCCTTATTTATTTTGGATTCCTTCCTTATTTGCTTTAGATTAGGATTTTGATTTGATTTTGGTCCTTATTTGTTTAGATCAGGATTCTGATTTGATTTGGTTTAGGATTTATTTTCGAAAATAACAAGGGCAATTATGGGATGAAATTCTTGTAATCAGCCTTGTATAATGTACTCACATCCAATAAGAAAGACAAATCGCTTTGATGCTATTGGTGAGAGATCTAATTCTCTTTGGTTTTTAAACTAACTCATTAAACTTATCGGATTTTTGTGGCATTCAAACTCTTGACTTATTAGTCAGAGCATCCATAGCTGATTGTGGCGTCCTCACATACCAAGGTTCGTGCTTTCATTGAGTGTCGGGTCACAGTTCCCTTTGATTAGGGTCATGTCAGATCTTGGTGGATTCGTATCATATAAACTAAATGACTATGATGTTTCAAAGTATCCAAAACATCCCATAAGCTATGAGAAATAGTTTCAAAATATCAAAAACATCACGTAAATTAAAGTGCCATGATGAAATAAAGTGATACTGAAGAAAATATTTGTGAGAAAATATAAAGACCTTAACAAGAAAGACTAACGAGGGGTTTATAACTCATAAAAAAAAAAACGAGGGGTTTATAATGGTGGATGAGGTGGAAGAAAACTAAGTGCGGTGAAAAGTCTTTGTTGCTGGTCAAGAACTCTCTACTGAAATCCTACAAATTGGGTCTGAAGTTTTAGATAAATAATGAACTTCGCACAACAGTTGTTGAACTAAATCCTCAGTGACTGTGGGAGCATCCACTTCTGGATCATCTTGAAGTCTGTAAATTTAAAGTAGAATACTTAGCCTGAAACTGTAGTGTCGTGATAAAGTCTGGCAATTTATCGGCCAGGATGACATCATTAAGCATATGGTTGTCCTCAGGTGCGATAAAGGCAAACCGATTTTGGATGGAAGGAGCTTTAGTCCATTTTCCATACTTCCAATTAAACCCTAAACTAAGTATGGCATCATCCCCTAGTTTCTTAGAATGTTCAAAAATTGGTTCATTAAAAGGAACCCAAAAGTGCCATAATTTTTTGGTAAATATGCAACCATATGGAAGTAGACAATTATTCACTCTAGGTGAGCTAAGCATGTGTCTAAGAATAATTTACCCAATATTAACCTGTCATTTTCATAAAATGCAATCCAATAAACCAACATCTAAGCATGTTACTTTATCAGCATGGGCCCTGTTATTCAAAGCCACTGATTTTAAACGGACCGTAACTTGGGCATATGATGCTGGATTTCGGCCCACCATATACCCTTTCAAAGCTCTCGATGTAAGGAATGCAGTTACAATTTTAGAATTGTTTTTCCAACCCTTTTTCTACTTCAATCCTCTCCAATGCTCACCACCTCATTAGCTCAAATCAAGTATACCAAGGCTGGTTCCTGATGAGATTGAGGACAAAACTATCACAACCACGTGGGATGAAGCTTATTCAGATCCTATTCAAGTGTTTAAAAGGTTGATTCAAGCAACTTAGGCTCAATCAAATTCGTGGAGTCTGTTGTTGAAGGTATCACACATGATAAATGCATGATTCAGGCTCTTGAAGTTTTCAAATAATTACTTCCATGAAACAGGAAGTTGGCTTGCACATTATGATGGGAAAATATATTATTTTCCTTTTTTGGATACTTTCCCGTTTGGAAAATGTACTACTTTCCTTTTTGGATACTTTCCCGTTTCTTGAGGAGGCTAGTGGAGAAACAAATAAGTTATTTCTTTTTTAATTGTTAGGTTTCCATTTTAATTGATGTAAGGCATTTAAGCTAATTAGGATTTAGATTGGGTTTAGATTCTTTCCTATTTACTTAGATTAGGATTTTGATTTGATTTAGATTCTTTCCTATTCACTTAAATTAGGATTTTGATTTGATTTAGATTTTTTCCTTATTTTCTTTAGATTAGGATTCCAATTTGATTCCGGTTTAGGATTTATTTACAAATATTCTTGTAACCAGCCCTATATACTCGCATTCAATAAACAAAGACAAATCAGTTTTGATGCAATTGGTGAGAGAGTAAATTCTCTTTGGTTCTTACACAAACTCTTTGAACTTATCAGATTTCTATGGCATTTGAAACTCTTAACTTATCAATCAGATCATCCATAACTGATTGTGGTGTCCTCACATACCAAGGTTCATGCTTTCATTGAGCATCAGGTCGTAGTTTCATTCAATTCTCAATTTTGATTTGATCATGGAGACTAAATTGATTAGGGTCGCATCAGTTCTTGGTGGGGTTCGTATCACTTCCTCCTCTTTCAAGCCCATCTTTAATATTGGTCTCTTGAAACAGGACATCAGTGTAGTCAGGCTTTTCTTCTTTGATGAGAATACCTGTTGTTGGTTGTGGTATGGGTTGGTATGTGGAGAATCTCATGTTTTGGTCCAAGAGAGGTATGTTGAATGTCAGGAGGTGGAGGTTGGACATGGTTAAGCTCAAGAAGAAAGGATCTCAGATTGTTAACCAATTGTGGATTGTGAGAAAGGGGAAATGATGTGGGACAGTCATCCATTCATAAGCTTGATCCTGAGTCCAAAATAATTTTGTCACAGGATGTTGGAAATAAGGACGATGGACTATGAAAACTGTGGTGTACAAATCACCTTCTGATTCTGGGAGAATGTTAAGATTATCACAGATTGACTGAAGTTGTTTACGCCACCAAGAAAGTGGTGAAAACTATTCAAAAAGTGTCCAAAGGAGGGAGGAGGCTTGGGAAGGGTCGAGGAGATGACGAAGAACAGATTGGACTGGGAAGACAAATTTTGTGGCATAGAGGAAAGTGAGACACCAGAGATACCAAAGTTCATCTTCTATGATAGGCACAGACTGGTATCAGAGCCATACCTTTCCTACATGAGGTGGTAAATATGGAGTTTATAGTATCTTTCTAATCACACAGAGAAAACATCTTCACAAACATGGCATCTACTTCAAGCACTTCACCTTCCTCCCAAATTACCTCTGATCAATCTGCTATATCTATTTCTTCTACTCTTTCACTTCCTAAAACTTGCACTAAACATGTAGCCTCCAAGATTGAGAATCTTGTAGAATATTCGTATGTCCCAGATTCAGCCCAAATTAGTGAATCTTCTATGCCCTTAATCAGTCCATACCAACTCTATAGACGTGGAAACACTTTTACTCATAGTATCAGAACTCCAATTTCTACAAAAAGGCCTACTCCAAAAGAGTATGTCTAATCTTCCTGCCTTGATCAATGTGCTCTCCAAGCCACACAAGCATAACAATATGTTATGCTTGAAATTCCCACAGATTTAATAGCACAATGGCAAAGAGAAGGATACACCCACCTTCATCTTGGTGGTGTACGCCTAATCTTAACTCTCCATGGCCAAAAAGGTCTTCCTGTTACAGCCAGACTAGCCTTGCTTGATACAAGATTCAAAGAGTATCAACATGCTGTAATTGGTACTGTTTTGACCACTCTTCATGCTGGTAGTGCTCTCCTTACCTTCTACCCAAATTTCAATCTGTCTTTACAAGACCCAAACCTACCCACTGCTTTCAAGGTACAAATTCAGCTTCAAGGAGCTGAACAAGTCGTTACGGCAAAAATGGCCACTCTCCATCATCAACTAGTGTATAGGTTACAAAATCATGTACTAGATCTTCCAAGCCCCCAAACTTCTTCAGACGCTCTTATGATTCTTGCAGATACAGAGACTATTCTTACAATAGTCCAGATTCCTAGACAGATCCCAAAGCAGGAGCTTCTCAAATTAATGCTAATGGAATGGCTTTTCAATTATGAGAAATTCCATCAAAATTCCCAGCCAATCCATACTTCTAAAGCTTTCTTTGAAAAAAGAGTTGATGGTACAGTAAAAATGACCTTCCAGCCACCATCCGAGCCAACAGCTCCAAGAATCTCTTTTTCATACACATCCATGATTACCGCAGTATCTACTGCTCAAGAAAACATTCCCATTCATAGCTTTTCCTCAAAAGGCTACCCCATCTATCCTGATAAATTAGATGGACATTTCTTATGGGATGTTCCTGGTTCTCATATGGTTCCTGATAAATTAGATGGACATTTCTTATGGGATGTTCCTTGAAGAAGAATCAAACGATGATGATGCGATCTATTACCAAAAACGTCGATCACGACGTAAAAAGAAGTCTGTTCTTTTGTCTCCATGCAAGACTCAACCTCTTTTTTCCTCCACATGATCCAGAAGCCAAAACTAAAACCTCATTTCCTTTGAATAACTCCACATCCCAGAAACATAAGCCAATACAAACCTATCGACAACCATTTTCTTGTATGATGTTCTCATCCACATCAGCATCATATCAAGAACAATTCCCCTCCTTAGAAAAAAGGACAGACCCTCAAACAAAAGTCACCACAAGACCTTTTGTTCCATCACTAGTAACTCCCAATGGTCAGACTGAAGAACCTAGACTTTTTAAGGCAGTCCTCAACTGGCAGTTTGAGAATGCCAGAGCCCAAAATAGTGTGTTGCAAAGCCTTGATGCTAAAGTTGATTCAGTAGCATCTCAGGTCCATAGTACTGATGGCAAGGTTGATTCAATTGCTGCTGATGAAAGCCCTTGTCTCTCAACTGGACTTAGATCTTCATCAGATGATAAGAAACAGATATTGGGGTCCTGAGTTTGACCAAAAAGAAGCTGAGATTCGAAAGCTTAAAGCTAAGTTAGAATGAATAGATGTAGAGAAACAACAACCCTCCTTGTTTTCTCCATCCCCCTCTTTACCATTACCAACACTATCTTTTGGTTCATACCAATCCTTTTACTCTCCAACGATGTATGCTCATTAGGAGTTCTCAGCCTGGATTGATGTCCAAATGATCAGACCCGGTGCAAACACTCCATCAATCCTTTGAGAATTTATGTCCAGAACTATCGGATCTTTGCGTGACTGGTGTGAAAGTCTTGGCCAGTATCGCCAATTACAATTTGTCCAAATCCCTGACACTCCTACTGCTTTGGGACTCATCTATGAGCAATATCTAGGTTAACCGTCTACAGCCCAAGAATTGGCAAGAAGAGAGTTCCATCAAATTAAATGTTGTTCTTTACAACATAAAGATTTGGATTTTCATTACAAAAGGATGTACAGTCTTTATTACAAGCTCAATGGCTTCAATGATCCAGCACTCATACATGTTTTTGTAGCATCCTTACCCAAGGAGTTGTTACCTGAACTGCAACGACAACTTAAAGTGCACAATCTGGAGGTATCCAATTTATCTCTTGGAAAGATTTATCAATTTGCTATAGGTTGTCTTGAGAAACTCTGTGAGCATAAAGAATTCTTCAAAGATCTTATGAAGGATAAACCACCCTTTAAGAGTGCATACAAAAAACCATATCTTGAGATCAAGTGCAAAGATGACAAGCATTGCACATGTTTCCCAAAGAAAAAGTCTCATTTCCACAAGTACCCAACAAAACCCAAACACATGTCTTCCAAACACAAAAAACCTTATAGGTTTTTCAAAAGAAAAGACCCAGCTCGAACCCACAGAACCAAAAGCAGTCGATGCTTCATTTTTTCCACTCTGCAAAATATTGTCCTAACCGACCAACCAAAGCTGTGCGCGTTATTAGTCACCTTCATCAATCCTCTATGATTTCTGATCATGAGGACATTGAGTCTCTCTTTACTAAGCAGGATGACTATGATGATTTCATTGCTTTTGCATTAGATGATTCAAGCGAGTCTTCAGACTCTGATAATATGACCATCATACACACAGTCCAACAACTCTCTGTTTCTCAATAGGCACCCATACTTTCAGTCAAGCTTCACCTGCTGCCTTCTAAATTTGATAAACCAATCTCTCTTATTAGTTTCATTGATACAGGTGCTCAAAGAAGCATGTTAAATCCTTCCATACTTCCTTCCCATTGCTGGAAAAACCATACTAAATATTTCAGAGCTGCAAATGGTCAGTTGTTCCAAACCAAACTTATTACCAAAAAGCTAGTTGGAATTCAATTCTTTCCCAACTGTGTCCTTTGGGTAAACATTGTCGGTTCGGATCTACCTGACAAAGATCTTCTCATAGGATTTGATATTCTTCATCTCATCAAAAAACTTCAAATCACTGCATCTGGAATCCGATTTAAGCAAATGTTCCAACCATATACAGATGTTTTATGTCTGTTTGCTTTGTCTGATACACCTCTTTCCTACACTTCCATCAAAAACCAACTTCTCCCCTTTTGTCCAGAAATTCATAATCTATTCTCATATTCCAGACCGTTATGGAAAAATCAAGATTTCTTCATTAAGCTTCCATTTAAGCTCAACGAAGATATCAACCCCACAAAGGCAATCCATCCGGGAATGACACCCTCTGATCTCAACTTAGCACAGGCAGAATGTTCTCAACTCCTAGCCCAAGGTCTCATTGAGCCAACCCATTCTAATTGGGCCTGTCAAGCCTTTTATGTTGAGAAAAGGTCAGAACTTCTTCGAGGAAAAAAGAGGTTAGTCATTGATTATCAACCTTTGAACTGTTTCCTCAAAGATGACAAATTCCCATTACCGAAGATCAGAACCCTTTTTGTTCATATTCGTGACGCAAAAATCTTTTCCAAATTCGATCTCAAAGCCGAATTTCGGCAACTTGGGATCCATCCATCTGATCATCACAAAACAACATTTTGTATCCCAAATGCTCACTGCCAATGGACCGTAATGCCTTTCGGTTTAAAGGTAGAACCCTCTTTGTTCCAAAAGACAATGATCAAAATATTTGAACCCATTCTACACCATGGCCTGATCTACATTGATGACATTTTACTATTCTCAAAAGATCATGATTCATATCAAAAACTGTTTTGTAAATTCCTGTCCATAGTAGATAAGCATGGCATTATGCTTTCTGCTAAGAAAAGTATCATTGGTCAGCCCTCAGTTGAATTTCTCGGGATGATTCTCAAAGACGGAAACTTCCAGCCTAGACCACACATTGCCCAAGAACTTCTCCATTTTCCAGATCAAGATCTGTCTCGCAAACAAATTCAACAATTCCTTGGAATTGTGAATTATCTCAAAGACTTCATTCCACATGTTGCTAGACACACAAGCCATTTGTCAATAATGCTTAAAAAATCAACCCCCCCTTTGGGTCCCATCTAGACTAAAGCAGTCCAAGAACTCAAGCAACTCTGCCAACAACTAGTTCCATTAAAGATACCCACAGATGGCCAGATAATTCTCTAGACAAACGCAAGTGATAATTACTGGGGCGCAATCCTTTTGGAGAGGTTAGATGACAAAGAATACTATTGTGCCCACGCCAGTGGTCATTTCAAAGAATCGGAAAAACATTACCACTTCATCTACAAAGAAGCCTTAGCCGTGAAATATGGAATTCAAAAATTTGAGTTTCATCTAGTTGGCCATAACTTTTTGGTCAGATTAGATAACTCATCTTTTCCCAAAATTCTAGACTACAGGAACAAGACACTACCAGACAAACAGTTGCTTCGTCTCAAAAATTGGTTTACCAGGTATGACTTCACAGTCCAGCATATAAAAGGAGACAAGAACCTGATCCCTAACCTTCTATCTAGACCTCCTCATAAATCAACTTCTAGTTCCTCATCCATTTTAGTCACCTCTCTATTAACCATTCCTATCATAGCAATGGCATCATCCTTACCTTTCATAGCCTTTACCAAAAAATCATTTCCATTCAATATAACATTTCCACTAAAAGACCAATCCCAAAAGAATACATCCAGTCATCTAGACTAGATCAGTGTGCTTTACAAGCCTCTCAGAGTGAACAATATGTCACTATAGAAATACCTTCGGATCTCGTCGCCAACTGGAAACGAAAAGGGTACACGCACCTCCATCTTGGAGGTGTACAATTAATTCTCACTCTTCATGGCAGAAAAGGCTTACCTGTCACAGCTAGAATTTCTCTCCTAGACACTAGGTTCAAACAATACCAACACGCTGTTGTAGGAACCGTTCTGACAACTCTCCATGCTGGCAGTGTCTTATTAACCTTTTACCCAAATTTCAACCTCTCTCTTGAAGACCCTAATCTTCCAACAACTCTTAAGGTCCAGATCTAGCTCCAAGGAGCAGAACAAACGCCCACATAAAAGATTGCAACCCTCCATCACCAAATAGTGTATCGATTACAAAATCATGCACTAGATCTTCCCACACCATACACTACTTCTGATACCTTGATGATATTAGCTGACATAGACACAATTCCAACCATCATTCAAATCCCCAAACAAATCTAGAAACAAGAATTGCTCAAACTCATGCCTCTTGAATGGCTAACCAACTATGAGCACTTTCACCAAAATTCTGAACCAATACAAACCGCAGAAGTCACATTTGACAGACGACCAAATGGTCAAGTCAAACTGTCTTTTCAAACTCCTGACACCAAGCCTGTTTCAGACAGTCCACAGCTTTCCTATACTGCTATGATCACAGCAGTTCAAACTGGTCAAGAAAAGAAACTTTCTATTCATGGTTTTTCCTCTGAAGGGTATCCAGTATATCCAGATAAAATCAATGGTCATTTCATATGGGATGTTCCTAAAGCCCATATGTGCAATCTGGATTGTCCTTGCTTGGATGATACAGATATTGACGAGGAATTGGAAGTTTGCGGAGAAAGAAAAAGAAAAAAAAAATCTTCTTATCCACCATCATCTTGCATATCTTTTTCTCAACAACCTCCACCAGATCCTAAACCTCCTATCCATCCAATCAAATCATGCCTTATGTTTTCAAGCCACTCTTATGAGGAATCTTTTCCTCCGCTTGAAAAACAGACAGACACACAAACCCGAGTTACATCCAAACCTTTTGTTCAATCTCCAGTTACAGCCTCTGGGCAACCTGAAGAGCCAAAATAGTATGAAGCTATTTTAAACTGGCAAACCAAAAATGCCAGTGCCTAGAATCAAACTCTTCAGCAACTCGGTAAGAAAATTGATCGTGTTGCCAGTCAAGTCTCTCAGACTGAGACTAAATTTGATTCAATCAGCAGTCGTCTTGATCAGATGTATATACATCTCCAAGATCGGATCTCCGAACTCGACACCGATCTCCGACGAATGATCAACAACCACATTTGGGGTCCAGAGTTCAATAAAAAAGAAGCTGAGATCAGAAAACTCAAAGCCGAATTGTCAAGAATTGATGCTGAAAAGACTCGACCTTCTCTTTTTACTCAACCACAGCCAACACCCGTATCTCCTCCGTTCTTTGAAACCTATACACCTTTCTACACACCATCCAGACCTCAACAACCTGTTTATAATCAGTTCTTTGGGTTCTCGCACCTTCAACCGACTCCTCAACCATCTTCACCCAGAAAATCAAAATCCAAAGTCAAAATTTCAGAACCAAAGCCAAAGGTCCCTTCATCTTCCTCTACCTCCACCATACCTCCAGAAGATTTGCCACAGGACATTCCAGAGCCTCTTAAGAAAGACAAAGACCCGATGGATCAGTATCATTATCATACTGTCCAGAACCAATCTTCTGACTCCTCTGAGCCAGAAACAGTCGATGAGTCAAACCCATCTGAATCCAACCCGTCTTCTTCAAACTCATCCGCAAACACAGACGAAACCTCAACTGACTCTGAGTCCGAATATGCTGACATTACAGGCATATTAATGGCCACTGAAACTGCAGATCCAAGTGCTTCTACTTCAACACCTATTGTTGAAGATCATCCTTCTGATCAAGCATCTCAAACAGACCCTATGCCACCACCAGTTCATGAACACTCAACAAAACCATCTTCAGCATCTTGGTTTACATTTGATGACATTCCTCGTCACAAATGGTCTGCCAGACTCCAAGAATTTGCTGCATGGATTGATCTCCAAGGTACCAAACCTAATGCTCAACCCCAAGCCGTTCTTCGTGAATTCATGGCCCGATCCACGGGTTCTCTACGAGACTGGCTAGAAAGCTTAGGAGAATACAGACAGATTCAATTCATGGAATCCCCAATTGGAACTGCCCTCAATATTATTCATGAACAATTCATCGGTGAAAAAACTGCTTCCACTGATGCAGACAGGAAAGAATATCACCAGATGAAGTGCTGTTCTCTCAAAAGACACCTTCTAGATGCTCATTACAAAAGAATGAGTATTCTATTTTACAAGCTGAATGGATTCAATGAGCCATCTCTTAAACATGTCTTCATAGCCTCTCTTCCTTCTGAATTACAACCAGATCTTCAAAGAAAACTTACAGCCACTAATCTGAGCATAGCTGATATCTCTTTGGGAAAGATTTTTCAAATGGCCATGCTATCTCTTGATAAAATCTGTGAGCAAAAAGAATTCTTCAAAGATCTCATGGAAGACAAAAAATCCTTTTCTCAGGCTTGTCACAAACCTTATCTCAAAATCGAGTGTAAGGATGAAAAGAAATGTGTTTGTCCAACCACAAAGAAACGACATTTCCAGAAACACTTCCACAAGAAATCATCCTCCAAAAAACCTTTTCGGTATTTCAAAAAGAAAGATGTTTCTCAGTACCGAAAGAAAAAATCCAACCGTTGTTTCGTCTGCAAGAAACGCGGTCACTTTGCCCGAAATTGTCCCCATAAATCTGCCAAAGTTGTTCGTCTTATCCAACATCTTCAACATTCTTCTCTGTTATCTGAGAATGAGGATGTCGAATCAAATTTTTCAGAACAGTCAGCTCAAGATGACCAGACTACTTTCCTTATAGCAGAATCCTCTGATTCTGAAGATATTTCCGTCATCTCTACAGTTCAAACTGTCAACCATGTTTCCACCATTCCTAGACCTTCTCTCAAGATGTCCATCCTTCCTTCTAAATTCCATAAACCTGTTCCTGTTATCAGGTTTATTGACACTGGTGCAGACACCAGTATGATTGATCCTTCTGTTCTTCCATCAGACTGTTGGGAACACCATTCCAAACTTTCAGAGCAGTTAATAGTGAAACTTTTGAAACAACTTTGATTACCAAAAAACCCATTGGTATTCAATTCTTTCCGAATTGTATAATTTGGAAAAAGATTGTAGCCTCCAAACTTCCAGATAAAGATTTACTCATAGGTTTTGACATTCTTCATTTAGTTAAAAACCTCTTCCTCACCAGTTCTGGAGTTCGCTACAAACAAATGTTCTTACCCTATACAGATACTCTTCGTCTGTATGCGCTTTCAGAAACACCATCTCCATACAGTCATATCTCACAAAAAGTTCTTAGTGTTCTATCCAGAAAACCACTCACAGTTCCACCATCCTTCACCTCTTTGGAAAAATGAACAATTCTTCATTCACCTTCCCTTCAAACTCAATGAAGACATAAACCCCACAAAAGCATCACACCCGGGTATGTCTCCTTCAGACCTCCTGCTTGCCAAGCAAGAATGCTCTCAGTTACTCCAACAAGGTCTTATTGAGTTTACTGATTCAGATTGGGCTTGTCAAGCCTTTTATGTTGAAAAATGATCTGAATTAGTTCGTGGAAAAAAGAGATTAGTTATTGATTACCAGCCACTTAATTCTTTTCTTAAAGATGATAAGTTTCCCCTTCCAAAAATCCAGACCCTGTTTGTCCATCTTCAAGGGGCTCGTATCTTCTCTAAGTTCGATTTGAAAGCTGGTTTTTGGCAACTTGGTATTTCACCAGTTGACCGTCACAAAACTACCTTCTGCATCCCTGATGCCCATTATCAATGGATTGTTATGCCTTTTGGTCTTAAAGTTGCTCCCTCCTTATTTCAAAAAGCCATGACAAAAATCTTTAGTCCTATTCTTCATCATGCATTGGTCTACATTGATGATATTTTGTTGTTTTCCTCTGACCATGAGAGCCACCAGAAGCTCCTTTTGGATTTCTTTCACATTGTGCAGGCACATGGCATCATACTTTCCGAAAAGAAAAGCAACATAGGAAAGGAATCAATTGCCTTTCTTGTCATGGTGATTAAAGATGGCCAATATCATCCTCGTAACCAGATTTCTTTTTTGATATTTCATAAACATCCATCAGCGCAAGCCCTACAATTTCCCAAGTTTCAACCCAGACAAACTCTTCCTCACATGCCTTACCATTGATCCCTCTGTACCTATCATAGAAGATGAACTTTGGTATCTCTGGTGTCTCATTGTCCTCTATGCCACAAAAATTGTCTTCCCAGTCCAATATGTTCTTCGTCATCTGTTCGACCCTTCCCAAGCCTCCTCCATCCTTTGGAGACTTTTTGAATGGTTTTCACCACTTTCTTGGTGGCATAAACAACTTTAGTCAATCTGTGATAAAAATCATCTTAACATTCTCCCAAAATCAGAAGGTGATTTGTACACCACAGTTTTCATAGTCCATCGTCCTTATTTCCAACATCCTATGACAGCTTATGAATCGATGACTGTCCCACATCCATTTCCCCTTTCTCACGATCCACAATTGGTTAACAATCTGAGATCCTTTCTTCTTGAGCTTAACCATGTCCAACCTCCACCTCCTGACATTCATCATACCTCTCTTGGACCAAAACACAAGATTCTCCATATACCAACCCATACCACAACCAACACTCCTCCAGCAACAGGTATTCTCATCAAAGAAGAAAAGCTTGACTACACTGATGTCCTGTTTCAAGATTCCCAAAACCCATGGGAAGATTTTACTTCTCTCCTCCAGACATTTGGTGAGTCGTCACAACCAGATCCTTCCCAAATGGCACCAAATCAACCACAAGGAACAACACCATCTCCTTCAGAACCCTCCAAAACTGACATTGACTATGAGAGCATGTATGCCAATCTCCATTGGTCGCAAGAGCCTTTTGCAGAGATTGATAGTGATGTTGACAATTTGTCGCCATCACACAGCTTTTGATGCAGCAGCCCATGTGACTCCCGTGTGTCCCTTATCTTGTAAATATCAGCTTTGGATGCTTTGCTTTGTCTTATGTAAAAGTCTTAGTCGGTGTGCTTTGCTTTCTAAAAGCGTGTGCCCGTTTGTCAATTATAATCATTCAAGGGGTCCTATTCTTGATGATTTTTTCGTTTATAATCATCCAAGGGGTCCTGTCCTTGATGATTTTCTATATAAGGCACCTTATGTTTTAGTTGTAAGCAGAAGAGTTTTATGAAATAAAAATTTCCCTGTAAGATATTCTACCATGACCTTCTAAGTTTCTTCCAAGTTTTCTCTGTTAAGTTAGAAGAACTATAGACTTCCATAACCATTCATCTCTATCTATAACAAGTATGCTCTGCACTCGCCTCTCTGAAGGATCTTGTGGATCAGAAAGTTCTCTTTAAGCCCAGTTCTAGACAGTTTAACACCGTCACTCTTTTCCCCAGTGCCATGGTGGCATTCATGTCTGAGTGGTAAGTGTGCGATAGTCGCCCCTACTGGTCACCTAGCCGGATTTGTTTCTAAGTATATCTGCTGGAAACCCGAGCATGCGGACTATTGGTCTAAAGGATAACTCTGTTATCATTGCTCTGGTATAACAATGCCACGTACTTAGTTCATAGACTAGTATAGCTCGTGCTCTCATAGTTGGCCCTTCTGGAATAAGCAACAGATCTTTAATGCTTTGAGCACTCTGGATCATCTCATTTCTCCTCTCCTCGAAAGGATTTGTCCTTGAATCTCAACCTACATCAAACAGAGAGAGGTTAGAAACATTAAATGTAGCGGATGTGTTATACTCACTTGGAAGATTCACTTTATAAGCGTTGTCATTGATACACTCAAGAATCTGAAATGGACCATCACCTCGAAGGTGCAACTTAGATTTCCTCTGAGCTGGAAACCTCTCCTTCCGCATGTGAATCCAAACCCATTCATTGGGTTAAAAAAATCAAACGTTTCCTACCCTTATTAACTTGAGTAGCGTACTGCTCATTCTTTTTCTCAATGTGAATCCGTGCTTTCTCATGAGTGGACATAAAACCTTACCTTAAATATTATCATTATTGAGTATAGAAATAAGAAGGGGTCACCCTGCAGAAGATTGTTCCCAATTAACTAGTGATTAACACAAAATCATACGAAACACACAACCTGACCTGAAACATTAATTAACTTAAAAAACCTATACAAACTTAATTAAATTGACTCAAACTTTCCAAATCTACTAAGGACACACTAAAAAATAGGCACACAAAATTTGGAGGGATTTGGAGTTGATTTGTTATGTAAACTAAACTAAAGAATTTAAGGTAGAAAATCTGATTTAATTCATTCTTAAAAGGATAAACTAAAGTCAGTTGCCAAGTAATATGCGTGGGATGACCCATAATTATAGAAGCATTGTCTAAGAAAGTGTTTAACTAATTATGAATGTTTCCATATATTAACCTTTTGTCATTTTTCTGCATGTGGTAATCACTTTGGATGAAAAGAATTGCACTCGAAGTACTTTAGAGTGGATTTTATTGGCCTACTTAATTCAAAGATATATTTATTTTCATATGATCATTGTCAAAGAGCAGGTAACTTAGGTGCAAGAAATTAGATGGCTCAATGAAACGACCCGCCCTAAACCCCCAGGATGAGTCGATCTAGTCTTATCAAAACTAGATTGATAATAATCTAATTACTAAGGATTCTGCAGAAAATTCGGCAAAGTCTCCATTATAAATATACAACCAACTCCAATGATCATCATCCTGAGCCAAAATACTGAGTTTTCCCTAATATATCTCCAGAGTATCAAAAGATTATATTATAACTACTATTAACATACATTGGTTTATTCTTAATCTTAAAAGAATAATACAAAAAAAAATTATACAATCCCAAAAATGAGATGATCAGGATGTCCTAACAAAAATCATCTATGTCTTCTAACACCATCATGTGGCCAAAATTCAAAATATCTACAGTCTCTGGGTCAATTTGGTGTACCTACAACCTCCAATTTGGGGGCGGGGGAGGAATATAATAAAACGAGATGAGTATAAAACTCAGTGAGTTCAATGAGTAGGATAGTAGTTTTTGAAAATAAATTTTTACTTTAAAAAAAATAATCATATCATTACCGTCATGCCCCAGAGCTACACGAATAGACAAGGAAGTGCCATCTCATATCTCGTCATATATCTAATCATATCTGTGCATGCATAATATAGTCCCCAAAAGACAAAAGTGTCCAAGCACACGGCCCAAAGCCTTTGTGTATACTCGGATGGGCCCCAAAGACCTGTATCTCATTTGTATCATCTATATTTGATCACTGTTATCATCATATCACATGAATATGCCCCCAAAAGGCAGAAGCGCCCACACACATCGCCCAAAGCCTCTATGTGTGGTCAGATAGGCCCAAAAGGCCTCATTATATCTGTATCACTGTAACTACAGAAGGATATTGTCCAATGATTTTGCAAACAACCTTTTGAACACATATACATAAACATATAATCATAATATAAATCTCATTTCTTTACTATTTAACATACTTAAAATCTATTTTCTTTTTATTATCATATCTAGATCCACTTTTCCTACCTTTAAAATACTATCATAATATATTCAAACTCGATACAGAAAACCATTAACCAAACATTTTAATAAAATATCAATGCGTGAATAAAATCCATTTCGAGACAATTATTAAATCAGAACATTTAAAATACTTAGTTCGCGAATATGCTTTACTATCATAATTAACTGTGAAAATAGGTTTTGTATATTCCACTCACAGTTGACGATGTTCAGACTCGGTTATCATCCATGCCCGCGGACTGATTTTCACTCGTTGATCCTCCTAAATCAAAGAAACGACATAATTACTTTTCATAAATCTGAATTAGGACTAAATTTTGCAATAAACTCGAAACAAACATCTATCTATAATTTACAACTTCGCACTGATAAAATTACAAAAATACCCTCGCATCCGTAAATTATTAAAATACTTCGAAATTGTAAATCACCAGATTTACCTCGGAATCGTAATTACAATTAACCTTGAATTTCAAAATTACTAAAATCTCTACAGGGTCAGAAATTACAAAATTGCCCTCAAAATGTGAAATTACTGAATTGCCCTCAGCGGTCAACAATGACCGAAATTCAAGTGACGGTGACTGAGAAGCTCAGATTAGATACTTCTGGCCGAGTTGAGTTCAATAGTACCTACAGTGAGCTCCCACGTGCGGTAACGGCACCAGAATCTAGCTCGACAGTAATGAAACTTCAACGGCTGAACAACAACAAATTAGTGGCTTCTGGTGGCTGTGGATGGTCAGAAATGAAATGTGGTGATGTGAGGAGTAAGACAAGGTTAGAAACTAACCAAATTGCGGCGAACCGAGGCGGCGATTCTGCAATTGTTCACGACTTTGATCGGTGCCTTTATGGTTGTTTTCCAGTAGCAATGATGACGAAAAAATAACCAGCGGCTCAATGGCTTTTGATCGATACCTTCCTTAGTCGGTGGGATGGTTGGAAATTGAAATGTGGCTGGGTCAGGTTCACAGGTAGGGTCGGGTTTTCCAGGTCGGCTGACAACTTCCTCTCTCATGTGTGGTCTCTCTCTCTCCTTCAAGAAAATACTTGGTTTTCTTTTATTATTTTATTTTTCGTTTTAACCGCTTTCCCTTTTTTTTCACGTATGTTACACTAAAACACCCACAATTATTGTTAAAATCTTTGATGTTTGGGGTATTGATTCATAGTACCTTTTTTGGTATTGATTTTATGTGACCTTTTCTTGCTTCATATGGTAAATTTTACGTACTTTTTACTACTGATTATGTTTCTAAATGGGTGTAGATTTTGTAAAGACTGACATATTTGAAGGGCTTGGAACACCGACAACTACAATCAGTGGTAAAGGAACCCATTTTTGAAGCTGTACATTTGAAGCAATGCTGAGGAAACACAACATTACATATAAGCTATCTATAACATACCATCCTCAAACTAGTGGGCAAGCTAAAAGTTTCAAATTGAGAAGTCAAGTTTATTTTAGAGAAAGCAATGAATCCCATTAGGATGAATTGAGTTTATGACTTGATGGCACACTTTAGGCGTACAGAACAACATTTAAAACACCAATTGGGATCTCACCTTTTTAGCTTATGTATGGTAAGCCATGTCATTTTCTAGTTGAGCTTGATCACAAAGAATATTGGGCAATCAATCAATGTAACATGGACATCGATGCTGCCGGTAAACAAAGGAAACTACAGTTGAATGAGCTTGAAGAAATTAGAATGATGCTTATGAAAGCTCACAAGTTTACAAGGACAAGACTAAGGATTTTTGTGATAAGATGATTTCAAGGAAGGACTATGGCAGAAAGTTTTGTTCTATTCATGCTTTAAGTTATTTCTAGGTAAATTTCGATCTAGGTGAGTCTAATACAAGATGAGGTTGATTCTTGATTGGATGTTAAAACTTTGCCAATATTTGAATTTTTCTCTAAGCTATATATACTATCATGCAATCTTTGAGGTGACTTATAAAATATGACCTAAATTGTGTGAAGTTTATGTAGTTTTATTTACTTTGTTTTCTATATATAGTTAATCATTGTTGATGTTTATGGGTCTCATCATTTGAAACCCTCATGAGACTATAACTCTCCTCTAGGGCCATCTAGGGCTTTAAAGGCCTATTGCATACACTAATTGCAATTACTATCACCTGCAAAAGTGGTTTAGTTAGGATTTTATTTTCATTTATTTATTCTCAATTTAGTTTTGTACGAGATCTAGCAAAACGCAAGAGTGCGAAGTTTGATAAGTAATTAATTTCACATAAGCTTTTATTACTTTCACTGTAATTATTTGACATTTCCATGAACTTCTTGAATTGTTATTTGTCTTTTATGCTCTGCAAGAGTTTTTTATCTAAAGAAACAAAATGGAGCAGAAAAGCCACAAATCGGTGTGAGAAATTTCCAGATTTTGACTTCATGGATTTGAGTTGCTTCTTGGATGAATTTTTAGGATCTATTAATTTATTGGGCTATTATGGACATGTTCTAAAGGTTGCGATTATATTTGGGCCATAAAGATTGACTCTTGATGGGCTAGTCACATTTCTTAATTGAGCCTATAATAGTAACTGATTTTGGAGTTATTTTGCCACATGTACCTATTTCCTTGGGTTAAAATCGTATTCTTACAATGGAAACGAGGTAAAAAACGAGTTTCATCTCTATTTTATATACTGAGTATGCTCTACACTTGCCTTGCTTCAAGGATCATGTGTATCAGAAAAGTCTTGATTTATTTATAAAACCAATTTAAAATGAAACGGTTTTCTCACAACGTTCACCCTCTTTGAAGGTCAAAGGTGACCTGTTTTCGGGTGGTATCGTGATCAATGGTTTTTTCTTTTTTAGGTTTTATATCTCAGGGACTATAGGTATATCGGCTGGAAACCAGAACTTGCGGACTACTGGTCCAAAGGATAGTCTAGCACTATCATAGTTCAGGTGTAACAACGCCACGTACCTATACCAACCCAGTGGTATCAGAGCCAAACAAATTTTCTAGAGGTGGTATCATGGTTTAATTCTCAAGTATTATTATTCAACACCTAGAAGAAACTCTATCAAAAGTGGCATCTTCCTCTTCTTCATCAGAAATAGCTTCATCAAAATCCTCTCCTATTTCTCTCTCTTCTACTCTTTCCTTACCTCGTTCTTGTCAAAAATATGTAGCCTAAAAAATAGAGAATCTTGTTGAATACTCGTATATCCTTGAATCTGCTCAGATTAATGAATCTCAGTTCCCTATTATGAGTCCATACCATCTTTATAAACAAAAAACTTCTCTCACATGAAGCATCAGAACCCTAATTTGCACAAAAAAAGACCTCTTCCCAAAGAGTACATCCAGTCTTCAAGGCTTGATCAGTGTGCTCTACAAGCCTCTCAAAGTAAGCAATATGTCACCATGGATATACCAACAGATCTCGTAACTAACTGGAAACGAGAAGGGTATACACACCTCCATCTAGGTGGTGTCCGGCTTATCCTCACTCTACATGGCAGAAAAGGCTTACCTGTCACAGCTAGAATTACCCTCCTTGACACAAGGTTTAAACAGTATCAACATGTTGTTATTGGCACTGTTTTAACCACACTCCATGCTGGAAGTGTCTTGTTAACCTTCTACCCCAATTTCAACATGTCCCTAGAAGATCCCAACCTTCTAACAAACATCCACTTCTAAAATAGCCACTCTCCATCACCAGATATGTTATCGATTGCACAATCATGCACTAGATCTCCCAACTGCACAAACAACCAGTGATGCACTGATGATTCTTGCAGACACATATACAATTCCAACCATCATCTAGATTTCTAAACAAATTCAAAAGCAAGAGTTGCTTCAACTCATGCCTTTAGAATGGCTTACCAACTATGAGCAATTCCATCAGAATTCCAAACCTGTCCAGACTTCTCAAGCTGTCTTCGAAAGAAGACCACACAGACAAGTCAAGTTATCCTTCCAGACTCCAGACAAGCCAAATCCAGAATCTCTAAGGCTCTCCTATACTGCTATGATTACAGCAGTTTCTACTGAACAAAAGTCGAATATTCCAATCTATGGATTCTCCTCAGAAGGGTATCGAGTATATCCTGACAAAGTCAACGGTCACTTCCTATAGGACGTCCTAGAAGCCCATATGTGTAATCCAGATTGTCCCTGTTTGGATGACACAGATGATGACGAAGACTTTGAAATCATGAGAAAGTGGAGCAACAATTGAAGAGGAAAAATTCCATAGAAATTGGGCAGAATTATTAGATTTCTTTAACTTGGAGACAGAATTGGAGCAAAAAGGATGAGCCTAAGGTCGAAACCTCCAAAGACAACAAGAATGGAGGCACACCAAACCAAGGTAAATTTAATTCCCAACCATAAAATAAAGACTTTGACCATTTGTCTATAAAGATAAGAGCCAATGGTATAAGAAATCTAGGGTTGACGCCACACTCAAGAAAGAAAAGACGATTGTGAGTGATTAGTCAAGAAAGAACGCCTTAAACGTAGTTTTCCATTCATCTCTTTCTTTCATTCTAATTTGATGATACCGACTTTTCAGATCAATTTGAGAAAATACACAAGAGCCATGCAATCAATTTGAGGGTTGGAAAAATAATTCTAAAGTTGTAGTTGCATTCCTCATGTTGAGAGCTTCAAAACGGTATGTTATGGTTTCAATCCCGACATCATATGCCCAACTTATGGCCTATTTTAAATCTATGGCTTCTTAAATTTAGGTGTTTCTTGTGTTCTTGAGTTAAATTAAAGTTAGCCACCTTATATAAGCACTCTTTTATGTTCTTTTGAATAGATTTTGACAATCTTGAGTTTAATATCATTGAGAGGATTATCTCAACTTGTTGTTGAAAGATCTTTTGACTTATCAAAGGAGTTGCTAACCTTTGTGGCATTTTATTTAGCAATTTTGGGGGCTAGAAAAATAATTCTAAAGCTGTAGTTGCATTCCTTACTTCGAAATGATATATTATGGGCTCAAATCAGACTTCATATGCCCAAGTTACAGCCCATTTTAAATCAATGACTATGCAAGCCAAAAGCCCATGCAGCTCCGAGTTTTTAATTTTAGGTTTTTTCGTGTTTTTGAGTTAAATTAGGGTTAGCCACCTTATATAAGCACTCTTTTATGTTCTTTTAAATATGTTTTAGCAATCTTGAGTTTAATATCATTGAGAGGATTTTCTCAACTTGTGACACCTTATTTAGCGATTTGAGGATGGAAAAACAATTCTAAAGCTATAGCTACATTTCTTACATCAAGAGCTTTGAAACAGTATATTATGGGCTCAAATCCAACATCATATGTCCAAGTTACAGCCCGTTTTAATTCATTGGCTTTGTAGGCCAGTGTCCATGCGGCTCCGAGTGTTTAATTTTAGGTTTTTTTTCGTGTTTTTAGGTAACATTAGCGTTAGCCACCTTATATAAGCACTCTCTTATGTTCTTTTGAATGAATTTTGACAATCTTGAGTTTATTATCATTGAGAGGATTTTCTCAACTTATTCTTGAAAGAACTTTCGTCTTATCAAAGGAGTTCCTAACCTTCGTGGAATCTTATTGAACAATCTTGGTTCTTGAGACTTAGCTTTTCAAGGGTTTGGATCATATTGGTTTTCTTGGGTTCTTATCAATCTAGTTGTGGTTTTTTCTAGCTAGATATAGAGGGGTTTTCATCAGACATATTCTTTTGGGGGGACAATGGCAATTTGAAAGCATGATTGTTATACTAATAGATACTCTTTTATAGTTAATGAAAAACCCATTACTCTCGTACATTTATTCCTAACACAAGTGTATGACGATCAAGTGAGGTTAAAATAAGAGAGTTACTTGAAAAAGGAGACTGAGAGTTCAAAATCAAGAGGGGCTGAAACTAAAAACAAAGAGAACGATATTGAAAAAAAGAAAGGAACTTTCAATGAGTGATGAAAGAAATGAGAGAAAATAAATAAATTTATATGCAAAGGACTAATGTTAACCTCACAAAGATAAGTGAGATCTTGCACATTGAAGACCTTGACCCTTTATCTGTAAAGTTAAGAACCAATAGTATAAGAAATCTAGGATTGACACCACACTCAAGAAAGAAGTGAAGATTGTGAGTGACAAGAAAGTACACTAACAGATGAAATCTTGATAAGCTCTTAATGTTCTTTGAAGAACCAAAGAGAAAAGCTCTTACAATTAATATAAACTCTAATCTGAAATTTTCAATAGGTTTACATGGGTTTATATAGTTGAATTTTACTAATGGAATAAGGTTTTCCTTATTGCTAAATATAACCTAAAGTAAAAAAGAAACAAAAGATCTTGAAAATAACTTATTGATCATAAAGTTGTATTTAGGTTTGATCAACTAAATTTACTTCAGGGATATTTTCAACTAAGCTGTATTTAGGTTTTTCATGAAAGCCTATCTCTTATCAGACTCATTTCCATTTTCCACTTTCCATCCAGAAAACTTGTTTCTTACAGGTTTAACCCTGGATCCTTCCAGAGATATTTCAGAAGATGAATTATGGTACATCTGGTGCCTAACTGTCCTCTATGCCACCAAACTGATTGTTCCAATAACAGCCACCTTAGAACATTTGTTCAATCCAGACAAATCAACCTCACTCATCTGGACGCTTCTTGAATGGTTTTCTCCAATTCCATGGTGGAGAATGAAACTTCAACAATTGTCACAATTTTATAACTTGGAACGTATGCCAGCATCAAAAGCAAAAATATTCACATTTGTATTCATTATTCATAGACCATACTTCCAACACCCAGATACACACTTCTTCTGGACTCAAGATCAAGTTTTTGAATGGTTCACCACACCTCACCCATCCATCCTTGAACAAGACGATAAAGTTCAAAAGGAACTCTATAATTTCCTTTGTGAACTGAACCACCAACCTGCTCCACACAGAGACATTTCTCACACCTCCCTCGGTCCACAACATGATATCATCATGATCCCCACTCCTTCAGCAATTTCAAAACCTAAATCCATGGGTATTATCATCAAGGAAGAAAAACCAGACTTCAATGATTTTCTATACCAAGATGCACAAGACCCATGGGAAGCATTCTTGCCATTAAGTCAACATCTTCAAAACCTCCAACAAACTCCACCAACACATGCCTCAGACGATCCAACAAATAAAGCCAGTTCTAGCACACCAACCGGCTCCAAGGAACACCCATCCTCTTCTTGGTGCAAAATATTTTGCCCTTGGCCACCCTGTCACCCAGATCATCAACATCGACCAGAAACTCCATGTCCATCACTCAAAGTCGTCTTTTCAAAAGATAAAGATGAGACTGACAACTCATCTGATGAAGACTACATGAATCTCTGATCTCCATGATTCATGCAATTTGGCATCATTTACTTTTTACAAGTTTGTAATAATTAAAGCATGAGTCGTGCTTTAATTTGTCTTTATTACTTTTGCTTTTGCTTTTCAAAGTTTGTAATAATTAAAGCATGAGTCATGCTTTAATTTGTCTTTATTGCTTTTACTTTTCCAAAAGCTTGTCGCTTGTAATTATGTCTTTAGAAAAGTGATAGGGGCCCTGTCCTATCATTTTCCTTGGTTTTCCTCCTATATAAGCTCAACTTCTCTTTGTTAGAAGCATAGCGAAACTAATAAAATCTCTAGCCTTCTATAATCATGAGTTTCTAATTTCTCTTTTTCTCTCTGTCAATGAAGCTCTAAAGTTTTTAAAAATAAGAAGAAAACTTACATCTGCTCATTTTGAAACTTACCAAATCCAAATTCAAGGTGCTGAACAAATTTCTTCTGCCAAAATTGCCACCTTGCACCACCAATTGGTCTATAGGCTTCAAAATCATGCCTTAGATCTACCCACTCCTGAACATCATTCTGATACTCTCATGGTCTTAGCCGAATCTGACCAGATCCCAACCATAATCCAGATCCCAACCATAATCTAGATCCCACGACAAATTCCACGTAATGAGCTCATAAAGCTTATGCCTCTTGAATGGATCTCCAACTATGAACAGTTCCATAACAATACAGCTCCTATTCAGACATCTGAAGGTATGTTTGAAAGACGACAAGATGGAACAGTCAGAATGACTTTTAAACCACCTCCCAGTGCTCCACAAGAGCCTCCTCGGCTCTCCTTTAGTTATTCTTCAATGATCACAGCTGTTCAGACAGCTCAGGAAGATCTGCCCATTACAGGGTTCAATTCTGAAGGTTACCCTGTTTATCCAGCTAAACACAATGGCCATTTCCTATGGGATGCCCTTGGTTCAGGCATGTGTGACCCAAATTGTCCCTGCTGGGATGATTGGGAAGAAGACGATGATTATGCAACCACAAGGAAAAAGAAACCCAAAAAGAAAAAACCTCCTGTCCCATGTCACCACTATAACCCTAAACCACCATCAGATCCTCCACCTCCACCAGCTCCATTACCCATTTACCGAAAAGAACTCAAATGGATTGCCAAACATTGCACCTCTGAGATTCCATCACCACTCTCAGACCCAACACCTATCGTCCAACCACTGGCTTGTATGATGTTTTCCTCTACCTCTTCCGATTACTCTTCTTCATTTCCTCCTTTGGAACCCCATACAGATTCTCAACGAAATGTTGTGTCCAAACCCTTTATCCCTTCACCTATTACCTCCACTGGCCACCTGGAGCCCCCTAAACCTTTTGAATCAGTCCTCAACTGGCAAACTCAAAATGCCAGGGCCCAAAATGATACTTTGTTGCATCTCAATTCAAAAGTTGAGCACATCAGTTTGCGAACTGAACAGATTGAGACCAAGGTTGACTCCATCACTGCACAGATGCAGCAGATCCACCAAAATCTTCACTCCCGAATTGGCCAACTCGATTCAGAGTTACGAGCCATGCTTGCCCACAGATACAATGGTCCAGAATTTGACCAAAAAGAAAGGGAAATCAGGCGCTTAAAAGCTGAACTTGCCCAGATTGAATCTGAAAAACAAAGACCTACCCTTTTTACCACATCACCTCCTATCCCTTCCATAGGTCCAACTTATCATCCATTTGCCTCTATGCTTTCCCCCATCAGACAGTATGATCCTTCCAAGTTATTTGGTATGACTCATACTCTTTTCAGAGACAATCCTTTGCCACCACCACCTAAACCTAAACCCAATCCTAGACCGCAGCCTCGACCTGCCCCTCTTCATCCTTCCTCTTTGACCATCCCTGGCCAACCAACTCCTACTTTTACACCAACATCACCACCAGCTCCTTTATCAGTCCCTACCCAATCAAAAGATAAAGAACCCATGCACCAGTTTACTGCTCATACAGTCGACCACTCTTCTACTACAGATGACCAAACTTCTGATTCAAATCTAGTTGTTTCTGATAGCCATACTGAAACTGATACAGAATCTTCAGCATCCACCAGTGACTCTGAAAAATCCTATGCTGATATTACCAAAATCCTGATGGCTCAACCTGATCCACCTGCCCAAGGCCAAACTTCCCATACATAACCATATGTTGACATTCCCTCAGAAGTTAAAGAAGAAATGCCTGAATCCTCTGCCACGAACCAACCCCCACCTGCTCAAGCCCATACTAGTTCACCCAATCAAAAATCTTCAAATGGCCCATGGTTTACCTTTGATGACCTTCCATCTCATAAATGGCGTGATCGCCTTAATGAAATGTCTGCCTGGATTGACCTTCAAATGCTATGTCCAGGAGCCACAACCCAATCAGTCCTTAGAGAGTTTGCTACTCGTTTTACGGGTGCTCTAAGAGATTGGTTTGATTCTTTAGGCAACTACAGACAATTGCAGTTTGTTCAATTACCAGAAGTCTCAAGTGCCCTTGCAGTTATCCATGATCAATTCCTTGGAGACCCCTCTGTAGTCTTTGAAGCTGCACGACGAGACTATCTCAACATGAAATGCTGTTCCCTTAATGCTAAGGATCTTGACTTCCATTACAAGCGGATGTCTTTGCTATTTTATAAGCTTAATGGATTCAATGAACCGACATTAAAGCATGTCTTTCTAGCCTCTCTTCCAGATGAACTCCAACCCGACATCCAGCGACAACTCACAGCATCCAATCTTTCCCTTGACAACATCTCTCTTGGGAAAATCTTCCAGCTTGCCAAAACTTGTCTCGATAAACCCTGCGAACAGAAGCAGTTTTTCAAAGAACTGTTGAAAGACAAAGAACCATTCCGGAGCGCCTGCAAAAAGCTTTACTTGCAAATCAAATGCAAAAAGAAGAAGGATTGTGATTGCAGTCCTAAAAAGAAAAGGCATTTTAAGAAATTCAGAAATCTAGAATTTTCATCCAGACCTCGTCGATCCAGAAAGCCTTACAGATTCTTCCGAAAGAAGTCATCTTCTTCCAGAGACTTTAAACGGAGAAAATCAAGCAGATGTTTCATCTGCAAAAAGAAAGGCCATTATGCCAAAGACTGTCCCAACAAGCGAGAAAAATCTATTCGGTTAGTTGAGCATCTCCAAGCCACTACAAATTACTCTCCAGAAAAGGATGAACTGGAATTCTATTTCTCTAAACAAGATGAACCCAATGATGAAACAATGTTCGCACTGCAGAACTCCTCTGATGATTCAGATAGTGATCAGTCCCAAATCATTTTCCACCAACAGTTACTGTCCCTTGACACTACTATTCCTATACCATCCATCAAACTCCAAATCTTGCCCTCGAAGTTCCAAAGGCCCATTCCAGCAATTGGTCTCATCGACACTGGTGCCCAACGCAGCATGTTAAACCCACATCTTCTTCCACCAGAATACTAGACAGACTATGAAGAACATTTCAAAGTTGTCAATGGCAAACTCTTCACCACCTCTTTGATTACCAAAAAACCCATTGGTATCCAAATCTTCCCAAATTGTGTCATTTGGACCAAGGTTATTGGTTCAACCCTTCCTAATAAGGATCTCTTGTTAGGTTTTGACATCCTCCACCAGATCAGACACCTCCAAATCATTCCCACTGGAATCCGAGTCAAATCCATGTTCAAACCATTCACAAACATTCTGAAACTCTACCATTTGTCTGAAACTCCCCAGTCTTACCAGGATATTTCAACCAAACTTTTGAGTTTCTGTCCAGAGTCCCATTCTGAGTTCACCCATCCAAATCCCTTATGGAAAAATAAGTCTTTCTTCATTAAGTTACCCTTCAAACTAAATGAAGACATTAACCCAACTAAAGCTACCCATCCAGGAATGAGTCCTTCTGACTTACTCCTAGCCCAACAAGAATGTTCACAATTGTTAGCCCAAGGTTTAATTGAGCCCACAAGTTCTCAATGGGCTTGCCAAGCCTTTTATGTTGAAAAGCATTATGAAATTATCCAAGGAAAGAAACGCCTAGTCATTGACTATCAGCCATTAAACATGTTTTTACAAGATGACAAATTCCCTTTACCTCACTGACAAAGCATGTTCACTTTTCTAAAAAATGCCCAGATCTTTTCAAAATTTAATTTAAAATCCGGTTTTTGGTAACTAGGCATTGAACCCTCCGAACGTTACAAAACCGCTTTTTGTATTCCCAATGCTCATTTCCAATGGACCGTCCTACCCTTTGGTCTCAAAACTGCCCCATCTATTTTTCAAAAATCCATGGTTCAAATCTTCCAGCCTATCCTGCATCATGCATTGATTTACATTGATGATATCTTACTTTTTTCAGGCTCACATGATGACCATCGCCAGCTGTTAACTCAATTCTATGATATTATCCAAAGTCATGGAATCATGTTATCGGCCAAGAAAAGCACCATTGCTACAGATAATATTGAATTCCTTGGTATGATCATCAAAGATGGACACTACCAGCCAGGAAAGCACATTGCCCAAGAATTGCTTCACTTTCCAGATCAGCAACTTTCCAAAAGGCAAATCCAACAGTTTCTCGGCATTATCAATTACATCCGTGATTTCCTCCCACATGTGGACCATCACACTCATCATCTCTCGGCTTTATTGAAAAAGCAGCCCCCAGAGTGGAATGCTGACCACACAGCTGCTGTCACTACCCTAAAACAGATCGCGCAAAATCCGCCTCCTTTAAAGTTGATTACTGACGGAAAGCGTATATTGCAGACAGATGCAAGTGATGAATCATGGGGTGCCATCCTCCTCGAAGAACTCAATGACAAGGAACACTTTATCGCTTACGCTAGTGGACATTTTTCTGAAACACAGAAGCACTACCATAGCGTGTTTAAAGAAATCTTAGCGGTAAAGAATGGCATCAAAAAGTTTGAGTATCATCTGATTGGACACCATTTTCTCATCCGTATGGACAGTTCAGCCTTCCCCAATATTTTCAATTTCAAAGGTAAAACTGTTCCCGAAAAAATGTTACTCAGATTAAAAGATTGGTTTTCCAAATATGACTTTTCGGTCAAGCATATAAAGGGGTCCCAGAACCTCATCCCTGATATGCTATCCAGACTCTCCAAACCAGAAAAACCTCTCACCCTGTTTTCCACTACATACCACTTTCCAATCATCTCCATGGCTACATCACTACCCCCAGAGGCTCTCACCAAGAAAAATTTTCCCTTTAATAAAACCTTTTCTTCTGTCTTTGCCATCCAGGAGTTTGCAAGAAAAGCTCTCTTTTGCTTCTTCATGAAAGCCTACCTTGTCACAGAACCTTTTCCATTTTCCTCTTTCCACCCAGAAAATCTGTTCCTTACCGGTTTAACCCTTGATCCATCTAGAGAAACCACTGAAGATGTGTTATGGTACCTCTGGTGCCTAACAGTCCTTTATGCCACTAAGTTAGTCCTACCAATTACTCCTACTTTGGAACATCTCCTCGACCCGGACAAAGCCACCTCTCTTACCTGGACATTACTTGAATGGTTCTCCCCAATACCATGGTGGAGAAAGAAGCTCCAACAACTGTCAGAAATTTACAACCTTGAATGTATGCCTGCCTCAGAAGCACAAATGTTTACCTCAGTCTTTATCATTCACAGGCCATACTTCCAACATCCAGACACCAATCTCTTTTGGACTCAAGATCAGGTATATGAATGGTTCACTGCACCACATATAGCTGTAATTGAAAATGACATACAAGACGTCCTGCACAATTACCTTTGCCAATTAAACCACCAACCTCCGCCACTTAAAGATATCTCCCACACCTCCTTAGGTCCCCAACATGACCTTCTCATGATACCCACTCCATCTGCCATATCTAAACCTAAGTCCACTGGCATCATCATTAAAGAAGAACGACCAGACTACACTGACTTCCTTTACCAGGACTCACAAGACCCATGGGAAGACTTCCTTCCCCTCAGCCAACACCTCCAACAGTTTCCACAACCATCCATGAATGAACCAGGATCCTCATCCCAACCTCCCAAAGCTGACACGGCCACTAAACCCTCCAAAGTTGACAAAGCCACTCAAACATCCCCTAGGCCAGGATACCGCAGAGATTGTCCTTATCCCCCTTGCCGTGGTCCCCACTGTAAGCATCCAAAGCTCTCCAAAACCTTTTTCCCAAAATCCAACTGTGACAATCCCTATGAAACTGAAAGCTCATCCGAAGACGAGTACATGAATCTCCGCTCTCCATAAAGTTGTTTGTCTTGTTGCTTTCAATAAAGTAGTTTGTCTTGTTGTAATAATTATATTTTACTTTATGGTTTTGTCTTGGCTTGCCTTACGATTTGGCTTTTGCCAGTTGTAAAAGTCTTTGTAAGCATGCTTTATCTTTTGTCCATTTGTCCAAGTCTTGATCGGTGGGCTTGGCTTTCTAAAAAGGTGTGCTACAGGTCATGATCACTTGAGAAGTCATGATCTATGTTGTCGTATCTTTACTTTTGCTTTTGAAAAAAGATAGGGGTCCTGTCCTATCTTCACTGAGAATTCTCCTATATAAAGGATTCTCCCCTTGCTTGTAAGATATAGAAGTTTTCCAGAAATAAAAACTCGTGTGTTTTCTTCCATGAATTTCTAAACTCTCCCTTCTCTCTCTGCAAATGAAGTTCTAAGAAAGAAAAAGAATAAAGGATTAAATTTGTTCATTTTGAAAACTTAAGGAAGTATGCTCTGCACTTGCCTTTTATAAGGATCCTGTGCATCAGAAAACTTTCGATCATTTCTTATCTGGTTTGGTACCCTGTTTTAGACTCAAAGAAAGTCTGTTTTGGGTTGTATAACCTGAGAAAAATGTTTTAAAGGTTTTTTTATTACAGAGGTATATCGGCTGGAAACCCGAGCTTGCGGACTACTGGTCCAAAGAACAGTTTTAACTGTTGTAGTTCTGGTATAACAACGCCATTAAATGGTATCAGAGCTTTACTTTTTCTTTTGAAAAAAGATAGGGGTCCTGTCCTATCTTCACTGAGAATTCTCCTATATAAAGGATTCTCCCTTTGCTTGTAAGATATAGAAGTTTTCCAGAAATAAAAACTCGTGTGTTCTCTTCTATGAATTTCTAAACTCTCCCTTCTCTCTCTGCAAATGAAGTTCTAAGAAAGAAAAAGAATAAAGGATTAAATTTGTTCATTTTGAAAACTTAAGGAAGTATGCTCTGCACCTGCCTCTTGGAAGGATCCTGTGCATCAGAAAACTTTCGATCATTTCTTATCTGGTTTGGTACCCTGTTTTAGACTCAAAGAAAGTCTGTTTTGGGTTATATAACCCGAGATGAAAATGTTTCAAAGTTTTTTTATCTCAGAGGTATATCGGCTGGAAACCCAAACTTGCAGACTATTGGTCTAAAGAACTATTTTTACTGTTATAGTTCTGGTATAACAACACCACGTATTCTCGCTGGTCTTATGGTATCAGAGCCACATATACTTTTCTACATTCTGCTCTTCACATCTCAAAATGGTATGATTAAAGTTTGCTTTTTGTTTTCTTTCGTTAGAGCCTTTAATGGCAGAGAGAATTTCCTACTTATGGCATCAACTTCCTCCAACAATGCTTCTATTTCTTCTATCATTACTCCAGTTTCCCTTTCTTCCACCCTCTCTTTACCCAAATCTTGCTCCAAACACACTGCTAGTAAGATCGAAAATTTAGTTGAATATTCCTATATCCCTGAATCTGCTCAGATCAATGAATCTTTTTTTCCTCTTCTTAGTCCTTATCACCTCTATAAACGTCCGCACTCCTTTACTCGCAGTATCCGAACCCTTATTTCCACCAAAAGACCACATCCAAAAGAATATATCCAGTCATCCAGATTGGATCAGTGTTCCCTTCAGGCTACCACAACTGAACAATATGTCACTCTGGAAATTCCCCCATAATTGATTTCCAATTGGCAAAGAGAAGGTTATACTCATCTCCATATCAGAGGAGTCAGACTAATCCTAACCTTACATGGAAGGAAAGGATTACCAGTCACAACCAGAATTGCTATCCTGGATACTAGGTTCACACATTACCAAGATGTTGTTATTGGTACTGTCTTAACCACTCTTCATGCTGGAAGTGTTTTGCTCACTTTCTATCCCAATTTGGCCTTTCTCTTCAAGACACTAATCTCTCCACTGCCTTGAAAGTCCAAGTGCAAATTCACGGTGCAGAACAAATCTCTTCAGCAAAAATTACAACTCTTCACCATCAATTGGTCTATAGGCTCCAGAACCATACCTTAGATCTTCCTTCACCTGAGCACCACTCTGATGCCCTCATGGTGTTAGCAGAATCAGATCAGATACCAACCATCATTCAAATTCCAAGACAGATCCCTAGACATGAACTCATAAAACTCATGCCCTTGGAATGGATTTCAAATTATGAGAAGTTCCACACCAATACTTCTCCTATCCAGACAACAGAAAGTATGTTTGAAAGAAGATCTGATGGAACTGTCCGAATGACTTTTCGACCTCCACCAACAGCACCAGAGGAGCCTCCACGGCTCTCATTCACTTATTCAGCCATGGTTACAGCTGTTCAGACCGCTCAAGAAAAGCTGCCAATTACAGGATTCAATTCAGAAGGATATCCTGTCTACCCTGCCAAACTTAATGGCCACTTTCTTTGGGATTCACCAGGATTAGGAAATTGTGACCCAGATTGTCCCTGTTGGGATGATTGGGAAGAAGATGATGTTGAACCACAGCGGAGAAGAAAACCAAAAAAGAAAATACCTAAAACTCCGTGCTCACACAACCAACCTAAACCACCTCATAATCCTCCACCACCACCAGCTCCATTACCCATCTACCAAAAAGAACTTAGATGGATTGCAAAAAATTGCAAAACTGAAGTTCTTCCACATATCCAGAATTCCAAACCACCCATACAGCCTATGGCTTGTATGATGTTTTCATCCACCTCCCAAGATTATTCCTCCAATTTCCCTGCTCTAGAAACCCAGACCGATCCACAACGAAAGGTCATAACCAAACCCTTTATTTCTTCAGCCATAACTCCCACAGGTCACTTAGAAGACCCCAAACCTTTTGAGGCTGTTCTCAACATAAGAAGGTTAATCATATCAGTTTACAAACTGATCATATTGAGTCTAAGATGGATTCGATCACTTCCCAGATGCAGCAAATTTACCAAAATCATCAATCCAAAATCTCTCAACTAGATTTAGAATTAAGAACCATGCTGAGTCATAGATACTATGGCCCAGAATTTGATCAGAAAGAAAAGGAAATCATAAAATTAAAAGTAGAAATCAGAAAATTGAAAGCAGAACTTGAACAGATTGAGTTAGAACGGCAAAGGCCAACATTATTTACCACCTCTCCACCATTACCTACCATCAGTCCAGCCTTCCATCCCTTTGCACCTATGCTTTCTCCCATAAAACCACAAGACCCGTCCAAATTATTTGTCATGACACATACTTTGTTTAGATCTAAACCTCATACTCGACCAAGACCAGAAAAACAACCTTTTCAACCACCTTTGTCCATCCCAGAACAGCAACCGTCTCTTTATACCCCACTTCCTCCTCAACCAACACCAACTCAGGCCAAAGATAAATCCCCAATGCAACAATACAGTGCACAAATAATCCCAGATCCATCCGATACAGACCAAACTTCTTATTCAAATCTAGCTGTTTCAGAAGATCCATCTGAATCTGAAACAGAATCTTCTTTAGAATCTTCCATTTCATCTAGTGATTCTGAAAAATCTTATGCTGATATCATTAGAATCCTTATGGCCCAACCTGAAGAGACTGAGCCTGTTCAATCCTTAAGAACTGGCCCATTCTTTGAAATACCCTCAGATATTGAGGAAGATCCACCCGAAGCATCCTCAGCTCCAAACTGGCCTGCTCAACCCCCAAATGATCATAAACCTTCAAATGGTCCATGGTTCACTTTTGATGATATCCCTGCCGCTAAATGGAGAGATAGATTATCCGAAATGGCTGCTTGGACAGATCTCCAAATGTTAAGAGCAAATGCTACTACAGCATCAGTCCTTAGAGAACTTGCTACCCGTTTTACGGGATCTTTAAGAGATTGGTTTGATACTTTAGGAGAATACAGACAATTACAGTTTGTGCAACTACCTAATGTCTCAACTACTCTTTCTGTCATTCACGAACAATTCATTGGAGAATCAACCGCAATCTTTGAAGCTGCAAGAAGAGACTACCTCAACATGAAATGTTGCTCCCTCAACTCTAAAGATCTTGATTTCCATTACAAACATATGTCAATCCTGTTTTATAAGCTCAATGGGTTCAATGATCTGACTCTCAAACATGTATTTCTGGCATCATTACCTGAAGAATTACAACCAGACATATAGAGGCAGCTCACGAGTCTCAATCTCACCATTGACAACATTTCCTTGGGAAAGATCTTTCAAATCGCCAAAGGATGTTTGGAAAAATTATGTGAACAGAAACAGTTCTTCAAAGAACTGTTAAAAGACAAAGAGCCTTTCTGAAGTGCTTGCAAAAAGCCTTACTTACAGATCAAATGCAAGAAAAAGAAAGATTGTAATCGCAGCACTAAAAAGAAGAAGCATTTTCGAAAACTCAAAAATCCAGATTCGTCTCCTAGATCAAAATCCAGGCGAAAATCATACAGGTTTTTCAGGAAAAGATCTAGTTCTTTCAGAGAACAGAAAAGGAGAAAGTCAAGCCGATGCTTCATTTGCAAAAAGAAAGCCATTATGCTAAAGATTGCCCCAACAAAAAAGAAAAAGCAATGAGAATTCTTGAGCATTTACAGGCCACCACTGATTATTCTCCTCACAAAGATGAAATCGAGTTCTACTTCTCAGAACAAGAGGAGCCTACTAATGAAACAGTGTTCGCACTACAAAACTCATCCGATGATTCTGAAAATGATGAGTTTCAAACTGTTTTTCACCAACAACTTTTGTCTCTAAACACTACCATACCTATCCCTTCCATAAAACTCCAAATCTTACCTTCCAAATTCCAGAGACCAATTCCCGCCATTGGACTTCTTGATACCGGAGCCCAAAGAAGTATGTTAAACCCAGACATACTTCCATCTCAGTCTTGGCAACATTATGAAGAAAATTTCAAAGCAGTCAATGGAAAATTCTTCACCACCAAGTTGATTACCAAAAAACCCATTGGTATTCAAATCTTTCCAAATTGTGTTATCTGGACAAAAGTCATCGGTTCCCATCTGCCTAATAAGGACATCTTGTTAGGATTTGATATCATTCACCAGATAAAACACCTCCAAATCATTCCTACTGGAATTCGAGTCAAGTCCATGTTTAAACCATTCACCAATGTTCTTAAGCTTTATGGTTTGTCTGAAACCTCCCAGCCTTTCCAAGACATTTCCACAAAGCTTTTGAAATATTGTCCTGAGTCTCATGCTGACTTTCACCATCCAAATCCTCTATGGAAAAATCCACATTTCTTTGTTAAATTGCCTTTCAAGTTGAATGAAAACCGTCAATCCAACCAAAGCCACCCATTCAGGAATGAGTCCTTCCGACTTAGTCCTAGCCCAAAAGGAATGTTCTCAGTTGCTGGCCCAAGGTCTTATTGAACCCACTAGTTCTCAATGGGCTTGTCAAGCTTTTTATATTGAAAAACATTATGAGATTGTTAGAGGAAAAAAATGATTAGTCCATTGACTATCAACCTCTAAACATGTTTTTACAAAAAGTAACCTCTAGTTTCTGAGAAATTAGAAACTCATGATGATAGAAGGCTAGAGATTTTATTATTTTCCACTATGCTTCTAACAAAGAGAAGCTGAGCTTATATAGGAGGAAAACCAAGGAAAAGGATAGGACAGGGCTCCTATCACTTTTCTAAAAGCAAAGACATAATTACAAGCGACAAGCTTGGGGAAAAGTAAAAGCAATAAAGACAAATTAAAGCATGACTCATGCTTTAATTATTACAAACTTTGAAAAGCAAAAGCAAAAGTAATAAAGATAAATTAAAGCATGACTCATACTTTAATTATTACAAACTTTTAAAAAGGAAATGATGCCAAATTGCATGAATCACGGAGATGAGAGATTCATGTAGTCTTCATCAGATGAGCTGTCGGTCTTATCTTTATCTTTTGAAAAGGGCACTTTGAGTGATGGACATGGAGTTTCTGGTGGATGTTGATGATCTGGGAGACAGGGTGGCCAGGGGCAAAATATTATGCCCCAAGAAGAGGATGGGTGTTCCTTGGAGCCGGATGGTGTGCTAGAGCTGGCTTTATTTGTTGGATCGTCTGAGGCATATGTTGGTGGAGTTTGTTGGAGGTTTTGAAGATGTTGACTTAATGGCAAGAATGATTCCCATGGGTCTTGTGCATCTTGGTATAGAAAATCAATGAAGTCTTGTTTTTCTTCCTTGATGATAATACCCGTGGATTTAGGTTTTGAAATTGCTGAAGGAGTGGGGATCATGATGATATCATGCTGTGGACCAGAGGAGGTGTGAGAAATGTCTCTGTGTGGAGCAGGTTGGTGGTTCAGTTCACAAAGGAAATTATAGAGTTCCTTTTTAACTTTATCATCTTGTTCAAGGATGGATGGGTGAGGTGTGGTGAACCATTCAAAAACTTGATCTTGAGTCCAGAAGAAGTGTGTATCTGGGTGTTGGAAGTATGGTCTATGAATAATGAACACATATGTGAACATTTTTGCTTCTGATGCTGGCATACATTCCAAGTTATGAAATTGTGACAATTGTTGAAGTTTCATTCTCCACCATGGAATTGGAGAAAACCATTCAAGAAGTGTCCAGATGAGTGAGGTTTATTTGTCTGGATTGAACAAATGTTCTAAGGTGGCTGTTACTAGAACAATCAGTTTGGTGGCATAGAGGACAGTTAGGCACCAGATGTACCATAATTCATCTTTTGAAATGTCTCTAGAAGGATCCAGGGTTAATCCTGTAAGAAGTAAGTTTTTTGGATGGAAAGTGGAAAATGGAAATAAGTCTGATAAGAGATAGGCTTTCATGAAAAACCTAAATACAGGTTTCTTTGCAAACTCTTGTATGGCAAAGACTGTGGTGAAAGTTTTCCCAAGGGGAAAGGTTTTTTGGGTAAGGGCTTGTGAGGGGAGTGAAGTGGCCATGAAGATGACAGGAAAATGGTGTTCTGAGGATATGAAAAACAAGGATTTATCTGGTTTAGCAAGTCTTGAGAGCATATCAGGAATAAGGTTGTGGTCTCCTTTTATATGCTTCACAGAGAAATCATATTTTGAAAACCAGTCTTTTAGCCTAAGCAACATCTTTTCTGGAACATTTTTCCCGATACCAGTTAAGAGTGTACGTGGCATTGTTATACCAGAACTACAACAGTTAAAACTGTTCTTTGGACCAGTAGTCCGCAAGCTCGGGTTTCCAGCCGATATACCTCTGTAATCAAAAACCTTTAAACATTTTTTTCTCAGGTTATACAACCCAAAACAGACTTTCCTTTAGTCTAAAACAGGGTACCAAACCAGATAAGAAATGGTCAAAAGTTTTCTGATGCACAGGATCCTTACTAGAAGGCAAGTGCAGAGCATACTTCCTTAGGTTTTCAAAATGAACAAATTTAATCCTTTATTCTTTTTCTTTCTTAGAACTTCATTTGCAGAGAGAGAGAAGAGGTTTAGGGATTCATGGTGGAAGAGGAAACACGAGTTTATTTCTTTCTTGGAAATTTTCTTATGCTTTTTTTTTTTTTTCTTACAAGCAAGGGGGGAATCCTTTATATAGAGGAGGATTCTTGAGAAGATAGGACAGGACCCCTATCTTTTACAAAAGTAAAAGCAAAAGATAAGATAAGATAGGACAGGACCCCTATCTTTTACATAATGGCACAACTTTAATTATTACAAAAGACAAAAGTGCTTTAATAATTAAAGCATGACTTTGACAAAAGCAAAAGCAAAAGCTTAAAGTAAAAGCAAACTTTAATAATTATGCAGGCATAAAGCGAAACATCATTATGACAACAAGACAAACTACTTTATGGAAAGCAATAAGACAAACAACTTTATGGAGAGCGGAGGTTCATGTACTCGTCTTCGGATGAGCTTTCGGTCTCATCTGGGTTGTCAGGGTTGCCTTTTGGGAAAAAGATCTTGGAGAGCTTTGGATGCTTGCAGGAGGGACCACGGCATGGTGGATAAGGGCAATTATAGTCTCTGGGAGTACACTTTGGAGTATACTTAGGGGAAGTTTGGGTGGCTTTGTCAACTTTGGATGGTTGAGCGGGTCGTTTGGAGGATTGAGTTGAGGGTCCTGGTTCAGAGGGGCCAGGTTCATCCATTGTTGGTTGGGGAAACTGGTGAAGGTGTTGGCTTAGAGGGAGGAATGCATCCCATGGGTCTTGGGAATCCTGGAACAGGAAATCAGTGTAGTCTGGTTTTTCTTCTTTGATGATGATACCTGTGGACTTTGGTTTGGATATGGCGGATGGAGTGGGGATCATGAGGAGGTCATGTTGGGGACCTAAGGAGGTGTGGGAGATATCTTTAAGTGGCGGAGGTTGGTGGTTCAATTGGCAAAGGTAGTTGTGCAGGACATCTTGTATGTCATTTTCAATTACAGCTATATGTGGTGCAGTGAACCATTCATATACCTGATCTTGAGTCCAAAAGAGTTTGGTGTCTGGATGTTGAAAGTATGGCCTGTGAATAATAAAAACTGATGTGAACATTTGTGCTTCAGGGGTAGGCATACGATCAAGGTTGTAAATTTCTGACAGTTGTTGGAGCTTCCTTCTCCACCATGGTATGGGGGAGAACCATTCAAGTAATGTCCAGGTAAGAGAAGTGGCATTGTCTGGATTAAGGAGATGCTCCAAAGTAGGAGAAATGGGAAGGATTAGCTTGGTGGCATAGAGGACTGTTAGGCACCAAATGTACCATAACACATCTTCAGTGGTCTCTCTGGTTGGATCAAGGGTTAAACCTGTAAGGAACAGATTTTCTGGGTGGAAAGTGGAAAAAGGAAAAGGGTCTGTGACAAGGTAGGCTTTCATGAAGCGAAAAAGAGCTTTTCTTGCAAACTCTTGGATGGCGAAGACAGAAGAAAAGGTTTTATTAAAGGGAAAAGTTTTCTTGGTGAGAGCCTGTGGGGGTAGTGAAGTAGCCATGGAGATAATTGGAAAATGGTAGGTGGTGGAAAACAGGGTGAGAGGGTTTTCTGGTTTGGAGAGTCTGGAGAGCATATCAGGGATGAGGTTCTGGGATCCCTTTATATGCTTGACTGAAAAGTCATATTTGGAAAACCAATCTTTTAATCTGAGTAACATTTTTTCGGGAACAGTTTTACCTTTGAAATGAAAGATATTGGGGAAGGCTGAGCTGTCCATTCGGATGAGAAAATGGTGTCCAATCAAATGATACTCAAACTTTTTGATGCCATTCTTTACCGCTAAGATTTCTTTGAACACGCTATGGTAGTGCTTCTGTGTGTCAGAAAAATGTCCACTAGCGTAAGCGATAAAGTTTTCTTTTCCGTTGATTTCTTCAAGGAGTATGGCACCCCATGATTCATCACTTGCGTCTGTCTGTAAGATGCGCTTGCCATCTGTAATCAACTTTAAAGGAGGCGGATTTTGCGCAATCTGCTTTAGGGTAGTGACAGCAAATGTGTGGTCAGCATTCCATTATGGGGGCTTCTTTTTCAATAAAGCCGAGAGATGGTGAGTGTAATGATCCACGTGGGGGATGAAATCACGGATGTAGTTGATGATGCCGAGAAACTGTTGAATTTGCCTTTTGGAAAGTTGCTGATCTGGAAAGTGAAGCAATTCTTGGGCAATGTGCTTTCCTGGCTGGTAGTGTCCATCTTTTATGATCATACCAAGGAATTCAACATTATCTGTAGCAATGATGCTTTTCTTGGCCGATAACATGATTCCATGACTTTGGAGAATATCATAGAATTGAGTTAACAGCTGGTGATGTTCATCATGTGAGCCTGAAAAAAGCAAGATATCATCAATATAAATCAATGCATGATGCAAAATGGGTTGGAAGATTTGGACCATGGATTTTTGGAAAATGGATGGGGCAGTTTTAAGACCAAAGGGTAGGACGGTCCATTGAAAGTGGGCATTGGGAATACAAAAGGCGGTTTTGTAACGTTCGGAGGGTTCAATGCCTAGTTGCCAAAAACCTGATTTTAAATCAAATTTTGAAAAGATCTGGGCATTTTTGAGAAAAGTAAACATGCTTTGTCGACGGGGTAATGGGAATTTGTCATCTTGTAAAAACATGTTTAATGGCTGGTAGTCAATGACTAGGCGTTTCTTTCCTCGGACAATTTCAGAATGCTTTTCAACATAAAAGGCTTGGCAAGCCCATTGAGAACTTGTGGGCTCAATTAAACCTTGGGCTAACAATTGTGAACATTCTTGTTGGGCTAGGAGTAAGTCAGAAGGACTCATTCCTGGATGAGTAGCTTTGGTCGGGTTGATGTCTTCATTTAGTTTGAAGGGTAACTTAATGAAGAAAGACTTATTTCTCCACAAAGGATTTGGATGGGTGAACTCGGAATGGGACTCTGGACAGAAACTCAAAAGTTTGGTTGAAATATCCTGGTAAGACTGGGGAGTTTCAGACAAATTGTAGAGCTTCAGAATGTCTGTGAATGGTTTGAACATGGACTTGACTCGGATTCCAGTGGGAATGATTTGGAGGTGTTTGATTTGGTGAAGGATGTCAAAACCTAACAAGATATCCTTATTAGGAAGAGTGGAACCAATAACCTTGGTCCAAATGACACAATTTGGGAAGATTTGAATACCAATGGGTTTTTTGGTAATCAAAGAAGTGGTAAAGAGTTTGCCATTGACAGCTTTGAAATGTTCTTCAGACTGGGTCCAATATTCTGATGGAAGAATATGGGGGTTTAACATGCTGCGTTGGGCACCAGTATCTATAAGACCAATTGCTGGAATGGGCCTTTGGAATTTTGAGGGCAAGATCTGGAGTTTGATGGATGGGATAGGAACTGTAGTATCAAGGGAGAGTGACTGTTGATGGAAAATCACTTGAGACTGGTCACTGTCTGAATCAGAGGAATTCTGTAGTGCAAACACTGTTTCATCATTGGGTTCATCTTGTTCAGAGAAATAGAATTCCAGCTCATCTTTGGCAGGAGAGTAGTCGGTAGTTGCTTGAAGATGCTCAACTAACCGGATGGATTTTTCTCTTTTGTTGGGGCAATCTTTGGCATAGTGGCCTTTTCTCTTGCAGATGAAACATCTGCTTGATTGCTTTCGTTTGAATTCTCTAGAGGAGGAAGATTTCTTTTTGAAGAACCGGTAGGGCTTTCGGGATCTACGAGGTCTGGATGAAGATTCTGGAGTTTTGAATTTCCGAAAATGCCTTTTTTTCTTTGAACTGCAATCGCAATCCTTTTTCTTGTGGCATTTGATCTGTAAATAAGGCTTTTTGCAAGCACTTCGGAAAGGTTCTTTGTCTTTCAACAGTTCTTTGAAAAATTGTTTTTGCTCGCAAAGTTTGTCAAGACAAGTTTTGGCAAGCTGAAAGATTTTGCCAAGAGAGATGTTGTCTAGGGAAAGATTGGATGCTGTGAGTTGTCTCTGGATGTTGGGTTGGAGTTCTTCTGGAAGGGAAGCCAGAAAGACATGCTTTAATGTCGGCTCATTGAATCCATTAAGCTTATAGAACAGCAGGGACATTCGCTTATAATGGAAGTCAAGATCTTTAGCATTGAGGGAGCAGCATTTCATGTTGAGATAATCTCGTCTGGCAGCTTCAAAGACTGCAGAAGGGTCTCCAAGGAATTGATCATGAAGTACAGCAAGAGCACTTGAGACTTCTGGGAGATCAACAAACTGTAGTTGGCGGTATTGTCCTAACGAATCAAACCAATCTCTTAGAGCACCCGTGAAACGAGTAGCAAATTCTCTAAGGACTGATTGAGTTGTTGCTCCTGGTCTTAGCATCTGGAGGTCAATCCAGGCAGACATTTCATTGAGTCGGTCACGCCATTTATGAGATGGAAGATCATCAAATGTGAACCATGGGCCATTTGACGATTTTTGGCTCGATGGATTGGTCTGGGTTGGAGGAGGTTGATTTGTGGCAGAAGATTCAGGCATTTCTTCTTCAACTTCGGAGGGAATATCAACATATGGTTCTGTATGAGAGGTTTGGCCTTGGGTAGGTTGATCAGGTTGAGCCATCAGGATTTTGGTGATATCAGCATAGGACTTTTCAGAGTCACTGGTGGATACTGAAGATTCTGTATCAGTTTCGGTAGGGCTATCTGAAACAGCTGGATTTGAATCAGAAGTTTGATCGATTGTAGTAGATGAATGGGTGACTGTGTGAGCATTAAATTGGTGCATGGGTTCTTTATCCTTGGATTGGGTAGGGACGAATAAAGGAGCTGGTGGTGATGTTGGTGTAGAACTAGGAGATGGTTGGCCAGGGATGGTCAATGAGGAAGGATGAAGAGAGGCTGGGCGAGGCTGCGGTCTAGGTTTGGGTTTAGGTTTAGGTGGTGGTGGCAAAGGATTGTCTCTGAAAAGAGTATGAGTCATACCAAATAACTTGGAAGGGTCATACTGTTTAATAGGAGAAAACATAGAGGCAAAAGGATGATAAGTTGGACTGATGGAAGGGATAGGAGGTGAAGTGGTGAAAAGAGTAGGTCTCTGTCTTTCAGATTCAATCTGGGCAAGTTCAGCTTTTAAGCGTCTGATTTCCCTTTCTTTTTGGTCAAATTCGCGGCCTGAGTAACGATGGGCAAGCATGGCTCGTAACTCAGAGTCAAGTTGAGAAATTCTGGACTGGAGGTTTTGGTAGATCTGCTGCATCTGTGCAGTGATGGAGTCAACTTTTGTCTCAATCTGTTCAGTTCACAAACTGATATTCTCAACTTTTGAATTGAGATGCAACAAAGTATCATTTTGGGCCCTGGCATTTTGAGTTTGCCAGTTGAGGACTGACTCAAAGGGTTTAGGGGGCTCCAGGTGGCCAGTGGATGTAATAGGTGAAGGGATAAAGGGTTTTGACACAACATTTCGTTGGGGATCTGTGTGGGGTTCCAAAGAAGGAAAGGAAGAGGAGTAATCGGAAGAGGTAGAGGAAAACATCATGCAGGCCAGTGGTTGGACGATGTGCGCTGGGTTTGGAAGTGGTGATGGAATCTCAGCTTTGCAATGTTTGGCAATCCATTTGAGTTCTTTTCGGTAGATGGGTAATGGAGCTGGTGGAGGTGGAGGATCTGATGGTGGTTTGGGGTCACAGTGGTGACATGGAACAGAAGGTTTTTTCTTTTTGGGTTTCTTTTTCCTTGTGGTTGCATAATCATCATCATCTTCCCAATCATCCCAGCAGGGACAATTTGGGTCACACATGCCGGAACCAGGGGCATCCCATAGGAAATGGCCATTGTGTTTGGCTGGATAAACAGGGTAACCTTCAGAATTAAACCCTGTAATGGGCAGATCTTCTTGGGCTGTCTGAACAGCTGTGATCATTGAGGAATAAGTAAAGGAGAGCCGAGGAGGCTCTTGTGGAGCACTGGGAGGTGGTTTAAAAGTCATTCTGACTGTTCCATCTTGTCGTCTTTCAAACATACTTTCGGATGTCTGAATAGGAGCTGTGTTATTGTGGAACTGTTCATAGTTGGAGATCCATTCAAGAGGCATAAGCTTGATGAGCTCATGACGGGGGATTTGTCGTGGGATCTGGATGATTGTCGGGATCTGGTCAGATTCTGCTAACACCATGAGGGTGTCAGAGTGGTGTTCTGGTGTGGGTAGATCTAAGGCATGATTTTGAAGCCTGTAGACCAGTTGGTGGTGTAAAGTGGCAATTTTGGCAGAAGAAATTTGTTCAGCACCTTGAATTTGGATTTGGACCTTCAAGGTTGTGGGCAAGTTGGGATCTTGGAGAGAAATGTTGAAGTTGGGATAGAAAGTGAGTAACACACTTCCTGCATGAAGGGTTGTGAGGACAGTGCCAATAACAGCATCTTGGTACTGTTTAAACCGAGTATCAAGCATAGCAAGGCGAGCTGTAACCGGTAATCCTTTTCTCCCATGAAGGGTAAGGATTAATCTGATGCCTCCAAGATGGAGATGAGTGTAACCTTCTCGTTTCCAGTTGGAAATCAACTCTGAGGGTATTTCAAGAGTGACATATTGCTCAGCAGGGGTTGCTTGGAGTGAACACTGATCTAGGCGAGAAGACTGGATGTATTCTTTAGGGTGAGGTCGTCGGGTGGATATGAGAGTACGAATACTGCGGGTAAAAGAACCGGGGCGTTTGTATAGGTGGTAAGGGCTGAGAAGAGGGTAAGAAGATTCACTGATCTGGGCGGATTTAGGGATGTAGGAGTATTCTACAAGATTTTCAATTTTATTAGTAGTATGAGGAGTGCAAGATTTCGGCAAGGAAAGAGTAGAAGAAAGAGTAACAGGAGTTGAAGGAGTGGAAGATGAAGTGGAAGCCATGAAGGAGAAACTCTCTCTGCGTCTAAAGTCTAATGATGAAAACAGAAAAAAGTCATAAATTATACCATTTTGAGCATGAAAACAAGAGTTTAGAAAACAAGTTTCAAGGAACGGTATGGGCTCTGATACCAGGTTTAGGGATTCATCCTCTTCCACCATGAATCCCTAAACCTCTTCTCTCTCTCTGCAAATGAAGTTCTAAGAAAGAAAAAGAATAAAGGATTAAATTTGTTCATTTTGAAAACCTAAGGAAGTATGCTCTGCACTTGCCTTCTAGTAAGGATCCTGTGCATCATAAAACTTTTGACCATTTCTTATCTGGTTTGGTACCCTGTTTTAGACTAAAGGAAAGTCTGTTTTGGGTTGTATAACCTGAGAAAAAAATGTTTAAAGGTTTTTTATTACAGAGGTATATCGGCTGGAAACCCGAGCTTGCGGACTACTGGTCCAAAGAACAGTTTTAACTGTTGTAGTTCTGGTATAACAACGCCACTAGCCGATAAGATGATACTCGAACTTTTGAATACCATGCTTGACAGCTAAAATTTCTTTGAACACACTGTGGTAATGGATTTGTGTGTCAGAGAAGTGTCCACTGGCATAGGCAATAAAGTGTTCTTTGCCATCTGTTTCTTCAAGGAGGATGGCCCCCCATGATTCGTCACTTGCATCAGTCTGCAATATTCGCCTGCCATTGGTGATGAGCTTTAATGGTGGCGGATTTTGCGCAATTTGCTTTAACATTGTGACAGCAAGTGTGTGGTTGTTATTCCATGAAGGTGGAATCTTCTTCAGCAAGGCTGACAGCTGGCAGGTGTGATGATCAACATGAGGAATAAAATCCCTGATATAATTAATAATACCAAGGAACTGCTGAATTTGCCTTTTGGAAAGATGATGATATGGAAAGTGGATGAGCTCTTGAGCAATGTGCTTTCCTGGCTGATAGTGGCCGTCTTTGATAGTCATTCCAAGGAATTCAATGTTATTGGTAGCAATTGTGCTTTTCTTAGTTGATAACATGATTCCATGAGATTGAATAATATCAAAGAATTGATTTAACAAATGGCGATGGTCATCTTGTGTACCTGAAAACAACAAAATATCGTCAATGTAAATCAATGCACTATGCAGAATGGGTTGGAAGATTTGGACCATGGAAGATTTGAAAAGAAAATAAAAGATCTTGTTGATCCTGAAGTAAAAAGGAAATAAAAGATCTAGTTTCCTAAATACATTAGGACGCAAAGATTTTGCCTAATTTTCCTTCCGAATTTGATAAGGGCTTGTTTGTTCTTCATGCAAGTCACTAACAATTCAAATTTTCAAGCTTGAACAATATTGACAAAGAATGACTATCTTGAATGCTTAATTTGGCAGATTAGTATCTTGGACAAGGCATGAATTCAAGATGTGCTCAATTAATCCATTTAATGCTTTCTTTATCTTTTTAGTTGTTGCCCTTGTCATTGGACCTCCATGGATACTCAATGAATCTTGTGAAGCTTTATCAACATGGTTCTTATCATTTCCCCTCTCTTGAAAATGATTTTTCCTCAAATCTTCACTTATATCTAAAGGAGATAAATCAGTAACATTAAAGATTGAACTGACATTATACTAACTTGGAAGATCCAACTTATAAGCATTGTCCATCTCCCCTTGGAAGTAGTTTTGAGCACCTTTGAACATGAAATCATTCCTTCCTCATATGCAACCAAACCCAATTTCCTAGTTAAAATACAACTTTTTTGCTGCCCCTTATTAGCTCGGTTAGCATATTATTTGGTTCTCTTCTCAAAGTTTTGCCTTGCCTTATCATGGATGTAAATTAATTCACTCATCCATAGGTAAAGGGGTTAAATCCAAAGGAGTTAATGGATTAAAACAACACTTTTAGGCATGCCATGCATCTCACAATCTCTTAGAAAAACAAGTCAGTTTATCACATGGAATAAAAATGTGCCATTTTAAAAACCTATCAATGATCGCAAATATAGAATCCTTACCCCGTTTTGATGTAGGTAAACCTAACATAAAATGTCAGTCCAAGGTTCACTAGGTATAGACAATGAAGTATACAAACCATGAGGCTTAACTTTAGACTTAGCTTGTTACAAGTAACACAATTCTCACAAATCCTTTCTACATCACATTTCATATGAGGCCAAATAATGTTTTCATACACCGAAAGTCTTAGATATACCAAAATGCCCCATCAAACTACCCCCATGAGCTTCTCTAACAAGCAAGTAATGAATGAACATTTTGGCACACATTTCTTTGTCAAATGCCACCTTAGCGCATGCATTAATTACATTACCAAAATCAGAATCACCAACATACAAGTCTTTAGTGTATTCAAAACCTAATACTTTGGTATCTAAGGTAGAAATTAAGGCGTACCATGCATAAGCTGCAGTGTTTTAAGTTTGCTTTCATAATTAGACAAGGGTCCTGTCTTGTCTAAAGTATGTTTTCTGTTTTTCTAGTTTGGCGTGGTGTGCTTTAATAATTATGCTTTTGTAAAAGATAAGGGACCCACCTTATCTCTCCTTCCTCGAGATCTCTATATAAGGATCTCTCCATCCCTTTGTAAGGCAGGAGTTAATTTGAAATAAAATTAAGGTTTTCTTTACACCATGTTTCTCTAAATCTTTTCTCTCTTCTAGGAATCAAAGAAATTATTTGAGTTAATAATCATACGCTCACCTCTAATTTTCTAAACTAAGTATGCTCTGTACTTGCCTTAAGCCTAAGGATCCTGTGAATCAGAAAGGTCATGTTTTATCCTCCAAAACCGATTTTTGTAAAATAAAATTGTTTTCTCACAACGTTCACCCTCTTTGAAGGCCAAGAGTGATGAGAACCATCAAGAGAATACCATTAAAACTTCAAGTGATCCAAAAAGATGCAAGCTGCTTTAAATGGATTAATTGAGAAAATATGGATTGAAAATGCAATTCAAGATGCAAGACATCATGAATTGGGCTTGAAGAGAAGACAAGGCATTGTGGGCATTATTCAAGTTATTGGGCAGCCAAATACACAATTTGTATCAAATGCAGAAAGGTCAAATTTGGAATAAAAACTGTATTGATTGAGCCAGAATTAATGTGCAAGCTATATACCGTTGGAAAGATAATTAAGTTAGCTTTCTAATACATTTTACAGAGCTGGATTTGGAGTTCTCTAGAAGGAGTTATGACCAATTCATTACAGCTTGTTCAGACTTTGGATTTTCAACGACTCCTTTGTTTTTCAACTTCGTTTTTTTGTTTTGTTTCAAGTTTGTCAATGTGTAAGGTAAGTCTACCATCAATGATGGTGGGCTAACATTAAGTTTGTCAATGATAGCATTAATTATAGTAGGCTAGCATTAAGTTTGTCAAAGATAGCACTAATTATGGTGGGTTGGTGAAGACTTTTGAAGCATCCTTTGACAAACTTACTTGGAGGGTTGTTCCAATGTTTCCATTTGTATTTTTAGGATCTTAGGTTTCTTTTAGCCTATTTAAATTCAGCAACCTTGTATGTAAGAACATTAGAGATTAATGTTATTTGAATTTGAAAGATTATTCTTTCTTTGGTTCTTTTGAGAACTAGTGAACTTATCAAGAATTTGCATTCTTGTGGCGTTCTAAATTTAGACTTATCACTCACCTTCTCATCCAATTCTTGAGCGTGGCGTCAATATCATTCTCTATACCTTTGGTTCATGTTTTCTTAAGCATTGGGTCAAGGTTTTGTTTGTCATAAATCTGTTTAGAACTTTCTTGGGAAGTTGAAACTACAAATTAAGTGTGGGTTTCAAAGTTTCAATGTGAGATTCACATCAAAGAGTGCCGTGTTTTCGGGTGGTATCATGAAAAACTGTTTTCAAAAATGATTTTCGGAATTGGTATTTGATGGATAAGTGTATATCGGCTGGAAACCAGAACTTGCGGGCTATTGGCCCTAAGGACAGACTTTGTTCTGTTTCAGATCTGGTGTAACAACGCCACGTACAACTACCCACCAATATCAGAGCCATTCCAAATCAAGCAGAGGTGGTATCATTACAAACAGGAGTCACATGGATAGTTGTATCAAAAGCTTGTTCATAAGTCGTTATCATGGAGTGGATGGATAACGAGATGGTGACACGTCTCTTGTGGCTTTTTCATATTGTCGTTTGTGCCGACGGATTTGTCGTTGGTCGAGGTATGCCTCAGCTTGTTGGTATTTGTCTTCATCAGCTTCAGTCATGGGCTGAGATGTAGATGCAGCAGGAGAGTCTGGAGTGGTGACAGTATAATGGGGATTTTCAGTATGGAGAAGGGACTGAAAGTCTTCCCATGGGTCCTGAGCGTCTTGGAATAAGACATTGGTGTAGTCAGGACGTTGTTCCATGACAAGGATTCCCTGAGGACTTGAACTTGAACCCGGAGTACAGCCTTGTGTTTTGGGAATAACTTCAAGGGTGTGTGATGGTCCAATAGAGGTGTGGTGAATGTTTATGGCTGGTGGAGGAACATTGTTAAGTTCCATGAGATAGGCTTTGAGAACAGAGGAAACCGATGTATCATGGATGAGGGTATAAGGATGAGGGTAAGTTCTCCATTCAGTAGTCCTGTGTCCAGTAGTCCCGTGTTTCTGGATGCTGGAAATAAGGCCTGTGGACAATGAAGACCGTAATCCACATGTTAGCTTCTTGTTATGGCATTTTGTCAAATGTTGGAGTTGCTTGCGCCACCAAGTGAGTGGGGAATACCATTCAAAGAGAGTCCATAGTAGGTCTGGTGAGAACTTCGGAGTGGTCAGGTGAGTCAGGACTGGTCTAATGGGAAAAACTAGCTTTGTAGCATACAAGGTGGTGAGACACCACATATACCAAAGCTCATCTTCAGAGATGGACAGAGAGGACAAAGTGAGGCCTGTGAGAAACAAGTGTTCAATGCAAAGATTAGGAAAACGGTCGGGTTTTTTAGTTTGAACATTGAAGAAGAACCTGTAAAGAAATTTCTTTGCAAAATCCTGCAGCTGGTAAGCCGATTGGAAAGAGATGTTCATGGGAAAGTTTTTCTGGGTGAGAGCTTTGAAAGGAAGTTGGCGATTCATAGCTATGACTGGGATGGTTTGGATTGAGGAAATGAGTGAGGGTTTATTTATAGCTGGACGTGTGAGGAAGTCTGGAATGAGGTTTTGGTTGCCTTTTATGTGTTGAACAGTGAAATCATATTTAGCAAACCAGGTTTTGAGGCTGAGTAATTGCTTGTCAGGGAGCAATTTGTTCTTGAAGTCAAAGATCCGGGGAAAAGAAGAATTATCCATGTTGATAAGGAATTTGTGGCTGATGAGATGGAATTCAAATTTTTTAATTCCATACTTGACTGCCAAGATTTCTTTGTAGATCACATGGTAGTTCTTTTCAGAGTCTTTGAATTGTCCGCTTGCATGTGCACAGAAATGACGCACGCCATTGATGTCTTCAAGGAGAATGGCACTCCAATAATCATCGCTGGCATCAGTCTGGAGGATGCGTTGTCCACTTGTGGGAATTCAGAGTGGAGGTGATTGTGCTATCACCTTTAGCTGCTTGACAGCTTCTGTCTGAGCAGGGCCCCATGGGGGCCACTGTTTTTTGAGCATGCGTGACTGTTGGCTGGTGTGAATTGTAACTTTTGGGATAAAATCACGGACATAATTAACAATCCCGAGGAATTGCTGTATTTGCTTTCTGTTGAGATGTGTGTCCGAAAACTTTAATAATTCGATTGCAATATGTTGCTTTTCTTTTCGGAAAGCATGATGCCATGTGCCTGCACAATGTGAAAGAAATCTAAAAGGAGCTTCTGGTGGCTCTCATGGTCAGAGGAAAACAACAAAATATCATCAATGTAGACCAATGCATGATGAGAATAGGACTAAAGATTTTTGTCATGGCTTTTTGAAATAAGGAGGGAGCGACTTTAAGACCAAAAGGCATAACAGTCCATTGATAATGGGCATCAGGGATGCAGAAGGCAGTTTTGTGACGGTCAACTGGTGAAATACCAAGTTGCCAAAAACCAGCTTTCAAATCAAACTTTGAGAAGATACGAGCCCCTTGAAGATGGACAAACAGGGTCCAGATTTTTGGAAGGGGAAACTTATCATCTTTAAGAAAAGAATTAAGTGGATGGTAATCAATAACTAATCTCTTTTTTCCACGAACTAATTTAGATCATTTTTCAACATAAAAGGCTTGACAAGCCCAATCTGAATTAGTAGACTCAATAAGATCTTGTTGGAGTAACTGAGAACATTCTTGCTTGCCAAGCAAGAGGTTTGAAGGAGACATACCCGGGTGTGATGCTTTTGTTGGGTTTATGTCTTCATTGAGTTTAAAAGGAAGGTGAATGAAGAATTGTTCATTTTTCCAAAGAGGTGAAGGATGGTGGAACTGTGAATGGTTTTCTGGACAGAACTCTAAGAGCTTTTGTGAGATATGACTGTATGGAGATGGTGTTTCTGAAAGGCCATACAGACGGAGAGTATCTGTATAGGGTAAGAACATTTATTTGTAGCGAACTCCAGAACTGGTGAGGAAGAGGTTTTTAACCAAATGAAGAATGTCAAAACCTATGAGGAAATCTTTATCTGGGAGTTTGGAGGCTACAATCTTTTTCCAAACTATGCAATTCGGAAAGAATTGAATACCAATGGGTTTTTTGGTAATCAAAGTGGTTTCAAAAGTTTCTCCATTAACTGCTCGGAAAAGTTTCAAGTGTTTTTCCCAACAATCAGAGGGAAGGACAGAAGGATCAATCATACTGGTATCTGCACCAGTGTCAATAAACCCGATGACAGGAACAAGTTTATGAAATTTTGAAGGAAGGATGGACATTTTGAGAGAAAGTCTAGGAATGGTTGAAACATGGTTGACAGTTTGAACTGTAGAAATGACTGAAATATCATCAGAATCACAAGATTCTGCAATAATGAAGGTAGTCTGATCATTATGTTCTGACTATTCTGAAAAATTTGATTCGACATCTTTATTCTTAGATAACCGTGAAGAATGTTGAAGATGCTGTATGAGACGAACAGCTTTGGCAGACTTGTGAGGACAGTTTCGAGCAAAATGACCGTGTTTCTTGCAGATGAAACAACGGTTGTGCTTTTTCTTTCTGTACTGGGAAGCATCCTTTTTCCTGAAATATCGGAGAGGTTTTTTGGTGGATGATTTTTTGTGGAAGTGTTTCTGAAAATGTCTTTTCTTTTTGGTTGGACAAACACACTTTGTTTCATCTTTGCACTCTATCTTGAGATAAGGTTTCTTGCAAGCTTGAGAAAAGGATTTCTTGTCTTTCATAAGGTCTTTGAAGAATTCCTTTTGTTCACAGATCTTGTCGAGACATAGCATTGCCATTTGGAAAATCTTTCCCAGAGAGATATCAACTATTCTGAGATTAGTGGCTGTGAGTTTCCTCTGAAGATCAGGTTGTAACTCAAAAGGAAGTGAGGCTATGAAGATATGTTTGAGAGATGGCTCATTGAACCCATTCAACTTATAAAATAGAATACTCATCTTTTTATAATGAGATTCCAAAAGATGTCTTTTGAGAGAACAGCATTTCATCTGATGATACTCTTTTCTGTCTGCATTAGTGGAAGTAATTTTTTCACCAATGAATTGTTCATGAATGATATTAAGTACTGTGCCAATTGGAGATTGCATGAATTGGAGCTGACGGTATTCTCCCAAGCTTTCTAACCAATCACGTAAAGAACCCGTTGATCAGAAGATGAGTTTTGGACAATATGATAATGATACTGATCCATTAGGCCATTGTCTTTTTTGGGTGGTTCAAGAGTGGCTTTTGGCGAATCTTCTGGTGGTACCGGAGGAACAGATGAAGATGAAGTGGCCTTTGGCTTTGGTTCTGAAATTTTGACTTTGGATTTTGATTTTTTAGGTGAAGATGGCTTTGGTAGAGGAGTTGGTTGGAGGTGTGAGAATCCAAAGAACTGATTGTAAACAGATTGTTGAGGTCTGGATGGTGTGTAGAAAGGTGCATAAGTTTCAAAGATCGGAGGAGGTACTGGTGGGGTTTGTGTTTGAGTAAAAAGGGAAGGTCGAGCCTTTTCAGTATCAATTCGTGCCAATTCAACTTTGAGCTTTCTGATCTCTGCTTCTTTTTTATTAAACTCTAGACCCCATATGTGGTTTTTGATCATTCGTCTGAGATCGGTGTCTAGCTCAGAGATACGATCTTGTAGATGTGTGTACATCTGATCAAGACGATTGCTGATTGAATCAACTTTAGTTTCTGTCTGGGAGACTTGACTGGCAACTCGATCAATTTTCTTTCCGAGTTGGTGAAGAGTTTGATTATGAGCATTGGCATTTTTGGTTTGCCAATTCAAAATAGCTTCATACTGTTTTGGTTCTTCAGGTTGCCCAGAGGCCGTAACTGGGGATTGGACAAAAGGTTTTGAGATAACTCTGGTTTGTGTGTCTAACTGTTTTTCAAGCGGAGGGAATGATTCCTCATAAGATTGACTTGAAAACATAAGGTATGATCTTATTGGATGGACAGGAGGTTTGGGATCTGGTGGAGGTTGTGGTGTTTATGTCTTCGTTGAGTTTGACGATCAGGCTTTTTGCTCTGAACATTGAAGAAATACCGGTAAAGGAATTTCTTGGCAAAGTCTTGGATCTAGTAGGCTGAATGAAAAGGAATGTTCATGGGGAAAGTTCTCTGATTGGGAGCTTTGAAAGGAAGTTGATGGTTCATGGCTATAACTGGGAGGTGTGAATGGAGGAAATAAGTGAGGGTTTATTTATAGTCGGACGTGTAAGGAAGTCTGGGATGAGGTTCTGTTTGCCTTTTAAGGATCCTGTTTGCCTTTTAGGCTTCTTTATCAGCATTAGTCATGTCTTTTGGGGCTGATGTAGCAGGAGGGTCTGGGTCTGTGACAGTGTAATGGGGAAGATGAGTTATGGTACATGTGGTGTCTCACTACCCTATATGCTACAAAACTACCCAATTTTGGAAAAACACAAGAACCATATAATTCATCAACCATGTCATTAAATATAGGACTGCGATGTCTATATTTTATAATGACCTTTTTGATGGCATGGCAATCCACACACATCCTCTACAATCCATCCTTTTTAGGAAGAACAAGCAACACTAGAACCACACAAGAACTGATGCTTCCATGCACATACCCCTTCTCCATAAGCTTACTCACTGGCCTTTGAAGTTCTTTTGTCCTTGAGATTGCTTCTATAGGCTGGCCTATTTGATGTGAACGCCACAATGAAACTTTGAGACCAACACTTAATTTAAAGTTTCAATTACCCAAGAAAGTACTAAACAATTTAGGCCCAACAAAACCTTGACCCAATGTTTAAGAAAACATTAACCAAAGGTATAGAAAATAATATTGATGCCACACTCAAGATGTAGATGAGAAGGTGAGTGATATGTCTAGTTTGGAACTCCACAAGAACATAAATTTTTTAGAAGTTCACTAGTTCTTAAAAGAACCAAAGAACGAATGATCTTTCAAATTCAAATAATATTAATCTCTAAAGAATGAATGATAACACATGGAAACATTGGAACATGATGAGATTAAGGACCAGGCTAGCACAAGCATGAGGAATGAGGCAAATTCAAATCTGATTCAAGTTCCCATTGGACCTATCACAAGAGCTCATACAAAGATATTCAAAGAAGAACTAATGGGCTGATTCAAGCAATTTGGGCACAATCAAATTCATGAAGGCCCATTGAATGAATTGCACATGATACTCAGACAACCAAATGCGTGATTCAAGCTCTTAAAGTTTCTGAATAATCACTCCCACGAAATCAACAAGTTGGCATTCACATTGTCGCTGAAAAATAAGCTACTTTCCTTTTCAGATGCTTTCTCATTTTTTGAGGAGGCACTTAAGCCATTTCAGAGACTTTTCTTATTTGCTTTAGACTAGGAGTTTTCTTTGGGCAATTATAAGCTAGAAATTAGTGTAAAACAGTTGTACTTAAATCCAATAAGAAAATGCAGATCTATTTTCATACTATTGGCTTGAGATTCTGATACCACTCCGAGCTCTGATACCACTCCGAGCTCTTGAGACTCTTAAAACCAGTTTTCTTTGCTAGGTTATACAACCCTAAAACAGCTTTCCTTAGCTTAAAATGGGTACCAAACCAGATAAGAAAACGACTAAAGACCGTCTCAAGTGTTCTGATACACAGGATCCTTCATACAAAGGCAAGTGTAGAGCATACTAACTTGGTTTTGAACAAATTCGTTTTTTAAAATTTTCCTTATTCTTTTTCTTATCTATTTCAGAGCTCCATAGAACTTAAAAGAGGAGTTTAGAGAGACATGGATAATAGAACACTCAATCTATTGCTTTAAGGCTAACCTCTAACTTAGTTAAGAACTAAGAGGAGGCTCTCTTATATAGGGATTACAACGGGATAAAGCCAAACTTAGAAAAGTGAGACAGGACCCTCATATTTTCATAAAGCAAACAACTATTCAAACTTTAATAAAGTAAAGTAGGGATAGGACCCCCTAACTTTATCTTTTATAAAAAGACAAGACATAAAAGCAAAAGCTACTTTAACAAAGTAAAGTAGGGACAGGACCCCCTAACTTTATCTTTTACATAAAAAGACAAGACATAAAAGCATAACATGAGAAAGCCAAAAGCATAGACAAGACATGCGGCGGAGATTACGGAGAGGATAGATTCATCCTGTAATCATCGGAACTGGAGCTGGATTTAAATCTGCGGTAGTTGACGCAGCTTTTGTGACAGTTGGCTCCATGAGGTTCACAGAACAAGGTGCACTATTTTAGATAAGTAGGGCCATCACACTGAGGACATCCTTTTGCATGGACAATCCCGGGAATGCAGAGAGATCTGCATTGGGATGGCGGATGAGTGATGATGGGCTCAGATTGTGAAATGACTCTTGATGACTGGCCTTGTTCTTGTTGGGGTGGAGTCTGAAACTCCTGGAGGAGTTGACTGAGCGGTAAAAAGTCATCCTCAGGATCCTGGGAATCCTGGTAGTAAATCTGAGGTGGAGTATTTGGACGTTCTTCTTTGATAATGATACCTTTGCTAGAACCAGAAGGATTAGGTACCATGAACATTTCATGACGAGGTCCAATAGAACTGGAAATGATGTCTTGTGGTGGTGGAGGAACATGATTTAAGGATAGGAGATGATTCATGAGAGCCTTTTTGAACATGGGGTCTTGATCCAGTGTGTTGGGATGAGGGGTTGTGTGGTAGTGGCTGATTTGTGGTTGAGCAAAGAAGGCGGCTGTTTCTGGGTGACGGAAATATGGTTGGTGGACCATGAACACGGATGTGAATTTTTCAGCTTCATGAGAAGGGATGGTGGAAAGATGATGGTTGTGACTAAGCTGGAGTTGGGATCTCCATTGAGGAATAGGAGAGAACCACTCTAACAGAGTCCATAACAGAGAAGTAGCCTTGGAAGGATTATTGAGGGTGTTGACTGTGTAGCCTAAGAGGATGATTAACTGAGTTGCATGGAGTACAGTTAAGCACCAGAAATACCAGAGTTCATCGTCACTGATATCCTTGACAGAGGGGATAAAGAATCCGGTGAGGAAGAGATTCTCGGTATGAAAAGTGAGGAACTGATTGTGAGGGTTTTCTTCAAGGAAGAAAGCTTTCATGTAGTAGCGGAAAAGAAATTGTTTAGCAAACTCCTAAAGGCGGTAGAGGGAAGGAAAAGTTTGTACAGGCCTTGGAAAGGTCTTTTGGGTGAGAGCCTTAGAAGGCAGAGAGGTAGCAGTAGATCTAGTAGCCATGAAGACCGGGAAGACTGGGGAAGTGTAGAAGATTGGAGAGGCAGGTGTCTGAATGCGAGATAAGAAATCTGGAATGAGGTTCTTTTGTCCTTTTATATGTCCAACATCAAATTCATATCGGGAAAACCATTCCTGCAACCGAAGTAACTGGCTGTTGGGAATTGTTTTACCTTTAAACTGGAGGACTTTAGGGAAAGAGGAATTATCCAATCTGATCAGGAATCTATGGCCAAGGAGGTGGTATTCGAACTTTTTGATGCCGTTTTTTACGGCAAGGATCTCCTTGTAGATCGTGTGATAGTGCTGCTGGGCTGGACTAAAATGTCCACTAGCATGTCCGATTAGATATTCCTTTTTGTCGATCTGTTCAAGCAAGAGGGCTCCCCATGATGTGTCTGAAGCATCGGTCTGTAGGATACGTTTGCCATCTGTCATGATCTTGAGTTTTGGTGGATTCTAGGCTATCCGCTTTAGCTGCTGGACAGCTGTAGTGTGACTGGAATCCCAAGAGATAGGATTCTTTTTTAGTAAAGCAGAGAGTATACTTGTCTGCTGGTCCACATGAGGCAGGAAATCAGGGATGTAGTTGATGATGCCAAGGAACTGTTGGACTTGTTTCTTTGTAAATCCTTATTTGGAAAGTGGAGTAATTCTTGTGCAATGTGGGGTCCAGGCTGATAGAATCCATTCTTTATCTGCATACCGAGATAGTCTACGGTATCTGTGGCAATTGTACTCTTTTTGTCGGAAAGCATAATACCGTATTGATCTACGATATCATGGAACTGTTGGAGTAAAACTTGATGCTCTTCTGGAGTACCTGAAAACAGAAGCAAATCGTCAATATAAACAAGGGTATGGTGAAGGAGGGGCTGGAAGATTTGGGTCATGGCTCTTTGGAAAATAGATGGTGCGGTTTTGAGACCAAAGGGAAGAACGCTCCATTGGTAATGGGCATTTGGAATACAAAATGCAGTTTTATAACGTTCAGCAGGGTCAATACCGAGCTGCCAAAACCCAGACTTTAAGTCAAACTTAGAAAATATTTTGGCATTTTGGAGGTAGGTAAAGATGGAATTTTTCCGAGGTAACGGAAATTTATCATCCTGTAAAAACTGGTTTAAAGGCTGATAATCAATGACAAGACGCTTTTTACCCCGTAACGTTTCAGCACGTTTATTAACATAAAAGGCTTGGCAGGCCCACGGAGAAGTTGTGGGCTCAATGAGGCCTTGGGCGAGTAACTCTGCACATTCTGTTTGGGCTAACTGAAGCTCAGAAGGAGGCATACCCGGATGGGTTGCTTTGGTAGGATTAAGGTCTTCATTAAGCTTAAAAGGAAGCTTAACGAAATGGGTTGGATTTTTCCACAGAGGATGTGGATGGGCAAAGGCCAAATGATTTGGAGGACAAAACCTTAGTAACTGGGCCGAAATAGACTGATAATCAGGAGGGGACTGGGCCAAATGATAGAGTTTGAGCTGGTCTGTGTATGGTTGGAACATGGACTGGAATCTGAGACCAGTAGGAAGGACTTGAATCTTTTGGGCTTGGAATAGGATATCAAACCCAGGAAGAAGATCTTTGTCAGGTAGGCTAGACCCAATAACATGGGTCCAAACTGTGAGCTTTGGGAACAGCTGAATTCCAATTCTAGACTTGGTGCGGAGCTTTGTAGAAAACAATTTTCCACTAGCAGCACGGAAATGATTTTCATTTGAAATCCAGGTTTCAGGCGGCAAAATAGCAGGGTTTAAAATACTGCGCTGAGCGCCAGTATCTATGAAGGCAATAGCAGGAATGGGCCGACTGTATTTAGATAACAGGATTTGGATTTTGACGGAAGGAATGGGTTGAACTGACAATTGAGTGGAGGATGAAGGTACTGACCGGATGTGGAAGACAGGGGAATAGTCTTCTGGTTCAGTAGATGAAGTTGAATCTGAATCTGAATCAGAAGTGCCAAGGGCAAAAACTGTATCCGGGTCAGGACTTTCTTGTTGAGAGTATAGAAACTCAATTTGGTCAGTATCAGGAGAGAACTGATGTAAGGACTGAAGCTGTTGAACTAAGTGTTGAGACCGCTTAGGGTTCTTAAGGCATTCTTTAGCAAAATGTCCGAGCTTTTTGCAAATGAAGCATCTGTTCTTTTTTCTTCGTCTGTCAAGGATCTCAGAAGGTTCTCGTCTTCTGAAGTACCGAATCTTTTTGGGACACCTAGGGAATGGGCGTGACTGTGGAGTGCTGGAAGATTTTTTGTGAAATCTGACTTTGTGGTGTTTCTTTGTGGAGGGACAAGTACAATGCTTAGAGTCTCTGCACTTGATTTCCAAGTAGGGTTTCTTGCAAGCGGTTCGGAAACCTTCTTTGTCTTTCATGAGGTTTCGGAAGAATTTCTTCTGATCACAGAGGTAATCAAGAGACACTAAAGCCAGCTGGAAGAGACGGCCAAGAGAAAGATTGTTGATGTCGAGCTGGGCATTAGCAATCTGGCGACGGATTTTAGGTTGTAATTCTTCAGGCAAAGAGGACAAGAAGACATGCTTGAGGGTGTGGTCATTGATACCACCAATTTTATGGAACAGGGCAGACATGCATTTGAAATGATAATGCAGGTCAGATCTCTGCATCGAGCAACATCTCATTTGGAGATATTCTTTACGAGCAGTGGCAAAGATAGCTACAGGTTCTCCAAGAAACTGGGAATGAATGTCCATGAGAGCAGCAGAGACAGTAGGGTGCTGAAGGTACAGTAATTGTCTGTATTGTCCGAGACTTTCAAACCAATCACGGAGAGAGCCAGTAAACCGGGAGACAAATTCTTTAAGAACTGCAGAGAGTTCTGCATCAGGTTTAACCATCTGTAAATCTAACCAGGCAGAGAGTTCCTGGAGACGTTCACGCCACCGAGCCGGTGGAAGATCATCAAAGGTAAACCATGGTCCATTGCCAGAGGCAACTTTAGTTCGAACTCTTAGAGGAGGATTAGAGTTGTCTCCTTCATTTTCTCCTTCAACATCGGAAGGAATGTCAATATAGGGTTGGCCAGGTTCCCGAGGAGGGGGATCAGTAGTGGTAGACTCGGCATGATCCGCCATAAAAAGATGGGAAATATCAGTCAAGTGCTGTTGGGAATCATCAGAACTGAAACCATTGGGCTCAGAAGTCTCAGTGATAGAATCAAAGGTTTCGACTGAGTCAGAGGGACTGGATTCTTCTGAGGAGCTATTAAGCTGGTCAAGTTCTGGTGCAATGATAAGGTAATTTTCAGCAGGCTTCTTTTGTTCGGCTTTAGAAGGAGATTCTGTAAATGGAGGTAAGGCTGAGGTAGATGGAAGGTCAGGAAATACTGGTTCATGTATCTGAAGGGGTTTTTGGATAGCGTCTGAATACATAGGACGAACTGGAGGAGGGATAGACACTGCAGGAGGTGGAACAGGGCGTCGAGGAGGTCAAGGTTTAGGTTTTGCAGGTTGAGGGTTCAAGTGGTAGGTCATGGGAAAGACTCTCTCAGGAGTATAATCCCTTGGAGTAGTAGGGAAAAAGGACCCGAGAGGGTGATATGGTTCTGTGGGAAAATAAGATGGGGGAGCAGTGTGAACTGCTTGACGCCGTTGGTTGTCAGCATCAATTCTGGCAATTTCAACTTGAAGCTGTCTGATTTCTTGCTCTTTTCGAGTGAACTCATAAGAATTATCACCGCGGGCAATCATGGCTCGAAGGTCACGGTCAAGCTATGCAACCTTAGCATGAAGACTATTATACAAATTGGTCAACTGGTCTGAGAGGGAAGTAACCCTTGTTTCAACAGCAGAGGATCTGTGAGCGATCTGATCAACTTTAGAGTGTAAGGAGGTAAGAGAAGCATTCTGGACTCTGGCATTCTGAGTTTGCCAGTTAAGGACTGCTTCAAAAGGCTTGGGTTCTTCAAGATGTCCACTGGAGGAAATATGAGAGTTGACAAATGGTTTGCTCCAGACCTTGCGCTTTTGGTCTGAGCGTTTCTCAAGAGGCGGGTACTCAGAACTATAATCTGAGGCGGAGGTAGAGGCAGATGAGAACATCATGCAGGGCACTATAGGAGGTGTAGGCAGAAGACCAGCCGAGGAACGGACTGGTTTGCATGATCTGGGCTGATGTTTCTGGATCCACTGAAGTCCTTTGTTGTAAAGTGGCAAAGGAGGTGGATAATCGGGTTCATCATCATCATCTTCGGGCAGGTATAATTTGCAGGCAGGATAGATAATGTTCTTCCTTTTCGGTCTGGAGGAATAATCATCCTCATCATCATTACATGGACAGCCGGGATCACATCGGCCAGAGCCGGGAACATCCCATAAGAAATGGCCATCAATTTTGTCTGGGTAAACAGGAGTACCTTGGGAGGTGAAGGACATAATGGGTAATGTTTTTCCAGAAGGAAGGACTTCTGGAATGATGTCAACAGGTTGGACCATTGAGCAAGTAAAGGATAATCGGGGAGGTTCTGCAGGGGCAGAAGGAGGAGGTTTGAACTGAAGGCGAACAGAACCATCAGGTCGTTTCTCATACATGGGTTCAGAGGTTTGAACAGGAGTGGTGTTTTGATGGAAATGCTCATAGTTGGTTATCCACTCGAGAGGCATGATCTTGAGAAGATCAGCACGAGGGATCTGTCGTGGGATCTGGATAATGATAGGGATGTCTGGAGATTCAGCAAGGATCATGAGTGTGTCTGAACTGAGATCTGGAGGTGTGGGAAGGATAAGAGAGTGGTATCAGAGCCTGTTTTTTTTCAAAACGCAAAATGATTTTGGTATAATTCCTTTTGAAAAATTCCTTATTCTGATTTAAGTTTGCTTCATCTCCAGAGAACTTAAGAGCTTTATAATCATGGCATCTTCTTCACAAAATCCAGTTCAATTATCTTCATCCATGTCCCTTCCAAAAACTGTTACTAAGCATACTACGTCTTAAATAGAGAGTCTTGTTGAGTATTCCTATATCCCAGATTCTGTCCAAGTAAATGAGTCTTCTCTTCCTCCTGTTAATCCTTACCAGTTGTATCAACGTCCTTCTCGTTTCACTCGTTCCATCCGTTCTCTTATTAGTACTTCCCGTTCTACTCCTAAAGAGTATATCCAGTCTTCGTCTCTTGATCAATGTTCCCTCCAATCTACTTCTGCTGAGTAGTATGTCACTTTAGAAATTTCCCCTGAGCTCATTTCCCACTAGAAACAGCAACGATACACTCACTTTCATCTCGGTGGTGTTCGCCTTATTCTCACCCTCCATGGGCGAAAAGGTCTTCTTGTCACAGCCCGTATTGCACTCCTTGACACCCGATTCAAACAATATGAGCAGGCTACCATTGGTACTGTCCTCACTACCCTGCATGCAGGCAGTGTTGTTCTCACTGTCTATCCCAACTTTAATCTTTCCCTTGATGACCCCAATCTTTCCACTTTCTTAAAAATCCAAGTTCAGATTCAAGGAGCTGAACAAGTCTCCAGTGCAAAGATTGCTACCATCCATCATCAGTTGGTTTACAGACTTTAGAACCACTCTCTTATCCTTCCCACACCTCCAGATCTCAGTTCAGACACACTCATGATCCTTGCTGAATCTCCAGACATCCCTACCATTATCCAGATCCCACGACAGATCCCTCGTGCTGATCTTCTCAAGATCATGCCTCTCGAGTGGATAACCAACTATGAGCATTTCCATCAAAACACCACTCCTGTTCAAACCTCTGAACCCATGTATGAGAAACGACCTGATGGTTCTGTTCGCCTTCAGTTCAAACCTCCTCCTTCTGCCCCTGTAGAACCTCCCCGATTATCCTTTACTTGCTTAATGGTCCAACCTGTTGACAACATTCCAGAAGTCCTTCCTTCTGGAAAAACATTACCCATTATGTCCTTTACCTCCCAAGGTACTCATGTTTACCCAGACAAAACTGATGGCCATTTCTTATGGGATGTTCCCGGCTCTGGCCGATGTGATCCCGGCTGTCCATGTAATGATGATGAGGATGACTATTCCTCTAGACCGAAAAAGAAGAACATTATCTATCCTGCCTGCAAATTATACCTGCCCGAAGATGATGATGATGAACTCGATTATCCACCTCCTTTGCCACTTTACAACAAAGGACTTTAGTGGATCCAGAAATATCAGCCCAGATCATGCAAACCAGTTCGTTCCTCGGCTGGTCTTCTGCCTACACCTCCTATGGTGCCCTGCATGATGTTCTCATCTGCCTCTGCCTCCGCCTCTGCCTCCGCCTCAGATTATAGTTCTTAGTACCCGCCTCTTGAGAAACGCTCAGACCAAAAGCACAAGGTCTGGAGCAAACCATTTGTCAACTCTCCTATTTCCTCTAGTGGACATCTTGAAGAACCCAAGCCTTTTGAAGCAGTCCTTAACTGGCAAACTCAGAATGCCAGAATCCAGAATGCTTCTCTTACTTCCTTACACTCTAAAGTTGATCAGATCGCTCACAGATCCTCTGCTGTTGAAACAAGGGTTACTTCCCTCTCAGACCAGTTGACCAATTTGTATAATAGTCTTCATGCTAAGGTTGCACAGCTTGACCGTGACCTTCGAGCCATGATTGCCCGCGGTGATAATTCTTATGAGTTCACTCGAAAAGAGCAAGAAATCAGATAGCTTCAAGCTGAAATTGCCAGAATTGATGCTGACAACCAACGGCGTCAAGCAGTTCACACTACTCCCCCATCCTATTTTCCCACAGAACCATATCACCCTCTCGGGTCCTTTTTCCCTACTACTCCAAGGGATTATACTCCTGAGAGAGTCTTTCCCATGACCTACCACTTGAACCCTCAACCTGCAAAACCTAAACCTTGACCTCCTCGACGCCCTGTTCCATCTCCTGCAGTGTCTATCCCTCCTCCAGTTCGTCCTATGTATTCAGACGCTATCCAAAAACCCCTTCAGATACATGAACCAGTATTTCCTGACCTTCCATCTACCTCAGCCTTACCTCCATTTACAGAATCTCCTTCTAAAGCCGAACAAAAGAAGCCTGCTGAAAATTACCTTATCACTGCACCAGAACTTGACCAGCTTAATAGCTCCTCAGAAGAATCCAATCCCTCTGACTCAGTCGAAACCTTTGATTCTATCACTGAGACTTCTGAGCCAAATGGTTTCAGTTCCGATGATTCCCAACAACACTTGACTGATATTTCCCGTCTTCTTATGGCGGATCATGCTGAGTCTACCACTACTGATCCCCCTCCTCGGGAACTTGGCCAACCCTATGTTGACATTCCTTCCGATGTTGAAGGAGAAAATGAAGGAGACAACTCGAATCCTCCTCCAAGAGTTCGAACTAAAGTTGCCTCTGGCAATGAACCATGGTTTACCTTTGATGATCTTCCACCGGCTCGGTGGCGTGAACGTGTCCAGGAACTCTCTGCCTGGTTAGATTTACAGATGGTTAAACCTGATGCAGAACTCTCTGCAGTTCTTAAAGAATTTGTCTCCGGGTTTTCTGGCTCTCTCCGTGATTGGTTTGACAGTCTCGGACAATACAGACAATTACTGTACCTTCAGCACCCTACTGTCTCTGCTGCTCTCATGGACATTCATTCCCAGTTTCTTGGAGAACCTGCAGCTATCTTTGCCACTGCTCGTAAAGAATATCTCCAAATGAGATGTTGCTCGATGCAGAGATCTGACCTGCATTATCATTTCAAACACATGTCTGCCCCGTTCCATAAAATTGGTGGTATCAATGACCACACCCTCAAGCATGTCTTCTTGTCCTCTTTGCCTGAAGAATTACAACCTAAAATCCGTCGCCAGATTGCTAATGCCCAGCTCGACATCAACAATCTTTCTCTTGGCCGTCTCTTCCAGCTGGCTTTAGTGTCTCTTGATTACCTCTGTGATCAGAAGAAATTCTTCCGAAACCTCATGAAAGACAAAGAAGGTTTCCGAACCGCCTGCAAGAAACCCTACTTGGAAATCAAGTGCAGAGACTCTAAGCATTGTACTTGTCCCTCCACGAAGAAACACCACAAAGTCAGATTTCACAAAAAATCTTCCAGAACTCCACAGTCACGCCCACTCCCTAGGCGTCCCAAAAAGATTCGGTACTTCAGAAGACGAGAACCTTCTGAGATCCTTGACAGACGAAGAAAAAAGAGCAGATGCTTCATTTGCAAAAAGCTCGGACATTTTGCTAAAGAATGCCCTAAGAACCCTAAGCGGTCTCAACGCTTAGTTCAACAGCTTCAGTCCTTACATCAGTTCTCTCCTGATACTGACCAAATTGAGTTTCTATACTCTGAACAAGAAAGTCCTGACCCGGATACAGTTTTTGCCCTTGGCACTTCTGATTCAGATTCAGATTCAGCTTCATCTACTGAACCAGAAGACTATTCCCCTGTCTTCCACATCCGGTCAGTACCTTCATCCTCCACTCAATTGTCAGTTCAACCCATTCCTTCCGTCAAAATCCAAATCCTGTTATCCAAATACAGTCGGCCCATTCCTGCTATTGCCTTCATAGATACTGGCGCTCAGCGCAGTATTTTAAACCCTGCTATTTTGCCGCCTGAAACCTGGATTTCAAATGAAAATCATTTCCGTGCTGCTAGTGGAAAATTGTTTTCTACAAAGCTCCGCACCAAGTCTAGAATTGGAATTCAGCTGTTCCCAAAGCTCACAGTTTGGACCCATGTTATTGGGTCTAGCCTACCTGACAAAGATCTTCTTCCTGGGTTTGATATCCTATTCCAAGCCCAAAAGATTCAAGTCCTTCCTACTGGTCTCAGATTCCAGTCCATGTTCCAACCATACACAGACCAGCTCAAACTCTATCATTTGGCCCAGTCCCCTCCTGATTATCAGTCTATTTCGGCCCAGCTACTAAGGTTTTGTCCTCCAAATCATTTGGCCTTTGCCCATCCACATCCTCTGTGGAAAAATCCAGCCCATTTCGTTAAGCTTCCTTTTAAGCTTAATGAAGACCTTAATCCTACCAAAGCAACCCATCCAGGTATGCCTCCTTCTAAGCTTCAGTTAGCCCAAACAGAATGTGCAGAGTTACTCGCCCAGGCCTAATTGAGCCCACAACTTCTCCGTGGGCCTACCAAGCCTTTTATGTTAATAAACGTGCTGAAACGTTACGGGGTAAAAAGTGTCTTGTCATTGATTATCAGCCTTTAAACCAGTTTTTACAGGATGATAAATTTCCTTTACCTCGGAAAAATTCCATCTTTACCTACCTCCAAAATGCCAGAATATTTTCTAAGTTTGACTTAATGTCTGGGTTTTGGCAGCTGGGTATTAACCCTGCTGAACGTTATAAAACTGCATTCTGTATTCCAAAAGCCCATTACCAATGGACTGTTCTTCCCTTTGGTCTCAAAACCGCACCATCCATTTTCCAAAGAGCCATGACCCAAATCTTCCAGCCCCTCCTTCACCATACCCTTGTTTATATTGACGATTTGCTTCTGTTTTCAGGTACTCCAGAAGAGCATCAAGTTTTACTCCAACAGGTCCATGATATCGTAGATCAATACGGTATTATGCTTTCCGACAAAAAGAGTACAATTGCCACAGATACCGTAGACTATCTCGGTATGCAGATAAAGAATGGATTCTATCAGCCTGGACCCCACATTGCACAAGAATTACTCCACTTTCCAGATAAGGATTTCACAAAGAAACAAGTCCAACAGTTCCTTGGCATCATCAACTACATCCGCGATTTCCTGCCTCATGTGGACCAGCAGACAAGTATACTCTCTGCTTTACTAAAAAAGAATCCTATATCTTTGGATTCTAGTCACACTGCAGCTGTCCAGCAGCTAAAGCGGATAGCCCAGAATCCACCAAAACTCAAGATCATGACAGATGGCAAACGTATCCTACAAACCGATGCTTCAGACACATCATGGGGAGCCCTCTTGCTTGAACAGATCGACAAAAAGGAATATCTAATCGGACATGCTAGTGGACATTTTAGTCCAGCCCAGCAGCACTATCACACGATCTACAAGGAGATCCTTGCTGTAAAAAACGGCATCAAAAAGTTCGAATACCACCTCCTTGGCCATAGATTCCTCTTTCCCTAAAGTCCTCCAGTTTAAAGGTAAAACAATTCCCAACAGCCAGTTACTTCGGTTGCAGGAATGGTTTTCCCGATATGAATTTGATGTTGAACATATAAAAGGACAAAAGAACCTCATTCCAGATTTCCTATCTCGCATTCAGACACCTGCCTCTCCAATCTTCTACACTTCCCCAGTCTTCCCGGTCTTCATGGCTACTAGATCTACTGCTACCTCTCTGCCTTCTAAGGCTCTCACCCAAAAGACCTTCCCAAGGCCTGTACAAACTTTTCCTTCCCTCTACCGCCTTCAGGAGTTTGCTAAACAATTTCTTTTCCGCTACTACATGAAAGCTTTCTTCCTTGAAGAAAACCCTCACAATCAGTTCCTCACTTTTCATCCCGAGAATCTCTTCCTCACCGGATTCTTGATCCCCTCTGTTAGGGATATCAGTGACGATGAACTTTGGTATTTCTGGTGCTTAACTGTACTCCATGCAACTAAGTTAATCATCCCCTTAGCCTACACAGTCAACACCCTCAATAATCCTTCCAAGGCTACTTCTCTGTTATGGACTCTGTTAGAGTGGTTCTCTCCTATTCCTCAATAGAGATCCCAACTCCAGCAGCTTAGTCACAACCATCATCTTTCCACCATCCCTTCTCATGAAGCTGAAAAATTCACATCCGTGTTCATAGTCCACCGACCATATTTCCGTCACCCAGAAACAGCCGCCTTCTTTGCTCAACCACAAATCAGCCACTACCACACAACCCCTCATCCCAGCACACTGGATCAAGACCCCATGTTCAAAAAGGCTCTCATGAATCATCTCCTGTCCTTAAATCATGTTCCTCCACCACCACAAGACATCATTTCCAGTTCTATTGGACCTCGTCATGAAATGTTCATGGTACCTAATCCTTCTGGTTCTAGCAAAGGTATCATTATCAAAGAAGAACGTCCAAATACTCCTCCTCAGATTTACTACCAGGATTCCCAGGATCCTGAGAATGACTTTTTACCGCTCAGTCAACTCCTCCAGGAGTTTCAGACTCCACCCCAACAAGAACAAGGCCAGTCATCAAGAGTCATTTCGCAATCTGAGCCCATCATCACTCATCCGCCATCCCAATGCAGATCTCTCTGCATTCCCCGGATTGTCCATGCAAAAGGATGTCCTCAGTATGATGGCCCTACTTATCTAGAACAGTGCACCTTGTTCTGTGAACCTCATGGAGCCAACTGTCACAAAAGCTGCGTCAACTACCGCAGATTTGAATCCAGCTCCAGTTCCGATGATTACGGGATGAATCTATCCTCTCCGTAATCTCCGCCGCATGTCTTGTCTATGCTTTTGGCTTTCTCATGTTATGCTTTTATGTCTTGTCTTTTTATGTAAAAGATAAAGTTAGGGGGTCTTGTCCCTACTTTACTTTATTAAAGAAGCTTTTGCTTTTATGTCTTGTCTTTTTATAAAAGATAAAGTTAGGGGGTCCTGTCCCTACTGTACTTTATTAAAGTTTGAATAGTTGTTTGCTTTATGAAAAGATGAGGGTCCTGTCTCACTTTTCTAAGTTTGGCTTTATCCCGTTGTAATCCCTATATAAGGGAGCCTCCTCTTAGTTCTTAACTAAGTTAGAGGTTAGCCTTAAAGCAATATATTGAGTGTTCTATTATCCATGTCTCTCTAAACTCCTCTTTTAAGTTCTATGGAGCTCTGAAATAGATAAGAAAAAGAATAAGGAAAATTTTAAAAAACGAATTTGTTCAAAACCAAGTTAGTATGCTCTACACTTGCCTTTGTATGAAGGGTCCTGTGTATCATAACACTTGAGACGGTCTTTAGCTGTTTTCTTATCTGGTTTGGTACCCGTTTTAAGCTAAGGAAAGCTATTTTAGGGTTGTATAACCTAGCAAAGAAAACTGGTTTTAAGAGTCTCAAGAGCTCGGAGTGGTTGTTGAGTATTCCTATATCCCAGATTCTGCCCAAGTAAATGAGTCTTCTCTTCCTCTTGTTAATCCTTACCATTTGTATCAACGTCCTTCTCGTTTCACTCGTTCCATCCGTTCTCTTATTAGTACTTCCCGTTTAATTCTCTTTGGTTCAAACCCCTGACTTATCAATCAACCGTCCATAGCTGATTGTGGCGTCCTCACATACAAAGGTTCGAGCTTCCATTGAGCATCGAATCACAATTCTTTTCAATTCTAGACTTAGAATTCGATCTTAGAAGCTAATTGGTTAGGGTTGTGTCAGTTCTTAGTAAGGTTCTTATCCTTTAGTTTTAGAGTAAGGGTTCTAATCAGGTTTTGCTTATCCTTTTCTTTAGTTTTGTATCTATTTTGTGAGTCTTCTTTTACTTTTAGGGTAATCAAGTTTGTATCTGTTTGAATCAAGATTGGATCTTGTGAGTCTTGTTTTAATTTTTTTAGTTTTGTTAAACCTTTTTCTGATTCATATTAAGAAAAAAAAGTGGATCTGAAAGGAAAAAGAAAACAAAAGGGACAAGAAGAAAAAAAAAAAAGAGGATCTAAAAAAAAATTGTTTGTTTTCTATTATTGGTGTCTCAGAGAGTCTGAATCTAGTTTTATCCCATAGGGTGAAAATTTTTAGCTGAAATTTCAATATTTTTTGCTTCCAAAACCTGATCATACGTGTTCGATGTATTCTTGCTTTTGCAATTTGAAATCTCTTTAGTGTAATCTTTGTAAATTGCTTCTAGAATCTTGATATTGTTTTGATTAGTTTGATAAGAACTTGTGAGGTATAATTTTCTTACTTAAATATAATAGATTTTATTTTAAGCTAACAAGCCCCTTAAGTATTAAAATAATAATAATAATAATTAATTTTTAGTAATGATATAAGTGATGATGAAGGATAATCTCAACTATTGATAAAGAGTTATGGTGGCAAAATCCTAGCCATCCATTAGCCTTAAGAAATCTTATAAATACCCCCAACCCCTCTTTCATTTTCAATGCAACCTAGAAATTTCATTCTCTTCTATTCTAAGTCATAATTTAGAAAGGTCTAGATAAGTCAAGGTCAAGAGGTAAGTAACACTTCAACTACAATGTAGGGACAAAATTCTTTTCATTTTTAATGTCAGTTTTAACAATTCCTTTATCTTGTGATGACTACCATGATGTGAATTTTTATATAGTCTAACCTATAATATTTAATTATGCTATGGTCGGCTATGCCGCCTAATCTACGAAGGTTAATTATGCTATGGTCGGCCATGCCGCCTAATCTATGATACTTAATTATGTTATGGTCAGCTCTGCCACCTATAGTCTAATTCCATTTTATTTAATCCTTGTATGGATGGCATTGCCACCTATATTAAAAATTGTTGTTCTTAAATAATGTTGTGTGTTGATTCTTTATGACATAAGTTGCATTGGATGCATGCATTTCATGGTTGCTTTATGAAGAACACATTTTAGAAAAATGAATTTATGAAAATTGGGTGGTTGTATTACTAGGTGGCAAAGTTTCCAAGGAGGGCAAGCCCTCCAAGCTAAGTAAAAAGAAATCTTTTGGGGATGGCAATACGTAACGCCTAAAAGATCAACTAATCAAGCGCAAGGGCATATTGTTTAAAGAGTAAAAGTGCCAGCCTTGTAATGCAACATACCTAGGGCCCTAACGAAGTTGTTTTGTATATCCTAAGTTCTTTTAAAAGACTTAATATGATCATCCATATGCATAAAAGTGTTATCTTCCTAGGCATTAGCTCATAAAGTCCTTACATTGCAGGTAACGATGAGTAGAGCAAGCTGGCTCCATGTCCTAACCAAGGCAAAGTGCATATGGGCATATCGAACCTTGGGTTTTTATGATGGGCAAAGTTCTGTTTCAAAAATAAATAACTTAGCTTTAGTAATAATAAAAGTTTTTGAATAATATACTAAGGAATCTTTGTATGTCTCCCACCTTTTTGTAAAGAAGTTTTGCTATGTAAAACGTTTTAGAATTCGTAAAAGCAACAGTGTTTTTTTTTTAAATGTCCAAAATAAATATTTTTTTTAAAAGTGGAGTGTTATAGAACTGAGTGATAATTATTACGAGTGGAAAAAGGCAAGAGAGTGTGAGTGTATTTGAGGATAAAAGCCAATAAATTTGAGTGAAGCACGAGTGGAATTGAGTGAATCATTTTCTTGAGTGAAACAAGCAAGGGAGCGTGGTGAGGATCTTTCTGCTTTATTTCTAACTTCATATTATAGATTTCATCCATGTCTCACAATCAAGAAAGAAAACGCAAATAAAGAGTTTAAATAACCAATCATTCAAAAATTGCAAATTCAAGCATTGATGAGGGAGATGAGATGGATGATGAGGGCTGAGTTAAAGCATATACATGAGCATTTGAATCAAATAGAGAACGCACTTGCAGGGCAGCCACAACCTATTCCCAATGCACGTAGGAGGGAGAGAGCTCCGGCTAGAGAAGAGATTGATGACTATTGCACGAATGAGTATGATGAAGGAGAGGATTCGGTGAGTAGTTATAGAATAGATGGATGGGGTAGGACAGCTAGGAATCGAGATTATGGTTTAAGCGACATAAAGATGAAGATCCTATCTTTTCAAGGTATATCTGATCCAGAAGCATACCTTGAATGAGAGAAGAAGATGGAGTTCGTGTTTGACCATCGTAACTATTCTAAGCCAAAAAAGATAAAGTTAGCTGTGATTGAGTTTTTTGACTATGCTATTACTTGGTGTGATACGAACCCCGTCAAGAACTGACGCGACCCTAATCAATTTAGTTCCCAAGATCGAATCTAAACCAGGAATGGAATGGAACCTCGACCCAATGCTTATTGAAAGCACGAACCTTGGTATGTGAAGACACCACAATCAGCTATGGATGGTCTGATTGATAAGTCAAGAGTTTGAACGCCACGGAAATCTGATAAGTTCAAAGAGTTTGTAAAGAACTAAAGAGAATTAACTCTCTCACCAATTGCATCAAAAAACTTCTTCCCTGTTTATTGAATATGAGTATTTCAAGAATTTTTGGAAATAAATCCTAACCCAAAAATCAAATTTGAATCTAAATCTTCCCTAATAGGAAAGAATCTAAATCAAATCAGAATCCTAATCTAAGTAAATAGGAAAGAATTTAAACCAAATCAGAATCCTAATCTAAGTAAATAGGAAAGAATCTAAATCAAATCAGGATCCTAATTGGCTTAAATGGCTTACATCAATTAAATGGAAACTAGGTGATTAAAATAGAAATAACTGATTTGTTTCGCTAATAGCCTCCTCAAGAAACAAGAAAGTATCTGAAAAAGGAAAATAATACATTTTCCTGCCATAATGTGCAAGCCAACTCCCTATTTCATGGAAGTGACTATTTGGAAACTTCAAGAGCCTGAATCATGCATTTATTATGTGCGATTCCTTCAATGGGCCTCCACGAATTTGATTGAGCCCAAGTTGCTTGAATCAATCCGTTAAGCGCTTCTTTGAATCTCTTTGCTCGAGCTCTTGTAACGGGTCCGACGGGAACTTGAATAGGATCTGAATACTCATATTCAGATCAACTTGTTATAAATAGGAGGTAGAATAGGGAACGTCTTGTTCGGACGTGGGATGATATGAAAACTTTGATGAAAAGGCATTTTATACCTAACTACTACTACAAAGACTTGTACCAAAAACTACGAAGTCTTACATAGAGTAGCTGAAGCATGGAGGATTATTACAAAGAAATGGAGATTGCCATGATTAGAGCAAATATGAAGAAGGATAGAGAAGCTACCATGGCACAATTCTTGAATGGCCTTGAGTTGCAACATTATGTGGAGATTGAGGAGATGGTCCACAAGGCCATCAAGATTGAGTAGCAAACATCTACCGTACCTAAGCCAAGATCTGACTCCTCCAAGCACAATCCACAAGGTAACACCTGGACTCCCACTACGAGGAATCGTGGCATTAATTATTTAAAATGTCAACGTAGGGGACACATAGCAAGTGAATGTGTGAATAAGAAAGTTATGGTATTGCGGAACAATGATCAGATTATAATTGATGATGAAACGGAAGAAAATGAAATGCCACCATTGCAGGACATTGAAGACGAAGAGTATACAGCCCTTTGAGAGTTGACTTTAGTAGTTAGGAGAGCTTTGAGTGTGCAAGTGAAAGAAGACGCCGTAGTGCAATAAGAAAATATTTTTCTGTACTAGGTGCTAATCATTATGGAGAAGTTAGGGCTCTCTACACTTAAGCATCCATAACCATACAAACTACAATGGCTAAATTACAGTGGTGAGGGCGCGAGTGAACAAGCAAGTACTAGTGTCTTTTCAGATCGCCAAGTATGAAGATGAGATGCTATATGATGTAGTACCAATGCAAGCTAGATATTTGTCACTTGGGTGGCCTTGGCAAATTGATAGACATGTGAAGCATGATGGCTTCAATAACAAGTATTCATTTGTGTTTAACCAACATCACCCTTGTTCCATTGACTTCAAAGCAGGTGTATGAAGACCAAGTGAGCTTACAGAGAAAGAGTGATCAAAAGAAAGAGAGTGAATAAAAGAAAAAGAGAGAAAAAGAAAGTGAAAATCATAGAGAGGCTGAGAAAAATGAGAGAGAAAAAGAAAAGAAAATTGCAGTCATTGATAGAAAATAGAGGGAAAGTAAAAGAATTTCTACGTAAGAGAGAGTGAGATAAAAAGAGCGTTGTTTTTAAATCAGCCAATGATTGTATTTTTTTACAAAGTGTTTTTAAACACTAATGAACTTGACCCTACTTTGCCTAGTTCTATTGCTTCTCTTTTGCAGGATTATGAGGATGTCTTTATTGAGGAACACCGAACAATTTACCTCTAATTGGAGGGATTGAGCATCAAATTAATTTTGTGCTTGGTGCATCCATTCCAAACTGATAGCCTATAGGAGTAACCTAGAGGAGACAAAAGAACTTCAAAGGCAGGTTAGTGAATTGATGGAAAAAAGGTATGTGAGAGAAAGCATGAGTCCTTGTACAACTTCAGTTTTGCTAGTTCCTATAAAAGATGGGACATGAAGGATGTGTGTTGACTATCGAGCCATCAACAACATAATGGTAAAGTATCGACATCCCATTCTTAGGTTAGATGATATGCTTGATGAATTGTGTGGCTTTTGTGTATTTTCTAAAATTGATCTAAAGACTAGGTATCACCAGATTAGAATGAAAGAAAGAGATGAACGAAAAACTGCCTTTAAAACAAAAATATGGTGTGAAGGGAAAACTGCCTTTAAAACAAAAATATGGTGATGAACGGAAAACTGCCTTTAAAACAAAAATATGGTTTGTATGAATGGTTAGTCATGCCTTTTAGTTTGACTAATGCTCCAAGCACTTTTATGAGACTAATGCTCCACCAAAAGACCACAACCAAAAGAATATATTCAGTCTTCTAGACTGGATTAGTGTACTTTACAAGCCTCTCAGAGTGAGCAGTATGTCACTTTAGAAATACCCCCAGATCTCGTAGCAAACTGGAAACGAGAAGGGTACACGCATCTTCATCTTGGCAGTGTTAGATTGATTTTGACCCTCCATGGTAGAAAAGGCTTGCTTGTTACAGCCAGAATTGCTCTCCTAGACACCAGGTTCAAATAGTACCAACATACTGTTATAGGAATCGTCCTAACCACACTCCATGCTGGCAGTGTCTTGTTAACTTTTTACCCAAATTTCAACCTCTCTCTTGAGGATCCCAACCTTCCCACGACCCTTAAGGTCCAAATCCAGCTCCAAGGAGCAGAACAAACACCCACATCAAAGATAGCAACTCTTCACCACCAAATAGTGTATCGATTACAAAATCATGCACTAGATCTTCCCACACCACACACTACATCTGATGCTTTAATGATCCTAGCAGACATAGACACAATTCCAACCATCATCCAAATTCCCAAACAAATCCAGAAACAAGAATTGCTCCAACTCATGCCTCTTGAATGGCAAAACTCTGAACTAGTTCAAACAACAGAAGCCACGTTTGAAAGACGACAAAATGGTCAAGTCAAACTATCTTTTCAAACACCTGAAACCAAGCCTGTTTCAGACACTTCACAGCTTTCCTACACTGCTATGATTACAGCAGTTCAAACTGGTCAAGAAAAGAAACTTTTCATTCATGGTTTCTCATCAGAAGGGTATCCAGTATATCCTAACAAAATCAATGGTTATTTTCTATGGGATGTTCCTGAAGCCCATATGTGCAATCCAGATTGTCCTTGCTTGGACGACACGGAAGTTGATGACGAATTGGAAGTTATGAGGAGAAAGAAAAAGAAAAAGAAAAAACCTTCTCATCCAAAAACATCTTGCAAATCCTTTCCTCCACAACCTCCACCAGATCCTAAACCTCATGTCCACCCAATAAGATCATGCCTAATGTTTTCAAGCCAATCTTATGAGGAATTATTCCCTCCGCTTGAAAAATAGACAGACACACAAACCAGAGTTATCTTAAAACCTTTTGTCCAATCCCCAATTACGGCCTCTGGGCAGCCTGAAGAACCAAAACAGTATGAAGTTGTTTTAAATTGGCAAACCAAAAATGCCAATGCTCAGAATCAAACTCTTCAACAACTCGGAAAAAAAATTGATCGAGTTGTCAGTCAAGTCTCCCAGACATAAAGTAAAGTTGATTCAATCAGCAATCGTCTTGATCAGATGTACATACATCTACAAGATCGTATCTCTGAGCTAGACACCGATCTCAGACGAATGATCAACAACCACATCTGGGGTCCAGAGTTTAATAAAAAAGAAGCAGAGATCAAAAAGCTCAAAGCTGAATTGGCAAGAATTGATACTAAAAAGGCTCGTCCATCACTTTTTACTCAAACACAAACCACACCAGTACCCCCTCCAATGTTTGAAACTTATGCACCTTTCTACACACCATCTAGACCTCAACAACATGTTTACAACCAGTTCTTTGGATTCTCACACATTCAACCAACTCCTTAACCAAAGCCATCTTCACCAAAGAAACCAAAATCCAAAGTCAAAATTTCAGAACCAAAGTCAAAGGGCACTTCATCTTCATCTGTTCCTTCAGTACCTCCAGAAGATTCACCAAAAGCCACTCCTAAACCTCCCAAAAAAGACAAAGGCCCAATGGATTAGTATCATTATCATATTGTCCAAAACACATCTTTAGTCTCCTCTGAGTCCGAAACAGTCTATGAGTCAAACCCATCAGAGTCCAACCCGTCTTCCTCTTCCTCATCCGCAAACTCAGTCAAAACCTCCACTGACTCTGAATCCGAATATGCTGACATTACAAGCATATTAATGGCCACCAAAAATGAAGATCCAAGCACTTCAACTGCTACACCTATTGTTGAAGATAGTTCTTCTGATGCTGAAAATAAAGCATTTCGAACAGAACCAGAGCCATCAATGCCTCCACCAGTCCCTGATCACTCAACAAAACCATCTTCAACATCTTGGATCACATTTGATGACATTCCCCATCACAAATGGTCTGCCAGACTTCAAGAATTTGCTGCATGGATTGATCTCCGAGGAACAAAGCCAAATGCTCAATCTCAAGCTGTTCTCCGTGAATTCATGGCCCGATCAACGGGTTCTTTACGTGATTGGCTAGAAAGCTTAGGAGAATACCGTCAGCTCCAATTCATGCAATCCCCAATTGGTACAACACTCAATATCATTCATGAACAATTCATCAGTGAAAAAACTACTTCCACTGATGTAGACAGAAAAGAGTATCATAAGATGAAACGTTGTTCGCTCAAAAGACACCTTTTGGAATCTCATTACAAAAGGATGAGTATTCTATTTTACAAGCTGAATGGGTTCAATGAGCCATCTCTCAAACATGTCTTCATAGCCTCACTTCCTTCTGAGTTACAACCTGATCTCCAAAGAAAACTCACAGCCACAAATCTCAGCATAGTTGATATCTCTCTGGGAAAGATTTTCCAAATGGCCATGTTCTGTCTTGACAAAATCTGTGAGCAAAAGGAATTCTTCAAGGACCTTATGGAAGACAAAAAATACTTTTCTGAAGCTTGTAAAAAACCCTATCTCAAGATTGAGTGTAAAGATGAAAAGAAGTGTGTTTGTCCGACCAAAAAGAAAAGACATTTTTAGAAACACTTCCACAGAAGATCATCCTCCAAAAAACCTCTCCAATATTTCAGAAAAAAAGATGCTTCCCAGTACAAAAAGAAAAAAACACAACCGTTGTTTCATCTGCAAGAAACACGGTCACTTTGCTCGAAACTGTCCTCACAAGTTTGCCAAAGTTGTTCGTCTCATACAGCATCTTCAACATTCTTCACTATTATCTGAGAATGAAGATGTCGCATCAAATTTTTCAGAACAGTCAGAACAAGATGATCAGACTACCTTCATTATCGCAGAATCTTCTGATTCTGATGATATTGCAGTCATCTCCACAGTTCAAACAATCAACCATGTTTCAATCGTTTCTAGACCTTCTCTAAAAATGTCAATCCTTCCTTCCAAATTTCATAAACCTATTCCTGTTATCGGGTTCATTGACACTGGTACAGATACCAGTATGATTGATCCTTCTGTCCTTCCTTCTGATTGTTGGGAAAAACACTTTCGAGCAGTTAATGGAGAAACTTTTGAAACCACTTTGATTACCAAAAAACCCACTAGTATTCAATTCTTTCCGAATTGCATAATTTGGAAAAAGATTGTAGCATCCAAACTCCCAGATAAAGACTTACTCATAGGTTTTGACATTCTTCATTTGGTTAAAAACCTATTCCTCACCAGTTCTGGAGTTCGCTACAAACAAATGTTCTTGCCTTATACAGATACATTACGTTTGTATACATTCTCCATACAGTCATATTTCACAAAAGTTCCTAGAGTTTTGTCCAGAAAACCATTCACAGTTCCACCATCCTTCACCCCTTTGGAAAAATGAACAGTTTTTCATTCACAGTTCCACCATCCTTTCAAACTCAACGAAGACATAAATCCCACAAAAGCATCACACCCGGGTATGTTTCCTTCCGACCTCCTACTTGCTAAGCAAGAATGTTCTCAGTTGCTTCAGCAAGGTCTGATTGAACCTACTGATTCAGATTGGGTTTGTCAAGCCTTCTATGTTGAAAAAAGATCTGAATTAGTTCACGGTAAAAAGAGGTTAGTTATTTATTACCAGCCACTTAATTCTTTCCTTAAAGATGATAAGTTCCCCCTTCCAAGAATCCAGACCTTGTTTGTCCATCTTTAAGGGGCTCGTATCTTCTCTAAGTTTGATTTAAAAGCTGGTTTCTGGTAACTTGGTATTTCACCAGTTGACCGTCACAAAATTGCCTTCTGTATCCCTGATGCCCATTATCAATGGACTGTTATGCCTTTTGGTCTTAAGGTTGCACCTTCATTATTTCAAAAAGCCATGACAAAAATTTTCAGTCCTATCCTTCATCATGCTCTAGTCTACATTGATAATATCTTATTATTTTTCTCTGACCATGAGAGCCACCAGAAGCTCCTTTTGGATTTCTTTCATATTGTACAGGAACACGGAAGCAGCATAGCAAAAGAATCAATTGACTTTCTTGGCATGGTGATTAAAGATGGCCATTATCAACCTGGTCCACACATTGCAACTGAATTATTAAAGTTTCTGGACACACATCTCAACAAAAAGCAGATCCAACAATTCCTCGGGATTGTTAATTATGTTCGTGATTTCATCACAAAAGTTGCAATCCACACAAGCCAGCTATCCCGCATGCTCAGAAAATAGTGCCCTCCATGGGGACCAGCACAAATAGAAGCTGTCCAACAACTAAAGGTAATAGCCCAGTCACCTCCTCCTCTCCGAATTCCCACAACTAGATAACGCATTCTACAGACTGATGCTAGTGATGATTACTGGAGTGCCATCCTTCTCGAAGAGATAAATGGTGTACGTTACTTCTGTGCACATGCAAGTGGACAATTCAAAGACTCTGAAAAGAATTACCATGTGATCTACAAAGAGATTTTGGCAGTAAAGTATGGAATCAAAAAATTTGAATTTCATCTAATCAGCCATAAATTCCTTATCAACATGGACAACTCCTCTTTTCTTATAATCTTTGACTTCAAAAACAAGTTGCTCCCTGACAAAAAGCTGCTCAGCCTCAAAAACTGGTTTGCTAAATATGATTTTACTGTCCAACACATAAAAGGCAAACAGAACCTCATCCCAGACTTCCTTACACGTCTGGCTATAAATAAACCCTCACTTATTTCCTCCATTCACATCATCCCAATTATAGCCATGAACTGTCAACTTCCTTTCAAAGCTCTCAACCAGAGAACTTTCCCCATGAACATTCCTTTTCATTCAGCCTACCAGATCCAAGACTTTGCAAAGAAATTCCTTTACCGGTATTTCTTCAATGTTCAGAGCAAAAAGCCTGATCGTTTTCCTTCCCTCTGTATGGAAAACCTATTTCTCACAGGTCTTACCCTCTCTTCCTTAACCATCTGTGAAGATGAGTTATGGTACATGTGGTGCCTCACTACCTTGTATGCTACAAAACTGGTCTTCCCTGTCTAACCAGTCCTCTGCCATCTCACCACTCCTGGATTCTCCCCAGACTTTCTGTGGACTCTCCTTGAATGGTATTCCCCACGCACGTGGTGGCGTAAACAACTCAAAAATCTGTGTACTTTTCACGGATTAGACAAGATGCCAGAGCAAGAAGCAGACATGTTCACTACAGTCTTCATCGTTCATAGACCTTACTTTCAGTACCCAGAAACCAGAGACTTCTGGACACAAGATATGGCTTATGAATGGAAAACTTATCCCCAGCCTTATACCCTCATCCATGATACATCTGTTACCTCTGTTCTCATGTCATACCTAATGGAACTCAACAATGTTCAGCCACCTGCCACAAACATCCACCACACCTCTGTTGGACCATCACATACCTTGGAAATTGTCCCAAAGACACAAACTTGTACTCCAGGTTCCAGTTCAAGTCCTCAAGGAATCCTTGTCATGGAACAACATCCTGATTACACTAACGTCTTATTCCAAGACACTAAGGATCCATGGGAAGATTTTTAGTCTCTTCTCTATACTGAACATTCCCATTACACTATCACTGACCCATACCCTCCTGCCCCATTACCCCAAAAGAAATGACTAACGCTGATGAAGAAGCCTATCTGCAAGCTGAAGCTTATCTTGATCACATACAAATCTGTCATGCCAAGCGCCAATATGAGAAAGAAACTGGCGATGTGTCTCTATCACACTACCCATCCACTCCATGATTGCAGAGCCACACTTCTTGCCGAGGTGGTATCATTAGTAATTTGAATAATCTTATTTGATCTCCTAGAAGAAGACCTCCTCAACCATGGAAACAAATACAACATCAACTTCATTTCCTTCATCATCTTCATCTCATATCTCTCTTTCTTCTACTCTATCTCTTCCCAAATCATGTTCTAAGCACATAGCCTCCAAAATTGAGAATCTTGTTGAATATTCCTATATTCCAGAATCTGCTCAAATCAATGAGTCCCAGTTTCCCATCATGAGTCCTTACAATCTCTACAGATAGAAAACTTCTTTCACTAGAAGTATCCGAACTCTGATTTCCACTAAAAGACCAATCCCAAAAGAATACATCCAGTCATCTAGACTAGATCAGTGTGCTTTACAAGCCTCTCAGAGTGAACAATATGTCACTATGGAAATACCCTCGGATCTCGTCGCCAACTGGAAACGAGAAGGGTACACGCACCTCCATCTTGGAGGTGTACGCTTAATTCTCACTCTTCATGGCAGAAAAGGCTTACCTGTCACAGCTAGAATTTCTCTCCTAGACACTAGGTTCAAACAGTACCAACACGCTGTTGTAGGAACCGTTCTGACAACCCTTCATGCTGGCAGTGTCTTATTAACCTTTTACCCAAATTTCAACCTCTCTCTTGAAGACCCTAACCTTCCAACAACTCTAAAGGTCCAGATCCAGCTCCAAGGAGCAGAACAAACGCCCACATCAAAGATTGCAACTCTCCATCACCAAATAGTGTATCGATTACAAAATCATGCACTAGATCTTCCCACACCATACACTACTTCTGATGCCTTGATGATATTAGCTGACACATACACAATTCCAACTATCATTCAAATCCCCAAACAAATCCAGAAACAAGAATTGCTCAAACTCATGCCTTTTGAATGGCTAACCAACTATGAGCACTTTCACTAAAATTCTGAACCAATACAAACCATAGAAGCCACATTTGACAGACGACCAAATGGTCAAGTCAAACTGTCTTTTCAAACTCCTGACACCAAGCCTGTTTCAGACAGTCCACAGCTTTCCTATACTGCTATGATCACAGCAGTTCAAACTGGTCAAGAAAAGAAACTTCCTATTTATGGTTTTTCCTCCGAAGGGTATCCAGTATATCCCGATAAAATCAATGGTCATTTCATATGGGATGTTCCTGAAGGCCATATGTGCAATCCGGATTGTCCTTGCTTGGATGATATGGATATTGACGAGGAATTGGAAGTTATGCGGAGAAAGAAAAAGAAGAAGAAAAAATCTTCTTATCCACCATCATCTTGCAAATCTTTTTCTCAACAACCTCCACCAGATCCCAAACCTCCTGTCCATCCAATCAAATCATGCCTTATGTTTTCAAGCCACTCCTATGAGGAATCTTTTCCTCCGCTTGAAAAACAGACAGACACACAAACCCGAGTTACATCCAAACCTTTTGTTCAATCTCCAGTTATAGCCTCTGGGCAACCTGAGGAGCCAAAACAGTATGAAGCTATTTTAAACTGGCAAACCAAAATGGCTAGTGCTCAGAATCAAACTCTTCAGCAACTCGGTAAGAAGATTGATCGTGTTGCCAGTCACGTCTCTCAGACTGAAACTAAAGTTGATTCCATAAGTAGTCGTCTTGATCAGATGTATATCCATCTCCAAGATCGGATCTCCAAACTCAACACCGATCTCCGACGAATGATCAACAACCACATTTGGGGTCCAGAGTTCAATAAAAAAGAAGCTGAGATCAGAAAACTCAAAGCCGAATTGTCAAGAATTGATGCTGAAAAGACTTGACCTTCTCTTTTTACTCAACCACAGCCAACACCCCTATCTCCTCCGTTCTTTGAAACCTGTACACCTTTCTACACACCATCCAGACCTCAACAACCTGTTTATAATCAGTTCTTTGGGTTTTCTCACCTTCAATCGACTCCTCAACCATCTTCACCCAGAAAATCAAAATCCAAAGTCAAAATTTCAGAACCAAAGCCAAAGGTCCCTTCACCTTCCTCTACCTCCACCATACCTCTAGAAGATTTGCCACAGGACATTCCAGAGCCTCTTAAGAAAGACAAAGACCCGATGGATCAGTATCATTATCATACTGTCCAAACCAATCTTCTGACTCCTCCGAGCCAGAAACAGTCGATGAGTCAAACCCATCTAAATCCAACCCGTCTTCTTCAAACTCATCTGAAACCACAGATGAAACCTCAACTGACTCTGAGTCCGAATATGCTGACATTACAGGCATATTAATGGCCCCTGAAACTGCAGATCCAAGTGCTTCTACTTCAACACCTATTGTTGAAGATCATCCTTCTGATCAAGCATCTCAAACAGACCCTATGCCACCACCAGTTCATGAACACTCAACAAAACCATCTTCAGCATCTTGGTTTACATTTGATGACATTCCCCATCACAAATGGGCGGCTAGACTTCAAGAATTTGCTGCTTGGATTGATCTCCAAGGTACCAAGCCTAATGCTCAACCTCAAGCCGTTCTTCGTGAATTCATGGCCCGATCAACGGGTTCTTTACGAGACTGGCTAGAAAGCTTAGGAGAATACAAACAACTCCAATTCATGGAATCTCCGATTGGTACAGCACTCAATATTATTCATGAGCAATTCATCGGTGAAAAAACTGCTTCCACTGAAGCAGACAGAAAAGAATACCATCAGATGAAATGTTGTTCTCTTAAAAGACATCTTCTGGATGCTCATTACAAAAGAATGAGTATTCTATTCTACAAGCTAAATGGGTTCAATGAGCCATCTCTTAAACATGTCTTCATTGCCTCTCTTCCCCCTGAGTTACAACCCGATCTTCAAAGAAAACTCACAGCCACAAATCTGAGCATAGCTGATATCTCTCTGGGAAAGATTTTTCAAATGGCCATGCTATCTCTTGATAAGATCTGTGAACAAAAAGAATTCTTCAAAGATCTCATGGAAGACAAGAAACCCTTCTCTGAAGCTTGTAAAAAACCTTATCTCAAACTCGAGTGTAAGAATGAAAAGAAATGTGTTTGTCCAACCACAAAGAAACGACATTTCCATAAACACTTCCGCAAGAAATCATCCTCCAATAAACCTTTTCGGTATTTCAAAAAGAAAGATGTTTCTCAGTACCGAAAGAAAAAATCCAACCGTTGTTTCATCTGCAAGAAACACGGTCACTTTGCCCGAAATTGTCCCCATAAATCTGCCAAAGCTGTTCGTCTTATCCAACATCTTCAACATTCTTCTCTGTTATCTGAGAATGAGGATGTCGAATCAAATTTTTCAGAACAGTCAGCTCAAGATGACCAAACTGCTTTCCTTATAGCAGAATCCTCTAATTCTGAAGATATTTTCGTCATCTCTACAGTTCAAACTGTCAACCATGTTTCCACCATTCCTAGACCTTCTCTCAAGATGTCCATCATTCCTTCTAAATTCCATAAACTTGTTCCTGTTATCGGGTTTATTGACACTGGTGCAGACACCAGTATGATTGATCCTTCTGTTCTTCCATCAGACTGTTGGGAACCCCATTCCAAACTTTTCAGAGCAGTTAATGGTGAAACTTTTGAAACAACTTTGATTACCAAAAAACCCATTGGTATTCAATTCTTTCCGAATTGTATAATTTGGAAAAAGATTGTAGCCTCCAAACTTCCAGATAAAGATTTACTCATAGGTTTTGACATTCTTCATTTGGTTAAAAACCTCTTCCTCACCAGTTCTGGAGTTCGCTACAAACAAATGTTCTTACCCTATACAGATACTCTCCGTCTGTATGCCCTTTCAGAAACACCATCTCCATACAGTCATATCTCACAAAAGTTCTTAGAGTTCTGTCCAGAAAACCATTCACAGTTCCACCATCCTTCACCTCTTTGGAAAAATTTTCAATTCTTTGTAGACTTAAATCCTTTTTTAAACAAAACAAGTCATTTTGTTTAGATTTAAGTATGGCATTGATTTGATTTTGGTAAATAGAACATGCTTTAACAATATTTAGATTTCTTGTCTTTGGTTTCTCAATAAAAGGGAAAACAAGTTTTTTGGATTTTCCTTTAAAAGATATACTATCGTAATTGCAGTATACGGGGTAATGAGATTTATAAATGGAGTCCCTAAAATGATAGTATGGTGTATGTCATTTGTTATGTACTGAGGCATCAACTTTTGATTTAATTTTTAGTTTTGAATTATTGGCGGCTGAGAGTCTTTCATTTGTCTTTTCATGGAATTTTTTAGGGACAATATCTTCTTTAATGCAATTTAAGTCGGCACCAGTGTCAAAGAGGGCAATGGTGTCAATTTCAAAATCTTTAGAAAAAATTAGAGTGATTTTAATCAAATACTTTCTGGTGGTGATTTGTTTTAAAACAAACAGGAAATCATTGGGTATAGATTCAATATTTTCAAGGTTTTGTTCATTATCACCATCAGACTCAACTTCTTTATCAAAATTATCTTCTAATTGTTTTTGTAAGAGAAGTTGAATAGTATCAGAATCATTCTTTTGTTTCTCTTTTAATTCTTTAATCTGTAGTTTGATTTCTTTGATTTCTTTCTGAAGATCTTGGATATTAGGAATTGTTTTCTTTGTTTTCTTTTTGTCCAAAATTTCAGTAAGGTCATAAGAATTCTTTTTAACAATTGGAACTTTAGAAGTTTCTGCTTTATTAGAATCTAGAGTCTTTAAAAGTTTATCAAGATATTCTTTTTGAAGATTTGGATCAGAAATATGTTTAACAAGTTCAAGAAAGATTTCTTGGTCTTTAGTCAAAACATTGATTTTCTTTAAATAAGAATCTGAATTGCTGGTGTCGGAATCACTTGAAGATACAGATTCAGAGTCATTTAACTCATCAACCTGTAGAGGTTCACTATCTCCCGTCATGGAAGACTCAGAGTCAGAAGACTCTATAAGTAAAGAGGCAACTTTGGAAAGGGTTTCTTCATCAAGGCCAAGCTCATGGAGCTTTCTGTTCATTCTGCAAAATTTTACAGTATGGCCTTTCATTCCACATTTGTAACATGTGGCTTCTTTGTAATTAAACGGGGTTTTTGGTTTGGCTCTAAACTCTTTCTTTTTAGAGAAGTTGGGCTTCTTATAAGGCCTCGAAGGTTTCTTATAAGAAGGTTCTCTAAAGTCTTGAAAGGGTTTCCTATGGGATTTAGATTTGTAATGTTTCTTGTAAGGTTTTGTAGAACACTTACCATTACAATCTTTGGAAGTAGAAGTTTTAAAGGGGTCATAATTGAATTGTTTACAGAAACTGCCTAATTCTTGCTTAGACTTCTTAAGCTCCCATTTTAGTCGTTTCTGTAACTTCAAATCTTGACAAATCTTTAAACCTTCCTTATTGACAAGTTCACCATAGGTAAGCTCATCATAAGGAATGCGGTTATCATAAAGGGCTTTAATGGAATTCCTAACCTTTTCTCCTAGTAGGGTAGGTAAACCTGCAAGGAATTTCTCCTTCCAAGTTATATGATTTGCATCATCCCTAAGGAAAAGTCTGGTGAAGAAAGTGGTTTTATAGCTTTGGAATTCACTAAGTTTTCTACACCTCAAGTTGTGTAGTAACTCAGCGTTCTTGTCCCTAAGGTGAGAAGGGTCACCTATGAAATGAAGGGATATAGTCAGAATCAAGGTAGCAACAGCATCTTGAATTGGACTATTGAACTCATCAAGAATAGGGGTTCTATCCTCATCTAATTGAATGGAATTTAGGATATCTAATTGTTGCTGTTTAGTGAGGAGATGATCCCACCAACCTTTAAGTTGACCAGTAAAACCAGCAACGAGAATTTCTGCTATGGCTCTATCAGAAGTTCCCGCCTGAGTTTATAGGCATTGACTGCCATGGTCATTTGTTGCAACAATCCTAGGATGTTGTACTCAGACATACCATCAATATTCCACTCATAGACAGAAGATGCGTTAAATCGTGATTGATTTAAGGCACTCGGTCTATTATCTATAGCTAGATCTGGTGGAGTCTTGACAGTAGGTAGGGCTAAATCCCAATGGATTTTGTTAGATTTAGAAGGTTCTTCCTTAAATGCTTCTATGTCTGAAGAGGCTATAGAAACATTGTCATGCTCTAGGACACCAATCTTGCTAGATTGGGCACTATCAGGGGCTATCTGGATCTTAGAAGAAGAAGAAGAAGCTTCTATTCTATCTAATTGGTCTCTAATGGCTTTAGCAAAATCTGATTTTGACTCTTGAACAAGCTTTTGACTAGTTTTCGAAACCTGGAAAGGTTTGAAAATAGGTTCCTTAAGCTTTTTGTCAGAATCCGATTTTGATGAAACAGGAGAAACAGCTATGGTTGACTTTTGGAACTGGCTTTCTATTCTAGTCAACTGTTTTCCTATAGTATTTAAGTTAGTATTACAGAAATTATTCTGTTGAATAATACTACTTAAATTCGCATCAGAATCATTTGGTTTTGGGATTTTGTAGGGTGAGGCTCTAATCTCAATAGGAGGTTCACCGTGGTTAATAGTTAAACTCCTAAGAGGTGGATGCTCAGATTCTATGGTTCTATTGCTATCAGAAAGATTCCACTCAGGGGTTTTCTTCCTAATAGTAATAGGGTTTGACTCTTTAAAGGGATAAGAGATGTTGTTATTGGAAGAATATATCTCAAACCAATCAAAAAATAATATATGAATTTTATGCCAATTCACAAATTCATAATATGTCTCTTGGATTTCTTTTCTTTGATTTAGAAATTGTTTAAAAAACCAAAGTCTTTTTTCTTTATTATTATCTGAATAAAAATCATTGTGAAGAAGAGTTTTATCCAGTTCAAAGTCTTTTTCTATGACATTTATTATATTTTCTGTGACAGCAGAAAACGTAGGAGAAGTTGGAGGAGAAGGTTCATTCTCTTCCTGTCTTTGCTCATGTTGACTACTAGTGTAAATTGGGTGAGGAACACTAGTAGTGTAGTCAACTGAACGTATAGAAGAACTAGGTATATCTGAAGTAGAGAACCTAGGTTGACTTTTTTCTTGTTGGAAAGGGAGATTTATAACAGAAGGGATTTTTGAAAATTTTCTTTCTATTGAAGGGATGCTTGAGCATGAATCTTTATCGGAGTATCTGGAAGACATAGATCTCCTGAAGGATAATTTTACTTTACCATCAGAATACTGAGTCACATTTTGCAACTCTGTATTTGGCTCAAGTTGTTTTGGAATCACTGGTGCAGTGGCACCTTCAAGAATCCATTCATCTGGAAGATTGATATCTTTCCATTGTATTGGTTTTGGAATGACAGTATTTGCTCTAGACAGATCAGTCTGTAAGAGAAGAGTCTCGTCTCTTTTTGACTGGAATTTATGTTGCGTACTAAACGCAGAGATCATTGCTTTGTACGAGATTTTAAAAATCAAAGCTACTGGGACAGATCCCTCAATCATATGATAATTATGAGTTTTGATTTGTAAAATCATGCTTTTTAAAATGTTTTTGTCTTTTAAAGAAATTGTTATGTTTGGATAACAATTAAATGAAATGGGACCTTTACAAAGACTTGATTCTATACTACTTAGTAAAGAATCATCAAAAGAGATGAATCGGCCATCTCTTAGGACAGCAAGAATAGAAGTATCAAGACCTTCTTTTGTTAGAGGTTTTATGCCGACTTGTATAAGTCCGATGTGAATATAATTAAAATTTTTATCTTTTAATTTCTTTAGAGATTGTTCTGAAAACAAATGAATTGTTTCAAAAGGCTTTGAAAGGGTTATGTCACGTTCTTCGGTCTTTATAACATAATCATTTTTTAGAAAATCAAGCTTTTTTGTTTTGTAAATCATTTCTTTATTAACCTTTGGTAATTCCCAATTATCAATTGCTTTATTGAAGTCTTCGATAACAAATTCTTCAGAATTCACAACATTCTTTGAATCGCTAGTTCTTCCAGAAGAAGAGCTAGAAAAGGACGATGCTCTACATATTAGAGAATCCATGGGTAAAAACCTATGATCTACTCTAAGGCTTGTCGGTATGGTTGCAGGTATTGTTTTACTGCCCTAAGCGGAAAGCCTTATCCTAAAGCGGGACTTACTACCAATAAGGAATTCACCACACAAACAAGAATTAAAATAAAACACGAGTCTTTAAACACAAAATCTCTAAACTATATTACACTATCCTCGCCGTGGCTCTGATACCAGACGGTTTGTGCTTGTTTAACATTATATTCCTGTCAATTAATAATAGGTAAATATGTTGATAGAGAACGGTCACGTTGTTACTCAAACAATCCGTTGGTTATCCCAAGGGCCTCGTCCTTATGTTTTCCAACATCCTGGATATGACATAAATGGTTTTCACTTTGTTACAAGAGATCGAGACTTAAATAGAGTTACTCAAAATAGTGGAGTGTCATTGGTTGCACAAACAATTTCAGTCGCAAGTTCAAAAGATAAAAATCCTGTCACTTCTAACATCACATACTATGGAGTGATTAGAGAGATTTGGGATCTAGATTATGTTATCTTTAGAATTCCAATAATGAAGTGTGACTGGGTACATACCAGAGGTGGTGTTATGAAGGATAGACTCGGATTTACTTTGGTAGACTTGCAACGAATGGGTCATAAATCTGATCCATTTATTTTAGTTTCTCAAGCCAACCAAGTTTTTTATGTACCTGATCAGCTTGATAAGAAGTGGTTAGTTGTATGCCAAATGCCTAGAAGAGGTAAACCCACACAAAGAAGCGAAGATGCAGTGGAATACCCTTCGTTGACTACTGAATTTCCAAGTGCTGATAACATAAACTCTATTGACGATGATGCTACAATGTACGCACGAGACAGCAAAGAGGGAATTTGGATTGGACCTTGAATATCGTTTCTGTGTTTGTTTGCATGAGCTATTTGTTGAGTCCTTCTCAAAATGATATATTAACAGTTATTATTTTATTTTATATTTTTTGGCAGTTTTTATATGGTAATGTATTCTCATCATTTGATTTTGTTCTGCAGTTGTGATATTCATCATGGATAAGGGAAAAAATGTCCTTGAGATTTCTTCACCTGAGCAATCCGATGCCCATTTCGATGAGTTTTTAGATTAACAAAATGATGGATTTGTTGGTGAGGAATCAGAGTACCATGAGGCACTTATCCGCGAAGGATATGATCCTGAAACGCCCTTGGCCGATCATGTCTCTGATCTTGATGAGTTTGGAGATGGGAACGAGGATGAACCTGAGAGCAATAAGCGAAGCAGAGGTGGCACTGTTAGGTCAGAACAAAACAAAAAGAGGAAAAGAAGTGGAAGGTTTGTGGTTAAATACAACAGCCTTGGTGTTCAGTTGGTGAAGAAGCCATTGAACTGGCTACGTATATTGGTGTTTTGGCTCATACATCAATTCCAATCCTTTACAATGATTGGCGTAGAGTTCCAGATTTTCTTAAGACGATTACTCTAGTTTTATTGTTGCTGGAAAAATCCGAAAAATCTCACATTTTGAGAATGAAACTTGAAGGTTCAGAGCTGCATTTCGGAACTTTAAGTACAGTCTAATGAGGAACTATGTTTTACCATTTGTTAATGAATGTAAAAGGCTTTTCAAGCCACCAGCACGGTACAGCACGATTGATAAGGAAAGTTAGATTAAGTTTGTAAAGGAAAGACTCTGAAAAATTTCAAGTGAGTGTCTAATTCAAGTGTTAATAATATATCAATGCTTATGACATTTTTCCTTATGTGTTTATCCATTGTTTGTTTGGTTGTTTTAAGCAGAAAGTTAGTGGTGTGAATAAACTTAGGCGGGCACAAAACAAGTTTAATCATCGCCTAAGTAGAAAAGGTTACGTTGGGTTAATGCAGGAAGTGGTATGTACTGTGAGTTAGTTGCTAACATTTTACTGTTGTTTGGTTAATGCAAATAATGATTGTTACTAACATTTTAATTTTTTATTAACTTTTTTACAGTGCTCAGAAACAGGCCTTACTGAAGAAGAAGTGGACAGGAGTGTTCTTTGGAAGAGAGCTCGGCAAATGAAAAACGGAGGATACCACCCCGATGTTGAACCAGTTATTAAAAAAATCGTAAGAAAGTTTTTGCTTACTATTGTAATTCTATTTGTGATTACTTATACTTTGATAACATTGGCTTACTTAATTCATTTGTGTGGTAGGATAAATTGGAGATGGAAGCTAAGAAAGGAAAGATGCGGTCATCCGGAAAAAATGATATTCTCACACAATCTTTGGGAAAAGCTCCAAAATGTGGTCATATGCAAGGAGTGGGCAAGTTTGTGACCCCGTCTCTGTATTTTCAAACTTACCAGAGGCCTGCTGATAGAGACAGGCAAAGAGAGGACCGTCTATGGAGGGAATCAATTAATCGGCAGTTGGAAGAAATGAGAAATGAACTAAGAAAAACACCTCGTCATTCAGATATAGCAAGTTCCAGCTACCCTCGCGTGCCTGGTGAAAACAATAATGTTGTTGGAGATGATGGCATAGAGTCCGTTCAAGCTGAAGCAGTTGCTGAAACAGCAAAGGTCAATTTGTTTACTATTTTTTCTTATTATTTCTAGATTTAGTTTGTTGCTGGATAAGGGTCGCTGTAGTTACTGTTCTTACCTGTTGTTTATGGATTTAGTTTGTTGTATGTTTACTATTTATACATATGTTCTTTCTGGCGTGTCATTTGATACTGTTAACTACTTTGTAAGATAAATTTAGAGTATTTAGAAACTATTTATGCCAATCACACTGAACAATTATGTTTGTAGCAGCCTGATCATTTGAAAAAAAAAGAAGCAAGGGACACCTAAAAACACAGTAGGTATGAACCAGCCAATAGTAAACTCTAAGAAAGAGACATACATAGCAAACAAAAACAAGGATACTGATGCGAATCCCACAATGAAACTTTGAATCCCACACTTAATTTGTAGTTTCAACTTCCCAAGAAAGTTCTAAACAGATTTAAGACAAACAAAACCTTGACCCAATGCTTAAGAAAACATGAACCAAAGGTATAGAGAATGGTATTGACGCCACACTCAAGAAATAGATGAGAAGGTGAGTGATAAGTCTAAATTTGGAACGCCACAAGAATGCAAATTCTTGATAAGTTCACTAGTTCTCAAAAGAACCAAAGAAAGAATAATCTTTCAAATTCAAAATAACATTAATCTCCTTACATACCAAGGTTGCTGAATTTAAATAGGCTAAAAGGAACCCAAGATCCTAAAAATACAAATGGAAACATTGGAACAACCCTCCAAGTAAGTTTGTCAAAAGATGTTTCAAAAGTCTTCACCAACCCACCATGATCAATGCTATCTTTGACAAACTTAATGCTAGCCTACTATAATTAATGCTATCATTGACAAACTTAATGTTAGCCCACCATCATTGATGGTAGACTTACCTTACACATTGACAAGCTTGAAACAAAACAAACAAATAAGTTGAAAAACAAAGGATTCGTTGAAAATCCCAAGTCTGAACAAGCTGTAAAGAATTGGTCATAACTCCTTCTAGAGAACTCCAAATCCAGCTCTGTAAAATTTATTGGAAAGCTAACTTAATTATCTTTCCAACGGTATATAGCTTGCATTTTAATTCTGGCTCAATCAATACAGTTTTTATTCCGAATTTGACCTTTCTGCATTTGATACAACTTGTGTATTTGGCTGCCCAATGACTTGAATAATGCCCACAATGCCTTGTCTTCTCTTCAAGCCCAATTCATGATGTCTTGCATCTTGAATTGCATTTTCAATCCATTTAAAGCAGCTTGCATATTTTTGGCTCTTGCTCTTGTAATTGGGCCTCCATGAATGTGCAAAGGATCACTTGAAGTTTTAATGGTCCCTTGATGGTTCTCATTAGATACACCTGCCAAAAAACTCTCTGTCATTGCAAGAAAGAGTCCAAGATTGAACCCAACTAAAATCCCAGTGGAGATGCCTGATGATTTGTTACAGGAAAAAAAAAATGGCAACCCTAAACATCAAGGCACAAAAAACATTTGAACTTTGAATCAGCATAATGATATAATAGAGATAGGACATACAGATGTTGTAAAACAGACCAAGGACGAGGGCAAAAAAGTTGCAGTGAAGTCTTTGCCAACAAGGAGGAACACAAGGCATGCAGGAGGAGTACAACGAAACAAGATTCCGTTGCTGCAGTTGTTTGGCACAATGTGTGAAGCTAAGATGTCAGACCAAGAATGGATTCCATATCTACTGGATGATGCTGTTTTCCATTTTGAAGGGATTAGAACTCATTTTGGAAGGCGTGACTGCAGTGCAGTTCTGTCAATGGATGCTATAGGAGTAAACGTAATCGAAGTCTATATTGCGTAAGTGATTCATAATCATTCTAGTTTTATGTGTACTTTTTATGGGAGTCCCAATTAATGGACTTTAACATTGTTTGTCTATTGTTTATCAGGATGTTGTATGCTTCCATTCTCCCTGGGAAAAGAGGAGTGAAACCATTTGGATTCGTTCGTCTAGGTCTGGTTTCACTAGGCGAAGAACGTAATCCTACTGCATCATTTGACCTTAGGGCACATGTAGTTTGTGATCGATTGAAAAAAGCGAAGAAGGGACAATTCATCTTTATGCCTTATAATCCCTAGTATGCTCCTTTAATACTTTTCAACTCATATTAATTTCCTTTCTTGCCTTAATTTACTGAAATTGCTACCTTAATGTTCTTTCTTTTATTATAGTTATCATTAGGTGCTGGTCAGCTTTGATGTGTTGAAAAAAGAAGTTTATTATCTCGATTCTTATGGGGGAGATCCTGATGATGATTTAAAAGAGCTCATTAAAGTGTATGTTCAATTTTTTTTATTACCATTGTCAATATAAAATTACTTTTACATACTTTACAGATACTTTGTTACAATTTTTTTTTTGTATACAGCTCTATGACAATGTTTATAGCACAAGAGGGTAAGGAGAAATGGAATTATAATAAGATGGTCAGATCCGTAAAGGTTTGAACTATTACCTTAACTATAATTATATATTACCATGCTTAATTGTTATTAAAATGAACTGTACAATTGCTGATTGTGAACAGGTCCCATAGTGCTACCAGCAAGTTCAGTCGTGTGTGGATTTTACATCATGAGATTCACGAAAGACTTAATTAATGACTTCTCTTTACTAATGAACTATGTGAGTTCCTTGATCATAATTTGCTTCATAAAAAAGAACATGTCATGTTTCAAAGTTTCACTAAATATTTATTTTTCATAAATAGTTCAACGGAAAGACAACATATTCTGATGCTGAATTAGATGAAGTCCGTATTGAGTGGGCAAACCATTTTTCTGGAGTACTTGCTGTTATGTGAGGTAACCCTTACCTATTATGTTGTTATTGTGAGTTCATTAATGAAATAAATTAATTTACTACGTATATTTTACTTGGGCAGTTATCTAGCTTATTATACTTCTACGTTGGATTATGATGAAGATGGTGGGTACTGCTGGAGTTGGCTAGTTTTTTTCTTTGTTTGGAACATAGCTCCTGGATATTGATGCAATTTTACACATTTCGGTTGTTCTTAGGTTGGATTTTCACGTTTGGGAACTGCTGGCCTTGTCTGATCAGTATTTTTGGCTCCTCTTATGTTGCTGGAAATGAACTATGTTGTTGCCTTTGTTCATGTTGGTAGAAATGACTCTGTTGTTGGCTTCCTTATGCTACTGGAATTGAACTGATCATGGTTCATTTGTGTTGTACATGTTGCTAGAATTTAGCAAGGCTGACAATACTCTTCTTCTATTTATGTTGGACTTGTCACTCTCAAATTTGATTAAATTAAATTATGAAATCTTAGTCAATGTTATCCATTTCATTTTCTTTGTCAGTGAATTTTTAATTGCAATATTAATTTTAATAATCTAATTAATTAGCTAATTTATGAAATATTAATTTCTACTAAATCAATTGCAGGATTGTTATTAAAATGAAAATAATTTCATGGTGCAAAAAAAAATACCCATTTTTTATTAATTATAATTTCAATTTTTGATTTAATTGAAAAAAATCATTTAATTATAATATGCATTTCACGCCAAATTTAAATTTTCCTGCCAAAAATTTAAAATATGGCGCACAAATTTAAAAAAAAAAGAGCCAAATTCAAATTTATTATATTCCCCTCTAAATAAAGTTATGACAGTTATGTGACTAGTAATATCTATCATAGATTATGACTGGTATTGTTCTGTCATCAATTCTTGACGGTGGCTACAATGACGGTATGAACAACCATCATCCACCCCCTACTATGACAATTTTTGCCTGTCATAGTAGGTACTTTTTCTTGTAGTGGATGCAAGCTACTTTAAATGGATTAATTGAGAAAATATGGACTGAAAATGCAATTGAAGATGCAAGACATCATGAATTGTGCTTGCATTGTCGGCATTATTCAAGCTATTGGGCAGCCAAATACACAATTTGGATCAAATACAGAAAAGTCAAATTCGGAATAAAATTGGTATTGATTGAGCTAGATGTAATGTGCAAGCTATATACCGTTGGACAGATAATTAAGTTAGGTTTCCAATGCATTTTACAGAGCTAGATTTGGAGTTCTCTAGAAGGAGTTATGACCAATTCATTACAGCTTGTTCAGACTTGAGATTTTCAACGACTCCTTTATTTTTTCAACTTATTTGTTTGTTTTGTTTCAAGTTTGTCAATGAGTAAGGTAAGTCTACCATCAATGATGGTGGGCTAACATTAAATTTGTCAATGATAGCATTAATTATAGTAGGTTAGCATTAAGTTTGTCAAAAATAGCATTAATTGTGATGGGTTGGTGAAGACTTTTGAAGCATCCTTTGACAAACCTACTTGGAGGGTTGTTCCAATTTTTTCATTTGTATTTTTAGGATCTTGGGTTTCTATGTAAGAAATTAGAGATTAATGTTATTTGAATTTGAAATATTATTCTTTCTTTGGTTCTTTTGAGAACTAGTGAACTTATCAAGAATTTGCATTCTTGTGGCGTTCCAAATTTAGACTTATCACTCACCTTCTCATCTATTTCTTGAGTGTGGCATCAATATCATTCTCTATACCTTTGGTTCATGTTTTCTTAAGCATTGGGTCATAAATCTGTTTAAAACTTTCTTGGGAAGTTGAAACAACAAATTAAGTGTGGGTTTCAAAGTTTCATTGTGGGATTCGCATCAAATTTCGCCAAAAAGAAGGTGATGGATTGAAAATTGCCTTTAAGAACAAGTATGGTGTGAATAGTTAGTTATGCCTTTTGGTCTTACTAATGCACCTATAGGTCAGTTTGTTGTTGTTTACTTTGATGATATTCTAGTGTACAATAAAACGTTAGATGAGAACATCGACCATTTGCTTTGTGTGCTAGATGTTTTGAGGAAAGAAAATTTGTATGCTAATTTTAATAAATGTGCTTTTTGTATGGAGAAAGTTGTTTTTCTTGGCTTTGTTGTTGGTGTAAAACTGTAAATGGTATAGAGATGAGAAGGTTAAGGCTATTAAAGAGTGGTTGATGCCTAAGTGTATCACTAAGGTAAGGAGCTTTCATGGTTTAGCTAGTTTTTATCAATGATTTGTTAAGGATTTTAGCACTATTGCCACACCTCTTATTGATGCTGTTAAAAAAAATGTTGCATTTACTTGGAGTGCTGAACAAGATAAATCATTCATTGATCTTAAAGAAAGGTTATGTTCTTCACCTATTCTTGCATTACCTGATTTAATAGCACTTTTGAGATTGAGTATGATGCCTCAAGAATAGGTATTAGAGCTGTTTTGATGCGGGGTGGTCGAAGGCTCATTGCTTATTTTAGTGAGAAGTTTACTGGAGTAGCATTGTGGTACCCTACCTGTGATAAGGAGCTCTACCTCACTTATGAGGGCCTTGGAAACTTGGCAGCATTACTTATGGCCTAAGGAGTTTGTGATACACACTTTTCATGAATCCTTAAAGCATCTAAAGAGCCAAAATAAGTTTAATTAAAGGCATGCTACTTGGATGGAGTACATTAAGACATTTTCCTATGTCATTCGATATAAACAAGGTAAAAAGAACATAGTTGTCGATGCATTATCTCAGAGGTATGTGCTTCTTAATTCTTTGAGTGCAAAAATGCTTGGATTTGAGTATGTTAAAGAGTTATATGCCAATGATTTTGATTTTTTTAATGTGTTTGCTACATGTGATAAAGGATCATTTGATAAATTTTATAAGCATGATGGTTACCTAATAGTTCTATGTGCGAGTTGCTAGTGAGAGACGCACATAATGGTGGCTTGATGGGTCACCATAAGATCAGCGAGAATACATGGCGTTGTTATACCAGAACTATAACAGTTAAAACTGTTCGGGTTTCCAGCCGATATACCTCTGAGATCAAAAAAATTTGAAACATTTTCATCTCGGGTTATATAACCCAAAACAGACTTTCCTTTAGTCTAAAACAGGGTACCAAACTAGATAAGAAATCATCAAAAGTTTTCTGATGCACAGGATCCTTGCAAGAGGCAAGTGCAGAGCATACTTCCTTAAGTTTCAAATCTTATTTTTAAAAACTTTAGAGCTTCATTGACAGAGAGAAAAAGAGAAATTAGAAACTTATGATTATAGAAGGCTAGAGATTTTATTATTTTCCGCTATGCTTCTAACAAAGAGAAGCAGAGCTTATATAGGAGGAAAACTAGGGAAAAGGATAGGACATGGCCCCTATCACTTTTCTAAAAGCAAAGACATAATGACAAGCGACAAGCTAGTGGAAAAGTAAAAGCAATAAAGACAAATTAAATCATGACTCATGCTTTAATTATTACAAACTTTGAAAAGCAAAAGCAAAAGTAATAAAGAAGCAAAGACATAATTACAAACGACAAGTTTGTGGGAAAGTAAAAGCAATAAAGACAAATTAAAGCATGACTCATGCTTTAATTATTACAAACTTTTAAAAAGTAAATGATGCCAAATTGCATGAATCACGGAGATGAGAGATTCATGTAGTCTTCATCAGATGAGCTATCGGTCTTATCTTTATCTTTTGAAAAGAGGACTTTGAGTGATGGACATGGAGTTTCTGGTGGATGTTGATGATCTGGGCGACAAGGTGGCCAAGGGCAAAATATTTTGCGCCAAGAAGAGGATGGGTGATCCTTGGAGCCGGTTGGTGTGCTAGAACTAGCTTTATTTGTTGGATTGTATGAGACATGTGTTGGTGGAGTTTGTTGGAGGTTTTAAAGATGTTGACTTAATGGTAAGAATGCTTCCCATGGGTCTTGTGCATCTTGGTATAGAAAATCAGTGAAGTCTGGTTTTTCTTCCTTGGATAATACCCGTGGATTTAGGTTTTAAAATTGCTGAAGGAGTGGGGATCATGATGATATCATGCTGTGGACCGAGGGAGGTGTGAAAAATGTCTTTGTGTGGAGCAGGTTGGTGGTTCAGTTCACAAAGGAAATTATAGAGTTCCTTTTGAACTTTATCATCTTGTTCAAGGATGGATGGGTGAGGTGTGGTGAACCATTCAAAAACTTGATCTTGAGTCCAGAAGAAGTGTGTATCTAGGTGTTGGAAGTATGGTCTATGAATAATGAACACATATGTGAACATTTTTGCTTTTGATGCTGGCATACATTCCAAGTTATGAAAGTGTGACAATTGTTGAAGTTTCATTCTCCACCATGGAATTGGAGAAAACCATTCAAGAAGCGTCCAGATGAGTGATGTTGATTTGTCTGGATTGAACAAATGTTCTAAGGTGGCTGTTATTGGAACAATAAGTTTGGTGGCATAGAGGACAGTTAGGCACATATGTACCATAATTCATCTTCTGAAATGTCTTTGGAAGGATCCAGGGTTAATCCTATAAGAAACAAGTTTTCTAGATGGAAAGTGGAAAATGGAAATGAGTCTGATAAGAGATAGACTTTCATGAAAAACCTAAATACAACTTTCTTTGCAAACTCTTGTATGGCAAAGACCGTGGTGAAATTTTTCCCAAGGGGAAAGGTTTTTTGGGTAAGGGCTTGTGAGGGGAGTGAAGTGGCCATGAAGATGACAGGAAAATGGTGTTCTGAGGATATGAAAAACAAGGATTTATCTGGTTTAGCAAGTCTTGAGAGCATATCAGGAATAAGGTTGTGGTCTCCTTTTATATGCTTCACAGAGAAATCATATTTTGAAAACCAGTCTTTTAGCCTAAGCAACATCTTTTCTGGAACATTTTTCCCTTTGAAATTCATGATGTTGGGAAAAGCTGAGTTGTCCATTCTGACAAGAAAGTGATAGCCGATAAGATGATACTCGAACTTTTGAATACCATGCTTGACAGCTAAAATTTCTTTGAACACACTGTGGTAATGGATTTGTGTGTCAGAGAAGTGTCCACTGGCATAGGCAATAAAGTGTTCTTTGCCATCTGTTTCTTCAAGGAGGATGGCCCCCCATGATTCGTCACTTGCATCAGTCTGCAATATTCGCCTGCCATCGGTGATGAGCTTTAATGGTGGCGGATTTTGTGCAATTTGCTTTAACATTGTGACAACAAGTGTGTGGTTGTTATTCCACGAAGGTGGATTCTTCTTCAGCAAGGCTGACAACTGGCGGGTGTGATGATCAACATGAGGAATAAAATCCCTGATATAATTAATAATACCAAGGAACTGCTGAATTTGCCTTTTGGAAAGATGCTGATATGGAAAGTGGATGAGCTCTTGAGCAATGTGCTTTCCTGGCTGATAGTGGCCGTCTTTGATATTCATTCCAAGGAATTCAATGTTATTGGTAGCAATTGTGTTTTTCTTAGCTGATAACATGATTCCATGAGATTGAATAATATCAAAGAATTGATTTAACAAATGGCGATGGTCATCTTGTGTACCTGAAAACAACAAAATATCGTCAATGTAAATCAATACACTATGCAGAATGGGTTGGAAGATTTGGACCACGGTTTTTTGGAAAATAGATGGGGCTGTTTTAAGACCAAAGGGTAAAACTGTCCATTGATAGTGGGCATTGGGAATGCAAAAGGCAGTTTTGTAATGTTCTGAAGGTTTAATTCCAAGTTGCCAAAATTCAGATTTAAGATCAAATTTTGAAAAAAGTTGAGCATTTTTTAGATAGGTGAACATGCTCTGTCTTTTTGGCAAAGGGAATTTGTCATCTTGTAAAAACATGTTTAGAGGTTGATAGTCAATGACTAATCATTTTTTTCCTCTAACAATCTCATAATGTTTTTCAACATAAAAAGCTTGACAAGCCCATTGAGAACTAGTGGGTTCAATAAGACCTTGGGCCAGCAACTGAGAACATTCCTTTTGGGCTAGGACTAAGTCGGAAGGACTCATTCCTGGATGGGTGGCTTTGGTTGGATTGACATCTTCATTCAACTTGAAAGGCAATTGAACAAAGAAATGTGGATTTTTCCACAGAGGATTTGGATGGTGAAAGTCAGCATGAGACTCAGGACAATATTTCAAAAACTTTGTGGAAATGTCTTGGAAAGGCTGGGAGGTTTCAGACAAACCGACTTGACTCAAATTCCAGTAGGAATGATTTGGAGGTGTTTTATCTGGTGAATGATATCAAATCCTAACAAGATGTCATTTTTCTTGCATTTGATCTGTAAGTAAGGCTTTTTGCAAGCACTTCGGAAAGGCTCTTTGTCTTTTAACAGTTCTTTAAAGAACTGTTTATGTTCACATAATTTTTCCAAACATCCTTTGGCGATCTGAAAGATCTTTCCCAAGGAAATGTTGTCAATGGTGAGATTGAGACTCGTGAGCTGCCTCTGTATGTCTAGTTGCAATTCTTCAAGTAATGATGCCAGAAATACATGTTTGAGAGTCGGATCATTGAACCCATTGAGTTTAAAAAAACAGGTTTGGCATCCGTTTGTAATGGAAATCAAGATCTTTAGAGTTGAGCGAGCACAATTTCATGTTGAGGTAGTCTCTTCTTGCAGCTTCAAAGACTGCGGCTGATTCTCCAATGAATTGTTCGTGAATGACAGAAAGAGCAGTTGAGACATTAAGTAGTTGCACAAACTGTAATTTCTCTCAGGACTGATGCTGTAGTAGCATTTGCTCTTAACATTTGGAGATCTGTCCAAGCAGCCATTTCGGATAATCTGTCTCTCTATTTAGCTGCAGGGATATCATCAAAAGTGAACCATGGACCATTTGAAGGTTTATGATCATTTTGGGGTTGAGCAGGCCGGTTTGGAACTGAGGATGCTTCTGGTGGATCTTCCTCAATATCTGAGGGTATTTCAAAAAATGGGTCAGTTCTTGAGGATTGAGCAGGCTCGGTCTCTTCAGGTTGGGCCATAAGGATTCTAGTGATGTCAGCATAAGATTTTTCAGAATCACTAGATGAAATGGAAGATTCTAAGGAAGATTCTGTTTCAGATTCAGATGGATCTTCTGAAACAGCTAGATTTGAATCAGAAGTTTGGTCTGTATTGGATGGATCTGGGATTATTTGTGCATTGTATTGTTGCATTGGGGATTTATCTTTGGCTTGAGTTGGTGTTGGTTGAGGAGGAAGTGGGGTATAAAGAGGCGGTTGTTGTTCTGGGATGGACAAAGGTGGTTGAAAAGGTTGTTTTTCTGGTCTTGGTCGAGGATGAGGTTTAGATCTAGATGGTTTTGGCAGAGGATTATTTCTAAACAAAGTATGGGTCATGCCAAATAATTTGGACGGGTCTTGTGGTTTTATGGGAGAAAGCATAGGTGCAAATGGATGGAAGGCTGGGCTGATGGTAGGTAATGGTGGAGAGGTGGTAAATAATGTTGGCCTTTGCCTTTCTGACTCAATCTGTTCAAGTTCTGCTTTCAATTTTTTGATTTCCTTTTCTTTCTGATCAAATTCTGGGCCATAGTATCTATGACTCAGCATGGTTCTTAATTCTGAATCTAGTTGAGAGATTCTGGATTGAAGATTTTGATAAATTTACTGCATCTGGGAAGTGATCGAATCCATCTTAGACTCAATATGATCAGTTCGTAAATTGATATGATTAACCGTCGTATGGATATCAACCAAGGTTTCATTTTGAGCTCTGGCATTTTGGGTTTGCCAGTTGAGAACAGCCTCAAAAGGTTTGGGGTCTTCTAAGTGACCTATGGGAGTTATGGCTGAAGAAATAAAAGGTTTGGTTATGACCTTTCGTTGTGGATCAGTTTGGGTTTCTAGAGCAGGGAAATTGGAGGAATAATCTTGGGAGGTGGATGAAAACATCATACAAGCCATAGGCTGTATGGGTGGTTTGGAATTCTGGATATGTGGAAGGACTTCAGTCTTGCAAACGAAAAATGATTTTGGTATTGGTATAATTCCTTTTGAAAAATTCCTTATTCTGATTTAAGTTTGCTTCATCTCCAGAGAACTTAAGAGCTTTATAATCATGGCATCTTCTTCACAAACTCCAGTTCAATTATCTTCTTCCATGTCCCTTCCAAAAACTGTTACTAAGCATACTACGTCTAAGCTAGAGAGTCTTGTTGAGTATTCCTATATCCCAGATTCTGTCCACGTAAATGAGTCTTCTCTTCCTCTTGTTAATCCTTACCAGTTGTATCAACGTCCTTCTCGTTTCACTCGTTCTATCCGTTCTCTTATTAGTACTTCCCGTTCTACTCCTAAAGAGTACATCCAGTCTTCGTCTCTTGATCAATGTTCCCTCCAATCTACTTCTGCTGAGCAGTATGTCACTTTAGAAATTTCCCCTGAGCTCATTTCCCACTGGAAACAGCAACGATATACTCACTTTCATCTCGGTGGTGTCCGCCTTATTCTCACCCTCCATGGGCGAAAAGGTCTTCCTGTCACAGCCCGTATTGCACTCCTTGACACCCGCTTCAAACAATATGAGCAGGCTACCATTGGTACTGTCCTCACTACCCTGCATGCTGGCAGTGTTGTTCTCACTGTCTATCCCAACTTCAATCTTTCCCTTGATGACCCCAACCTTTCCACTTTCTTAAAAATCCAAGTTCAGATTCAAGGAGCTGAACAAGTCTCCAGTGCAAAGATTGCTACCGTCCATCATCAGTTGGTTTACAGACTTCAGAACCACTCCCTTATCCTTCCTACACCTCCAGATCTCAATTCAGATACACTCATGATTCTTGCTGAATCTCCAGACATCCCCACCATTATCCAGATCCCACGACAGATCCCTCGTGCTGATCTTCTCAAGATCATGCCTCTCGAGTGGATAACCAACTATGAGCATTTCCATCAAAACACCACTCCTGTTCAAACCTCTGAACCTATGTATGAGAAACGGTCTGATGGTTCTGTTCGCCTTCAGTTCAAACCTCCTCCTTCTGCCCCTGCAGAACCTCCCCGATTATCCTTTACCTGCTCCATGGTCCAACCTGTTGACATCATTCCAGAAGTCCTTCCTTCTGGCAAACCATTACCCATTATGTCCTTCACCTCCCAAGGTACTCCTGTTTACCCAGACAAAATTGATGGCCATTTCTTATGGGATGTTCCCGGCTCTGGCCGATGTGATCCCGGCTGTCCATGTAATGATGATGAGGATGATTATTCTTCCAGATCGAAAAAGAAGAAAATTATCTATCCTGCCTGCAAATTATATTTGCCCGAAGATGATGATGATGAACCCGATTATCCACCTCCTTTGCCACTTTACGACAAAGGACTTCAGTGGATCCAGAAACATCAGCCCAAATCATGCAAACCAGTTCGGTCCTCGGCTGGTCTTCTGCCTACACCTCCTATGGTGTCCTGCATGATGTTCTCATCTGCCTCTGCCTCAGATTATAGTTCTGAGTACCCGCCTCTTGAGAAACGCTCAGACCAAAAGCACCAGGTTTGGAGCAAACCATTTGTCAACTCTCCTATTTCCTCCAGTGGACATCTTGAAGAACCCAAGCCTTTTGAAGCAGTCCTTAACTGGCAAACTCAGAATGCCAGAGTCCAGAATGCTTCTCTTACTTCCTTACACTCTAAAGTTGATCAGATCGCTCACAGATCCTCTGCTGTTGAAACAAGGGTTACTTCCCTCTCAGACCAGTTGACCAATTTGTATAATAGTCTTCATACTAAGGTTGCACAGCTTGACCGTGACCTTCGAGCCATGATTGCCCGCGGTGATAATTCTCATGAGTTCACTCGAAAAGAGCAAGAAATCAGACAGCTTCAAGCTGAAATTGCCAGAATTGATGCTGACAACCAACGGCGTCAAGCAGTTCATACTGCTCCCCTATCCTATTTTCCCACAGAACCATATCACCCTCTCGGGTCCTTTTTCCCTACTACTCCAAGGGATTATACTCCTGAGAAAGTCTTTCCCATGACCTACCACTTGAACCCTCAACCTGCAAAACCTAAACCTCGACCTCCTCGACGCCCTGTTCCACCTCCTACAGTGTCTATCCCTCCTCCAGTTCGTCCTATGTATTCAAACGCTATCCAAAAACCCCTTCAGATACATGAACCAGTATTCCCTGACCTTCCATCTACCTCAGCCTTACCTCCATTTCCGGAATCTCCTTCTAAAGCCGAACAAAAGAAGCCTACTGAGACTTACCTTATCACTGCACCAGACCTTGACCAGCTTCACCGCTCCTCAGAAGAATCCAGTCCCTCTGATTCAGTCGACACCTTTGATTCTATCACTGAGACTTCTGAGCCCCATAGTTTCAGTTCCGATGATTCCCAACAGCACTTGACTGATATTTCTCGTCTTCTTATGGCAGATCATGCTGAGTCTACCACTACTGATCCCCCTCCTCGGGAACCTGGCCAACCCTATGTTGACATTCCTTCCGATGTTGAAGGCGAAAATGAAGGAGACAACTCTAATCCTCCTCCAAGACTTCGAACTAAAGTTGCCCCTGGCACTGGACCATGGTTTACCTTTGATGATCTTCCACCGGCTCGGTGGCGTGAACGTCTCCAGGAACTCTCTGCCTGGTTAGATCTACAGATGGTTAAACCTGATGCAGAACTCTCTGCAGTTCTTAAAGAATTTGTCTCCCGATTTACTGGCTCTCTCCGTGATTGGTTTGACAGTCTCGGACAATACAGACAATTACTGTATCTCCAGCACCCTACTGTCTCTGCTGCTCTCATGGACATTCATTCCCAGTTTCTTGGAGAACCTGCAGCTATCTTTGCCACTGCTCGTAAAGAATATCTCCAAATGAGATGTTGCTCGATGCAGAGATCTGACCTGCATTATCATTTCAAACGCATGTCTGCCCTGTTCCATAAAATTGGTGGTATCAATGACCACACCCTCAAGCATGTCTTCTTGTCTTCTTTGCCTGAAGAATTACAACCTGAAATCCGTCGCCAGATTGCTAATGCCCAGCTCGACATCAATAATCTTTCTCTTGGCCGTCTCTTCCAGCTGGCTTTAGTGTCTCTTGATTACCTCTGTGATCAGAAGAAATTCTTCCGAAACCTCATAAAAGACAAAGAAGGATTCCAAACCGCCTGCAAGAAACCCTACTTGGAAATCAAGTGCAAAGACTCTAAGCATTGTACTTGTCCCTCCACGAAGAAACACCACAAAGTCAGGTTTCACAGAAAATCTTCCAGAACTCCACAGTCACGCCCATTCCCTAGGCGTCCCAAAAAGATTCGGTATTTCAGAAGACGACAACCTTCTGAGATCCTTGTCCGACGAAGAAAAAAGAGCAGATGCTTCATTTGCAAAAAGCTCGGACATTTTGCTAAAGAATGCCCTAAGAACCCTAAGCGGTCTCAACGCTTAGTTCAACAGCTTCAATCCTTACATCAGTTCTCTCCTGATACTGACCAAATTGAGTTTTTATACTCTGAACAAGAAAGTCCTGATCCGGATACAGTTTTTGCCCTTGGCACTTCTGATTCAGATTCAGATTCAACTTCATCTACTGAACCAGACGACTATTCCCCTGTCTTCCACATCCAGTCAGTACCTTCATCCTCCACTCATTTGTCAGTTCAACCCATTCCTTCCGTCAAAATCCAAATCCTGTTATCCAAATACAGTCGGCCCATTCCTGCTATTGCCTTCATAGATACTGGCGCTCAGCGCAGTATTTTAAACCCTGCTATTTTGCCGCCTGAAACCTGGATTTCAAATGAAAATCATTTCCGTGCTGCTAGTGGAAAATTGTTTTCTGCAAAACTCCGCACCAAGTCTAGAATTGGAATTCAGCTATTCCCAAAGCTCACAGTTTGGACCCATGTAATCGGGTCTAGCCTACCTGACAAAGATCTTCTTCTTGGGTTTGATATCCTATTCCAAGCCCAAAAGATTCAAGTCCTTCCTACTGGTCTCAGATTCCAGTCCATGTTCCAACCATACACAGACCAGCTCAAACTCTATCATTTGGCCCAGTCCCCTCCTGATTATCAGTCTATTTCGGCCCAGTTACTAAGGTTTTGTCCTCCAAATCATTTGGCCTTTGCCCATCCACATCCTCTGTGGAAAAATCCAGCCCATTTCGTTAAGCTCCCTTTTAAGCTTAATGAAGACCTTAATCCTACCAAAGCAACCCATCCGGGTATGCCTCCTTCTGAGCTTCAGTTAGCCCAAACAGAATGTGCAGAGTTACTCGCCCAAGGCCTCATTGAGCCCACAACTTCTCCGTGGGCCTGCCAAGCCTTTTATGTTAATAAACGTGCCGAAACATTACGGGGTAAAAAGCGTCTTGTTATTGATTATCAGCCTTTAAACCAGTTTTTACAGGATGATAAATTTCCTTTACCTCGGAAAAATTCCATTTTTACCTACCTCCAAAATGCCAGAATATTTTCTAAGTTTGACTTAAAGTCTGGGTTTTGGCAGCTGGGTATTGACCCTGCTGAACGTTATAAAACTGCATTCTGTATTCCCAATGCCCATTACCAATGGACCGTTCTTCCCTTTGGTCTCAAAACTGCACCATCCATTTTCCAAAAAGCCATGACCCAAATCTTCCAGCCCCTCCTTCACCATACCCTTGTTTATATTGACGATTTGCTTCTGTTTTCAGGTACTCCAGAAGAGCATCAAGTTTTACTCCAACAGTTCCATGATATCATAGATCACTACGGTATTATGCTTTCCGACAAAAAGAGTACAATTGCCACAGATACCGTAGAATATCTTGGTATGCAGATACAGAATGGATTCTATCAGCCTGGACCCCACATTGCACAAGAATTACTCCACTTTCCAGATAAGGATTTCACAAAGAAACAAGTCCAACAGTTCCTTGGCATCATCAACTACATCCGCGATTTCCTGCCTCATGTGGACCAGCAGACACGTATACTTTCTGCTTTACTAAAAAAGAATCCTATCTCTTGGGATTCCCGTCACACTACAGCTGTCCAGCGGCTAAAGCAGATAGCCCAGAATCCACCACAACTCAAGATCATGACAAATGGCAAACGTATCCTACAGACTGATGCTTCAGACACATCATGGGGAGCCCTGTTGCTTGAACAGATCGACAAAAAGGAATATCTAATCGGACATGCTAGTGGACATTTTAGTCCAGCCCAGCAGCACTATCACACGATCTACAAGGAGATCCTTGCCGTAAAAAACAGCATCAAAAAGTTCGAATACCACCTCCTTGGCCATAGATTCCTGATCAGATTGGATAATTCCTCTTTCCCTAAAGTCCTCCAGTTTAAAGGTAAAACGATTCCCAACAGCCAGTTACTTCGGTTGCAGGAATGGTTTTCCCGATATGAATTTGATGTTGCACATATAAAAGGACAAAAGAACCTCATTCTAGATTTCCTATCTCGCATTCAGACACCTGCCTCTCCAATCTTCTACACTTCCCCAGTCTTCCCGATCTTCATGGCTACTAGATCTACTGCTACCTCTCTGCCTTCTAAGGCTCTCACCCAAAAGACCTTCCCACGGCCTGTACAAACTTTTCCTTCCCTCTACCGCCTTCAGGAGTTTGCTAAACAATTTCTTTTCCGCTACTACATGAAAGCTTTCTTCCTTGAAGAAAACCCTCACAATCAGTTCCTCACTTTTCATCCCGAGAATCTCTTCCTCACCGGATTCTTCATCCCCTCTGTCCGGGATATCAGTGACGATGAACTCTGGTATTTCTGGTGCTTAACTGTACTCCATGCAACTCAGTTAATCATCCCCTTAGCCTACACAGTCAACACCCTCAATAATCCTTCCAAGGCTACTTCTCTGTTATGGACTCTGTTAGAATGGTTCTCTCCTATTCCTCAATGGAGATCCCAACTCCAGCAGCTTAGTCACAACCATCATCTTTCCACCATCCCTTCTCATGAAGCTGAAAAATTCACATCCGTGTTCATAGTTCACCGACCATATTTCCGTCACCCAGAGACAGCCGCCTTCTTTGCTCAACCACAAATCAGCCACTACCACACAACCCCTCATCCCAGCACACTGGATCAAGACCCCATGTTCAAAAAGGCTCTCATGAATCATCTCCTGTCCTTAAATCATGTTCCTCCACCACCACAAGACATCATCTCCAGTTCTATTGGACCTCGTCATGACATGTTCATGGTACCTAATCCTTCTGGTTCTAGCAAAGGTATTATTATCAAAGAAGAACGTCCAGATACTCCTCCACAGATTTACTACCAGGATTCTCAGGATCCTGAAGATGACTTTTTACCGCTCAGTCAACTCCTCCAAGAGTTTCAGACTCCACCAGAACAAGGCCAGTCATCACGAGTCATTTCACAATCTGAGCCCATCATCACTCATCCACCATCACAATGCAGATCTCTCTGCATTCCCGGGATTGTCCATGCTAAAGGATGTCCTCAGTATGATGGCCCTACTTATCTAGAACAGTGCACCTTATTCTGTGAACCTCATGGAGCCAATTGCCACAAAAGCTGCGTCAACTACCGCAGATTTGAATCCAGCTCCAGCTCAGATGATTACGGGATGAATCTATCCTCTCCGTAATCTCCGCCGCATGTCTTGTCTTTTTATGTAAAAGATAAAGTTAGGGGGTCCTGTCCCTACTTTACTTTATTAAAGTAGCTTTTATGTCTTGTCTTTTTATGTAAAAGATAAAGTTAGGGGGTCCTGTCCCTACTTTACTTTATTAAAGTAGCTTTTATGTCTTGTCTTTTTATGTAAAAGATAAAGCTAGGGGTCCCTATCCCTACTTTACTTTATTAAAGTTGTTTGCTTTATGAAAAGATGAGGGTCCTGTCTCACTTTTCAAACTTTGGCTTTCTCCCGTTGTAATCCCTATATAAGGGAGCCTCCTCTTAGTTCTTCACTAAGTTAGAGGTTAGCCTTAAAGTAATATATTGAGTGTTCTATTATCCATGTCTCTCTAAACTCCTCTTTCTTAAGTTCTATGGAGCTCTGAAATAGATAAGAAAAAGAATAAGGAAAATTTTAAAAACGAGTTTGTTCAAAACCAAGTTAGTATGCTCTACACTTGCCTTTGTATGAAGGATCCTGTGTATCAGAACACTTGAGACGGTCTTTAGCTGTTTTCTTATCTGGTTTGGTACCCGTTTTAAGCTAAGGAAAGCTGTTTTAGGGTTGTATAACCTAGCAAAGAAAGTTGGTTTGAAGAGTCTCAAGCTAGCAATCCATCTAAGTTCTTTTTGGTAGATGGGTAATGGAGCTGGTGGTGGTGGAGGATTATGGGGTGGTTTAGGTTGGTTGTGTGAGCACGAAGTTTTATGTATTTTCTTTTTCGCTGTGGTTCAACATCATCTTCTTCCCAAGCATCCCAACAGGGACAATCTGGGTCACAATTTCCTGATCCTGGTGAAATCCCAAAGAAAGTGGCCATTAAGTTTAGCAGGGTAGATAGGATATCCTTCTAAATTGAATCCTGTAATTGGCAGCTTTTCTTGAGCAGTCTGAATAGCTGTAACCATGGCTGAATAAGTGAATGAGAGCCGTAGAGGCTCCTCTAGTGCTGTGGGTGGAGGTCAAAAAGTCATTCGAACAGTTCCATCAGATCTTCTTTCAAACATACTTTCTATTGTCTGGATAGGAGAAGTATTATTGTGGAACTTCTCATAATTTGAAATCCATTCCAAGGGCATGAGTTTTATGAGTTCATGTCTAGGGATCTGTCTTGGAATTGGAATGATGGTTGGTATCTGATCTGATTCTACTAACACCATGAGGGCGTCAGAGTGGTGCTCAGATGAAGGAAGATCTAAGGCATGGTTCTGGAGCCTATAGACCAATTGATGGTGAAGAGTTGTAACTTTTGCTGAAGAGATTTGTTCTGCACCTTGAATTTGCACTTGGACTTTCAAGGCAGTGGAGAGATTAGTGTCTTGAAGAGAAAGGTTGAAATTGGGATAGAAAGTGAGTCAAACACTTCCAGCATGAACAGTGGTTAAGACAGTACCAATAACAGCATCTTGGTAATGTGTGAACCTAGTATCCAACTTAGCAATTCTGGCTGTGATTGGTAATCTTTTCTTTCCATGTAAGGTTAGGATTAGTCTGACTCCTCCGATATGGAGATGAGTATAACCTTCTCTTTGCCAATTGGAAATCAATTCTGGGGGAATTTCCAGAGTGACATATTGTTCAACTGTGGTAGCCTGAAGGGAACACTGATCCAATCTGGATGACTGGATATATTCTTTTGGATGTGGCCTTTTGGTGGAAATAAGGGTTCGAATACTGCGAGTAAAGGAGTGTGGACGTTTATAGAGGTGATAAGGACTAAGAAAGGGAAAAGAAGATTCATTGATCTTAGCAGATTCAGGGATATAGGAATATTCAACTAAATTTTCAATCTTACTAGCAGTGTGTTTGGAGCAAGATTTGGGTAAAGAGAGGGTGGAAGAAAGGGAAACTGGAGTAATGACAGAAGAAATAAAAGCATCGTTGGAGGAAGTTGATGCCATAAGTAGGAAATTCTCTCTGTCGTTGAAGGCTCGAACGAAAGAAAATAAAAAGCAAACTTTAATCATACCATTTTGAGATGTGAAGAACTATAACAAAAAATAAAAAGCAAACTTGGATCAGCGAGACATTGCATGAGCATTTTTATACACATATGGTTTGTATACACCTTTGCCAGTTCCTAACGAGCCTTAGGTAGATATTTCTATGGATTTCGTTTTAGGGCTGCTTGGGACTCCAAAGGGAAGAGATTCAATTTTCTTGATAGGAGATAGATTTAGCAAAATGGCACATTTCATTCCATGGCACAATTCATAAGTTAGATGATGCCATCAATATAGCTTATTTGTTCTTCATGGAGGTAGTACGACTCCGTGGTGTTCCTAGGAGTATTATTTCAGATAGAGACACTAAGTTCCTCAGTCACTTTTGGAAGATATTATGGGGTATGTTAGGTGCTAAAATTTTGTTTTCTACTTGTCACCCTCAACTGATAGCCAAGCTAAAGTGGTCAATAGGACTTTATCTCAGCTTTTGCGCACTATCATTAATATGAATTTGAAGTCTTAGGAAGATTGTTTGCCATTTATAAAGTTTGCATATAATAGGAGCATTCATTCTTCTACTTCTTATTCTCCATTTGATATTGTTTATGGTTTTAATCTGTTGACTTCAATGGATTTGATTATGTTGCCCATTGATGCAAGAGCTAGCTTGGATGGTCAAAAGAAAGCGAAGTTGGTGAAGTCCATTCATGAGAAAGCGCGACTTCACACTGAGAAGAAGAATGAGTAGTACACTATTCAAGTTAATAAGGGTATGAAATGTATGATTTTTGAACCCAGTGATTGAGTTTGGGTTCACATGTAGAAAGGAGAGGTTTCCAACCCAGAGGAAATATAAATTGCACCCACCATAAAGAGTACCATCAAGATACGTGGCGTTGTTATACTAGAACTACAACAGTTAAGACTGTACTTTGGACCAGTAGTCCGCAAGCTCGGGTTTCCAGCCGATATACCTCTGTAATCAAAAACCTTTAAAACATTTTTCTCAGGTTATACAACCCAAAACAGACTTCGCTTTAGTCTAAAACAGGGTACCAAACCAGATAAGAAATGATCGAAAGTTTTCTGATGCACAGGATCCTTGCAAAAGGCAAGTGCAGAGCATACTTCCTTAAGTTTTCAAAATGAACAAATTTAATCCTTTATTCTTTTTCTTTCTTAGAACTTCATTTGCAGAGAGAGAAGAGAGAGTTTAGAAATTCATGGAAGAAAACACACGAGAGTTTATTTCTTAAAAACTTCTATATCTTACAAAGGAGGGGAGAACTCTTTATATAGGAGAATTCTCGGGGAAGATAGGACAGGACCCCTATCTTTTACAAAAGCAAAAGCAAAAGATACATCATGACACAACTTTAATTATTACAAAGGACAAAAGATGCTTTAATAATTAAAGCATGACTTTGACAAAAGCAAAAGCTTAAAGTAAAAGCAAACTGCAATAATTATATAAGACAAAAGCATAAAGCAAAACATAATTATTACAACAAGACAAACTACTTTATGGAGAGCGGAGATTCATGTAGTCGTCTTCAGAGGAGCTTTCAGTCTCATCTGGGTCCATATCACCATAGTGAGGATGCTTTTGGAAGAAAGTTTTGGAGAGCTTTGGATGCTTACAGGAGGGACCACGGCATGGTGGATAAGGGCAATTATAGTCTCCGGGAGTATACTTTGGAGTATACTTAGGGGAAGTTTGGGTGGCTTTGTCAACTTTGGATGGTTGAGCTGGTCGTTTGGAAGGTTGGGTTGAGGGTCCTGGTTCAGAGGAAGGAAGTCTTCCCATGGGTCTTGTGAGTCCTGGTAAAGGAAGTCAGTGTAATCTGGTCGTTCTTCTTTAATGATGATGCCAGTGGACTTAGGTTTAGAGATGACAGATGAAGTGGGGATCATGAGGAGGTCATGTTGTGGACCTAAGGAGGTGTGGGAGATATCTTTAAGTGGCGGAGGTTGGTGGTTCAATTGGCAAAGGTAGTTGTGCAGGACGTCTTGGATGTCATTTTCAATCACAGCTATATGTGGTGCAGTGAACCATTCATATACCTGATCTTAAGTCCAAAAGAGTTTGGTGTCTGGATGTTGGAAGTATGGCCTGTGAATAATAAAGACTGATGTGAACAGTTGTGCTTCAGGGGCAGGCATACGGTCAAGGTTGTAAATCTCTGATAGTTGTTACAGTTTCTTTCTCCACCATGGGATGGGGGAGAACCATTCAAGTAGTGTCCAGGTAAGAGAAGTGGCATTGTTTGGATTAAGGAGATGTTCCAAAGTAGGAGAAATGGGAAGGATTAGCTTGGTTGCATAAAGGACTGTTAAGCACCAGATGTACCATAACACATCTTCAGTGGTGTCTCTGGACGGATCAAGGGTTAAACCTGTAAGGAACAGATTTTCTGGGTGGAAAGTGGAAAAAGGAAAAGGGTCTGTGACAAGGTAGGCTTTCATGAAAAAGCGAAAGAGAGCTTTTCTAGCAAATTCTTGGATGGCAAAGACGGAAGAAAAGTTTTTGTTGAAGGGAAAAGTTTTCTTGGTGAGAGCTTCTGGGGGTAGAGAGGTAGCCATGGAGATAATCGGAAAATGGTAGGTGGTGGAAAACAAGGTGAGAGGGTTTTCTGGTTTGGAGAGTCTGGAAAGCATATCAGGGATGAGGTTCTGGGATCCCTTTATATGCTTGACTGAAAAGTCATATTTAGAAAACCAATCTTTTAACCTGAGTAACATTTTTTCAGGAACAGTTTTACCTTTGAAATTGAGAATATTGGGGAAGGCTGAACTGTCCATTCGGATGAGAAAATGGTGTCCAATCAGATGATACTCAAACTTTTTGATGCCATTCTTTACCGCTAAGATTTCTTTGAACACGCTATGGTAATGCTTCTGTGTGTCAGAAAAATGTCCACTAGCATGAGCGATAAAGTGTTCTTGGTCATTGAGTTCTTCGAGGAGGATGGCACCCCATGATTAATCACTTGCATCTGTCTGGAGGATGCGTTTTCCATCAGTAATCAACTTTAAAGGAGGTGGATTTTGCGCAATCTGCTTTAGGGTAGTGACAGCAATTGTGTGGTCAGTATTCCACTCTGGGGGCTTCTTTTTCAATAAAGCCGAAAGATGATGAGTGTAATGGTCCACATGTGGGATAAAATCACGGATGTAATTGATAATGCCGAGAAACTGTTGAATTTGCTTTTTGGAAAGTTGCTGATCTGGAAAGTGAAGCAATTCTTGGGCAATGTGCTTTCCTGGTTGATAATGTCCATCTTTTATGATCATACCAAGGAATTCAATATTATCTGTAGCAATGGTGCTTTTCTTGGCCGATAACATGATTCCATGACTTTGGATAATATCATAGAATTGAGTTAACAGCTGGCGATGTTCATCATGTGATCCTGAAAAAAGCAAGATATCATCAATGTAAATCAATGCATGATGTAGGATAGGCTGGAAGAGTTGAACCATGGATTTTTGAAAAATAGATGGGGCAGTTTTGAGACTAAAGGGTAGGACTGTCCATTGGAAATGGGCATTGGGAATACAAAAGGCAGTTTTGTAATGTTCGGAGGGTTCAATGCCTAGTTGCCAAAAACCAGATTTTAAATCAAATTTTGAAAAGATCTGGGCATTTTTGAGAAAAGTAAACATGCTTTGGTTGGGTTAATGTCTTCATTTAGTTTGAAAGGTAACTTAATGAAGAAAGACTTATTTTTCCACAAGGGATTTGGATGGGTGAACTCAGAATGGGACTCTGGACAGAAACTCAAAAGTTTGGTTGAAATATCCTGGTAAGAGTGGGGAGTTTCAGACAAATTGTAGAGTTTCAGAATGTCGGTGAACGGTTTGAACATGGACTTGACTCGGATTCCAGTGGGAATGATTTGGAGGTGTTTGATCTGGTGAAGGATGTCAAATCCTAACAAGATATCCTTATTAGGAAGAGTTGAACCAATAACCTTGGTCCAAATGACACAGAAAAAAGGATCCTTCCCAGTTCAGAAAAAAGAAACACAATCGCTACTTTATTTGCAAGAAGCGCTGATATTTTGCTCGCAATTGTCCAAATAAGTCAGCCAAGGCTGTTCGTCTCATTCAGCACTTACAGCAATCTTCCATCCTTTCTGACAACGAAGAAGTTGAGTCCATCTTCTCAGAACAGTCTGAGAAAGATGATTATACAGCCTTCATCCTTGCTGATTCAACAGATTTGACCCAGATGACATTTCTGTGATCTCCACTATTCAAGAGATAAACCACATTCGTCCCAAACTTCCAGGTCCTTCAGTAAAAATTTCAGTCATCCCTTCTAAATTCCATAAACTTATCTCAGTCATTGGTTTCCTTGATACTGGCGCACAGCGCAGTATGCTTAATCCTCAAATCCTTCCTCCAGATTATTGGGAACACCATACTGAATACTTCAGAGCCGCCAATGGAAAGATTTTTGAAACTTCTCTCATTACCAAAAAACCATTGGTATCCAATTCTTTCCAAACTGTATCATTTGGCAAAAGATTGTTGGTTCAGAATTACCAAACAAAGATCTTCTTCTAGGATTTGATATCCTCCAACTGGTAAAAAATCTCTTCATCACACCAACATGCATTAAATTCAAACAAATGTTTATACCATATACAGATGTTCTCTGACTGTATACATTGTCAGATACAACTCCTCCTTATACCTCCATCTCCCAAAAGTTCCTTGAACTTTGTCCTGAAAATCATTCTCAATTCACTCATCCATTCCCACTTTGGAAAAATGAACAGTTTTTCATTCATCTTCCTTTCAAGCTTAATGAAGATATTAATCCCACCAAAGCTACCCATCTGAGTATGATACCACTCCGTTAGCTTGAGACTCTTCAAACCAGTTTTCTTTGCTAGGTTATACAACCCTAAAACAGCTTTCCTTAGCTTAAAACGGGTACCAAACCAGATAAGAAAACAGCTAAAGACCGTCTCAAGTGTTCTGATACACAGGATCCTTCATACAAAGGCAAGTGTAGAGCATACTAACTTGGTTTTGAACAAACTCGTTTTTAAAATTTTCCTTATTCTTTTTCTTATCTATTTCAGAGCTCCATAGAACTTAAGAAAGAGGAGTTTAGAGAGACATGGATAATAGAACACTCAATATATTATTTTAAGGCTCACCTCTTCCTTAGTGAAAAACTAAGAGGAGGCTCCCTTATATAGGGATTACAACGGGAGAAAGCCAAATTTTGAAAAGTGAGACAGGACCCTCATCTTTTCATAAAGCAAACAACTTTAATAAAGTAAAGTAGGGATAGGGACCCCTAACTTTATCTTTTACATAAAAAGACAAGACATAAAAGCTACTTTAATAAAGTAAAGTAGGGACAGGACCCCCTAACTTTATCTTTTACATAAAAGACAAGACATGCGGCGGAGATTACGGAGAGGATAGATTCATCCCGTAATCATCTGAGCTGGAGCTGGATTCAAATCTGCGGTAGTTGACGCAGCTTTTGTGGCAATTGGCTCCATGAGGTTCACAGAATAAGGTGCACTGTTCTAGATAAGTAGGGCCATCATACTGAGGACATCCTTTAGCATGGACAATCCCGGGAATGCAGAGAGATCTGCATTGGGATGGTGGATGAGTGATGATGGGCTCAGATTGTGAAATGACTCGTGATGACTGGCCTTGTTCTGGTGGAGTCTGAAACTCTTGGAGGAGTTGACTGAGCGGTAAAAAGTCATCCTCAGGATCCTGAGAATCCTGGTAGTAAATTTGTGGAGGAGTATCTGGACGTTCTTCTTTAATAATGATACCTTTGCTAGAACCAGAAGGATTAGGTACCATGAACATGTCATGACGAGGTCCAATAGAACTGGAGATGATGTCTTGTGGTGGTGGAGGAACATGATTTAAGGACAGGAGATGATTCATGAGAGCCTTTTTGAACATGGGGTCTTGATCCAGTGTGCTGGGATGAGGGGTTGTGTGGTAGTGGCTGATTTGTGGTTGAGCAAAGAAGGCGGCTGTCTCTGGGTGACGGAAATATGGTCGGTGAACTATGAACACGGATGTGAATTTTTCAGCTTCATGAGAAGGGATGGTGGAAAGATGATGGTTGTGACTAAGCTGCTGGAGTTGGGATCTCCATTGAGGAATAGGAGAGAACCATTCTAACAGAGTCCATAACAGAGAAGTAGCCTTGGAAGGATTATTGAGGGTGTTGACTGTGTAGGTTAAGGGGATGATTAACTGAGTTGCATGGAGTACAGTTAAGCACCAGAAATACCAGAGTTCATCGTCACTGATATCCCGGACAGAGGGGATGAAGAATCCAGTGAGGAAGAGATTCTCGGGATGAAAAGTGAGGAACTGATTGTGAGGGTTTTCTTCAAGGAAGAAAGCTTTCATGTAGTAGCGGAAAAGAAATTGTTTAGCAAACTCCTGAAGGCGGTAGAGGGAAGGAAAAGTTTGTACAGGCCGTGGGAAGGTCTTTTGGGTAAGAGCCTTAGAAGGCAGAGAGGTAGCAGTAGATCTAGTAGCCATGAAGATCGGGAAGACTGGGGAAGTGTAGAAGATTGGAGAGGCAGGTGTCTGAATGCGAGATAGGAAATCTGGAATGAGGTTCTTTTGTCCTTTTATATGTGCAACATCAAATTCATATCGGGAAAACCATTCCTGCAACCGAAGTAACTGGCTGTTGGGAATCGTTTTACCTTTAAACTGGAGGACTTTAGGGAAAGAGGAATTATCCAATCTGATCAGGAATCTATGGCCAAGGAGGTGGTATTCGAACTTTTTGATGCCGTTTTTTACGGCAAGAATCTCCTTGTAGATCGTGTGATAGTGCTGCTGGGCTGGACTAAAATGTCCACTAGCATGTCCGATTAGATATTCCTTTTTGTCGATCTGTTCAAGCAACAGGGCTCCCCATGATGTGTCTGAAGCATCAGTCTGTAGGATACGTTTGCCATCTGTCATGATCTTGAGTTGTGGTGGATTCTGGGCTATCTGCTTTAGCCGCTGGACAGCTGTAGTGTGACGGGAATCCCAAGAGATAGGATTCTTTTTTAGTAAAGCAGAAAGTATACTTGTCTGCTGGTCCACATGAGGCAGGAAATCGCGGATGTAGTTGATGATGCCAAGGAACTGTTGGACTTGTTTCTTTGTGAAATCCTTATCTGGAAAGTGGAGTAATTCTTGTGCAATGTGGGGTCCAGGCTGATAGAATCCATTCTTTATCTGCATACCGAGATATTCTACGGTATCTGTGGCAATTGTACTCTTTTTGTCGGAAAGCATAATACCGTAGTGAGCTATGATATCATGGAACTGTTGGAGTAAAACTTGATGCTCTTCTGGAGTACCTGAAAACAGAAGTAAATCGTCAATATAAACAAGGGTATGGTGAAGGAGGGGCTGGAAGATTTGGGTCATGGCTTTTTGGAAAATGGATGGTGCAGTTTTGAGACCAAAGGGAAGAACGGTCCATTGGTAATGGGCATTGGGAATACAGAATGCAGTTTTATAACGTTCAGCAGGGTCAATACCCAGCTGCCAAAACCCAGACTTTAAGTCAAACTTAGAAAATATTCTGGCATTTTGGAGGTAGGTAAAGATGGAATTTTTTCGAGGTAAAGGAAATTTATCATCCTGTAAAAACTGGTTTAAAGGCTGATAATCAATAACAAGACGCTTTTTACCCCGTAATGTTTCGGCACGTTTATTAACATAAAAGGCTTGGCAGGCCCACGGAGAAGTTGTGGGCTCAATGAGGCCTTGGGCGAGTAACTCTGCACATTCTGTTTGGGCTAACTGAAGCTCAGAAGGAGGCATACCCGGATGGGTTGCTTTGGTAGGATTAAGGTCTTCATTAAGCTTAAAAGGGAGCTTAACGAAATGGGCTGGATTTTTCCACAGAGGATGTGGATGGGCAAAGGCCAAATGATTTGGAGGACAAAACCTTAGTAACTGGGCCGAAATAGACTGATAATCAGGAGGGGACTGGGCCAAATGATAGAGTTTGAGCTGGTCTGTGTATGGTTGGAACATGGACTGGAATCTGAGACCAGTAGGAAGGACTTGAATCTTTTGGGCTTGGAATAGGATATCAAACCCAAGAAGAAGATCTTTGTCAGGTAGGCTAGACCCGATTACATGGGTCCAAACTGTGAGCTTTGGGAATAGCTGAATTCCAATTCTAGACTTGGTGCGGAGCTTTGTAGAAAACAATTTTCCACTAGCAGCACGGAAATGATTTTCATTTGAAATCCAGGTTTCAGGCGGCAAAATAGCAGGGTTTAAAATACTGCGCTGAGCGCCAGTGTCTATGAAGGCAATAGCAGGAATGGGCCGACTGTATTTGGATAACAGGATTTGGATTTTGACGGAAGGAATGGGTTGAACTGACAATTGAGTGGAGGATGAAGGTACTGACTGGATGTGGAAGACAGGGGAATAGTCTTCTGGTTCAGTAGATGAAGTTGAATCTGAATCTGAATCAGAAGTGCCAAGGGCAAAAACTGTATCCGGATCAGGACTTTCTTGTTCAGAGTATAAAAACTCAATTTGGTCAGTATCAGGAGAGAACTGATGTAAGGATTGAAGCTGTTGAACTAAGCGTTGAGACCGCTTAGGGTTCTTAGGGCATTCTTTAGCAAAATGTCCGAGCTTTTTGCAAATGAAGCATCTGCTCTTTGTTCTTCGTCGGTCAAGGATCTCAGAAGGTTGTCGTCTTCTGAAGTACCGAATCTTTTTGGGACGCCTAGGGAATGGGCGTGACTGTGGAGTTCTGGAAGATTTTCTGTGAAACCTGACTTTGTGGTGTTTCTTCGTGGAGGGACAAGTACAATGCTTAGAGTCTTTGCACTTGATTTCCAAGTAGGGTTTCTTGCAGGCGGTTCGGAATCCTTCTTTGTCTTTCATGAGGTTTCGGAAGAATTTCTTCTGATCACAGAGGTAATCAAGAGACACTAAAGCCAGCTGGAAGAGACGGCCAAGAGAAAGATTATTGATGTCGAGCTGGGCATTAGCAATCTGGCGACGGATTTCAGGTTGTAATTCTTCAGGCAAAGAAGACAAGAAGACATGCTTGAGGGTGTGGTCATTGATACCACCAATTTTATGGAACAGGGCAGACATGCGTTTGAAATGATAATGCAGGTCAGATCTCTGCATCGAGCAACATCTCATTTGGAGATATTCTTTACGAGCAGTGGCAAAGATAGCTGCAGGTTCTCCAAGAAACTGGGAATGAATGTCCATGAGAGCAGCAGAGACAGTAGGGTGCTGGAGATATAGTAATTGTCTGTATTGTCCGAGACTGTCAAACCAATCACGGAGAGAGCCAGTAAATCGGGAGACAAATTCTTTAAGAACTGTAGAGAGTTCTGCATCAGGTTTAACCATCTGTAGATCTAACCAGGCAGAGAGTTCCTGGAGACGTTCACGCCACCGAGCCGGTGGAAGATCATCAAAGGTAAACCATGGTCCAGCGCCAGGGGCAACTTTAGTTCGAATTCGTGGAGGAGGATTAGAGTTGTCTCCTTCATTTTCTCCTTCAACATCGGAAGGAATGTCAACATAGGGTTGGCCAGGTTCCCGAGGAGGGGGATCAGTAGTGGTAGACTCAGCATGATCCGCCATAAGAAGACGAGAAATATCAGTCAAGTGCTGTTGGGATTCATCGGAACTGAAACTATGGGGCTCAGAAGTCTCAGTGATAGAATCAAAGGTGTCGACTGAATCAGAGGGACTGGATTCTTCTGAGGAGCGGTGAAGCTGGTCAAGGTCTGGTGCAGTGATAAGGTAAGTCTCAGTAGGCTTCTTTTGTTCGGCTTTAGAAGGAGATTCCGGAAATGGAGGTAAGGCTGAGGTAGATGGAAGGTCAGGGAATACTGGTTCATGTATCTGAAGGGGTTTTTGGATAGCGTTTGAATACATAGGACGAACTGGAGGAGGGATAGACACTGTAGGAGGTGGAACAGGGCGTCGAGGAGGTCGAGGTTTAGGTTTTGCAGGTTGAGGGTTCAAGTGGTAGGTCATGGGAAAGACTTTCTCAGGAGTATAATCCCTTGGAGTAGTAGGGAAAAAGGACCCGAGAGGGTGATATGGTTCTGTGGGAAAATAGGATAGGGGAGCAGTATGAACTGCTTGACGCTGTTGGTTGTCAGCATCAATTCTGGCAATTTCAGCTTGAAGCTGTCTGATTTCTTGCTCTTTTCGAGTGAACTCATAAGAATTATCACCGCGGGCAATCATGGCTCGAAGGTCACGGTCAAGCTGTGCAACCTTAGTATGAAGACTATTATACAAATTGGTCAACTGGTCTGAGAGGGAAGTAACCCTTGTTTCAACAACAGAGGATCTGTGAGCGATCTGATCAACTTTAGAGTGTAAGGAAGTAAGAGAAGCATTCTGGACTCTGGCATTCTGAGTTTGCCAGTTAAGGACTGCTTCAAAAGGCTTGGGTTCTTCAAGATGTCCACTGGAGGAAATAGGAGAGTTGACAAATGGTTTGCTCCAAACCTGGTGCTTTTGGTCTGAGCGTTTCTCAAGAGGCGGGTACTCAGAACTATAATCTGAGGCAGAGGCAGATGAGAACATCATGCAGGACACCATAGGAGGTGTAGGCAGAAGACCAGCCGAGGACCGGACTGGTTTGCATGATCTGGGCTGATGTTTCTGGATCCACTGAAGTCCTTTGTCGTAAAGTGGCAAAGGAGGTGGATAATCGGGTTCATCATCATCATCTTCGGGCAAATATAATTTGCAGGCAGGATAGATAATTTTCTTCTTTTTCGATCTGGAAGAATAATCATCCTCATCATCATTACATGGACAGCCGGGATCACATCGGCCAGAGCCGGGAACATCCCATAAGAAATGGCCATCAATTTTGTCTGGGTAAACAGGAGTACCTTGGGAGGTAAAGGACATAATGGGTAATGGTTTGCCAAAAGGAAGGACTTCTGAAATGATGTCAACAGGTTGGACCATGGAGCAGGTAAAGGATAATCGGGGAGGTTCTGCAGGGGCAGAAGGAGGAGGTTTGAACTGAAGGCGAACAGAACCATCAGACCGTTTCTCATACATAGGTTCAGAGGTTTGAACAGGAGTGGTGTTTTGATGGAAATGCTCATAGTTGGTTATCCACTCGAGAGGCATGATCTTGAGAAGATCAGCACGAGGGATCTGTCGTGGGATCTGGATAATGGTGGGGATGTCTGGAGATTCAGCAAGGATCATGAGTGTATCTGAACTGAGATCTGGAGGTGTGGGAAGGATAAGGGAGTGGTTCTGAAGTCTGTAAACCAACTGATGATGGACGGTAGCAATCTTTGCACTGGAGACTTGTTCAGCTCCTTGAATCTGAACTTGGATTTTTAAGAAAGTGGAAAGGTTGGGGTCATCAAGGGAAAGATTGAAGTTGGGATAGACAGTGAGAACAACACTGCCAGCATGCAGGGTAGTGAGGACAGTACCAATGGTAGCCTGCTCATATTGTTTGAAGCGGGTGTCAAGGAGTGCAATACGGGCTGTGACAGGAAGACCTTTTCGCCCATGGAGGGTGAGAATAAGGCGGACACCACCGAGATGAAAGTGAGTATATCGTTGCTGTTTCCAGTGGGAAATGAGCTCAGGGGAAATTTCTAAAGTGACATACTGCTCAGCAGAAGTAGATTGGAGGGAACATTGATCAAGAGACGAAGACTGTATGTACTCTTTAGGAGTAGAACGGGAAGTACTAATAAGAGAACGGATAGAACGAGTGAAACGAGAAGGACGTTGATACAACTGGTAAGGATTAACAAGAGGAAGAGAAGACTCATTTACGTGGACTGAATCTAGGATATAGGAATACTCAACAACACTCTCTAGCTTAGACGTAGTATGCGTAGTAACAGTTTTTGGAAGGGACATGGAAGAAGATAATTGAACTGGAGTTTGTGAAGAAGATGCCATGATTATAAAGCTCTTAAGTTCTCTGGAGATGAAGCAAACTTAAATCAGAATAAGGAATTTTTCAAAAGGAATTATACCAAAATCATTTTGCGTTTTGAAGAGGCTCTGATACCACTCCGTTAACTTGAGACTTTTCAAACCAGTTTTCTTTGCTAGGTTATACAACCCTAAAACAGCTTTCCTTAGCTTAAAACGGGTACCAAACCAGATAAGAAAACAGCTAAAGACCGTCTCAAGTGTTCTGATACACAGGATCCTTCATACAAAGGCAAGTGTAGAGCATACTAACTTGGTTTTGAACAAACTCGTTTTTAAAATTTTCCTTATTCTTTTTCTTATCTATTTCAGAGCTCCATAGAACTTAAGAAAGAGGAGTTTAGAGAGACATGGATAATAGAACACTCAATATATTACTTTAAGGCTAATGCTTCGGCAAGGTCTCATAGAACCTACTACTTCAGATTGGGCTTGTCAAGCCTTCTATGTTGAAAAACGATCTGAATTAGTTCATGGAAAGAAGAGATTAGTTATTGATTACCAGCCACTTAATGCTTTCCTTAAAGATGATAAATTTCCTTTCCCCAAGATCTAGTCCCTATTCATTCATCTTCAAGAAGCAAAAGTATTTTCAAAGTTTAATCTTAAAGCTGGTTTTTGGCAACTTGGCATTTCTCCAGAAGACCGTCCCAAAACAACCTTCTGTATCCCTGATGCTCATTATCAGTGGACAGGTCTCCCTTTCAGTCTCAAAGTTGCTCCATCCTTATTTCAAAAAGCAATGGTTAAGATCTTCTTTCCGATCCTCCATCATGCTTTGATCTACATTGATGACATCCTATTGTTTGCACATGACCACCAAACACATCAACAACTCCTTTCAGATTTCCTGGAAATCGTGCAGACACATGCCATCATGCTTTCTGAAAAGAAAAACAACATAGGAAAGGAATCTATTGACTTTCTTGGCATGACCTTGAAAGATGGTCACTACCATCCAGGACGACACATTGCAGTAGAATTATTAAAGTTTTCAGACATCAATCTCACCAAAAATCAGCTTCAACAGTTCCTTGGAATTGTTAATTATGTCTGAGACTTTATTCCCAAAGTTACGGTCCACACTAGTCAGCTATCAAGCATGCTCAAAAAGATGGCTCCACCATGGGGTCTAGATCAGACAGAAGCTATAAAGCAGCTTAAAAAGATAGCCCAGTCACCTCCTCCACTCAAAATTCCCACTACCGGCCAACGTATACTCCAGACAGATGCTAGTGATTACTTTTGGAGTGTTATCCTCCTAGAAAAGATTGGTGACTCAGAGTCCTAGTGCGCTCATGCAAGTGGACAGTTCAAAGATTCAGAAAAGAATTACCACGTCATTTACAAGGAAATTCTTGCGGTCAAATATGGAATCAAGAAATTTGAATTTCATCTCATCAGCCACAATTTCCTCATCAGAATGGATAACAGTTCTTTTCCAAAGATCTTTGACTTCAAGAACAAATTGCTTCCTGACAAGCAATTGCTCAACTTAAAGACGTGGTTTGCAAAGTATGACTACACAGTCCAACACATCAAAGGTGATAAAAATCTTATCCCTGATTTCCTCACCCGACCATCTATAAAAAGCCCTGTTCTCATCTCTTCCATCCAAACATCCCCATAATAGCCATGTATCGAACACTCCCCTTCAAAGCTCTCACTCAAAAAGCTTTTCCTTTAAACCTCACTTTCCGTACAGCTTTCCAAATCCAAACCTTTGCAAAGAAATTCCTTTACAGGTATTTCATGAATGTTCACAGAACCAAACCCGAAAGGTTTCCCTCTCTATGCTTAGAACATATGTTCCTCTCTGGTTTCACCATTGTTCCCAGTCTCACCATCTCTGAAGATGAGTTATGGTACATGTGGTGTCTCACAGTCCTGTTTGCTACAAAACTTGTTCTTCCTGTCCGACCAACCCTTAGGCATATCTCCACACCAGATCATGCACCCACACTTCTCTGGACACTCCTTGAATGGTTTTCACCACTCACTTGGTGGCGTAAACAATTACAGAATATATCTAACTTTCATCAGTTAGATAGAATTCCAGATCAAGAAGCAGATATGTTTACTTCGGTATTCATAGTCCACAGACAAAAGACTACTAGACACAGGACATGGCGTATGAATGGAAAACATTCCCTCATCCTTTCCCTCTTGACCATGATCCTACGATCATCTCCACTCTCAAAGCCTACTTGTTAGAACTCAACAATGTTCAACCTGTCCCAACAGACATTCACCACACCTCCATTGGTCCTTCCCACACTCTTGAGATTCTACCAGGCACTCAGATATGTACTCTAGGATCCAGCTCCAGTCCTCATAGAATTCTTGTTCGTGAACAAAGACCAGACTATACCAATGTTCTCTTCCAAGATGCCCAAGACCCCTAGGCAGACTTTCAATCCTTACTGGAAACCTGAGAGACTCAGTACACTGTCACTGAACCAGGCTCTTCGTCTACTCCAACTCAAGCTCAACGACCAGCAAGTCCTGAATTAGATGAAGACTTCCTGATCTACCAAGAAATCCAAAGAGCAAAAGAAGAATATGAAAATGAAACCAGTGACGTGTCTCCATCCAGATTTCCCTCAACTCCATAATAGCCTCACATGGCTACAGAGTCATCCGGGAATCTCGGCTTTTCTTGCTTTCAATAAAAGACATGGGTGCTACCTTGTCTAAAGTGTGTTTTAACTTTTATGCTTTTGCTTTAAATTATGGTTTGCTTTTGCTTTATGCTTTTGCTTAAAAAAAATATATAAATAAGGGGTCATGTCCTATCTTTATCTTTATCTTAGCTTTCCAGATCTATTTAAGAGCTCTTCCATCCTTGTAAAATTCAGATTGCCATCAATAATATTTCTAAGTTTTCTTAAACTTCTATGGCTTACTAAGGTGGCGTTTGTTTTTTAACTTAATGACTTAAAGTGACTTAACTTAATTAATTAAATTAATTAGAGGTGTTTGTTTTTATAACTTAATGAGACTTTATAGATAATTTTGACTTAATAAAATAAGACAATTTTTTTGACTTTTTACTTAATGAAGAAATTTGAATTAAGTCAATTACTTACTAATGTCAAAAATATCCATGTTTTATAATTTATTTTTCATATCTATCCCAAAACTCACCCATAGACATTTACCCCACATAAAAATATCCATGTTTTTTCTTTCTTATATTATATACGAAAAAATTTGAAATTTATGGTATTTTATATATTAAAATTCCAAAATAATTATGTATTCACTTTAATATAGTTTTACTTATAAAAGTTAATATATTGTGGTATTTATTTGACATTCAAATTTAATAAGGATACAAATGTAAAAGTACATATTTTCAGTTTTTTCAGTTGAAAAAAATAAACAACTTAATACTTATTTTCTGAGATTCAGACAAAAAAACAAACATATTATTTAGATTCAGACATTCAGATCTATTCAGAATTCAGACTAATTCAGATCTATTCAGATTTCAGACAAAAAAACAAACGCCACCTAAGTCTCTCTTCTTCTTCTAGGTAACGAAGAAAATACTTGAGTTATTAAACTAAGAGCGTTCATCTCTATTTTAAATACTGAGTATGCTCTACACTTGCCTTGTTTCAAGGATCCTGTGTATCAGAAAAGTCCCGATTTATATATAAAATTGATTTAAAATAAAATTGTTTTCTCACAACGTGCACCCTCTTTAAAGGTCAGATGTGACCTGTTTTCGGGTGGTATCGTGATAAATGGTTTTTGCTTTTTTAGGTTTTATATCTCAGGGACTAGGTATATCGACTGGAAACCAGAACTTGCAGACTATTGGTCCAAAGGATAGTCTAGCACTATCATAGTTCAGGTGTAACAACGCCTCAAAATCTCAAAACCTCCACCCAAGGAAGATCTTCAAATTCCAGAAGACTCTCCTAAAGCAACCCCTGATCCCTCGGTCCCTCCGGTTTCTGCAAAGCCTTCTCCATGGTTTACATTTGATGACATCCCTTGTCACAAATGGCAAACTCGGCATCAAGAATTTGCTGCATGGATTGATGTACAAATGACAAAAACACTTCCAGAAGCATTTCCACAGATCCTCTTCCACAAAACCAAAGAAGCATTATAGATACTTTAGAAAAAAGGATCCTTCCCAGTTCAGAATGGCATACAAGGCTTTGGCTTGTGTGTTTGGGCACTTTTATCCTTTGGAGGCTATTTTATGCATGTAGTATGATTAAATATGATGAAATATATGAGAGGGCACATTATTAGTCTACCCGTTGTAGCTCCAGGCAGGATAATATACTTTCAATACATCATTGCAATGCATGTATGACATGATTACTCCCTTGAGTATTTGTTTAATGAAAATTTTAGAATCATTTATTTATATTATCATTGATATAATTTCCATGAGTTTTACGTCATGTATTCCTTTTTAATGCAATTACTCAATTTAAAGTTTAAACAATTTACTTATGTTCTTACATATAGCTTGATGAAAATGTATATTGTAATGATAAGTTTATTTTTCAAATCCTATTATCCACTCACTAAGTTTTATACTCACCTTATTTTACTATATTCTCCCCCCTCTCCGCCCCCCTCCCCCCAACAGGAGGTTTTAGGTACACTAATCAACCTAGCAACTGTAGATATTTTGAGTTTTGGCCATGTGATGGTGCTAAGGGATGTAGATGACATTATTAGGGCATTCTGATTATCTCATTTTGGATTGTATAATTATATTATGATTTGATGATACGGAAGTTTAATGTATGTTGACGTTAACTATAATATAATGTTTTGGTGATATTTGGTATTATGGTTGAGAAAGTTGATCAATGAAGTTGGTTTTATATTGAATTATTTTGGGAGTACTTATTTTACATATTTACAAGTTGGAAATGTCATAAATATAGGGGAGACTCTACCGAATTTTTGGCAAAATCCTTATTAATAAGTTTATTATAGTCATATTATGAAACTAGCTAGACTCAACCTTTGAGTCATTATAGTCATTTCACCCATATACAAAATGTGGGCTATGAAGTTCATTAACCTTAATCACTATAGAAAGTCATTATCTCATCGTAAGAAGGAGTCATAAATAAATAAATATTTATTAAATGATAGAAAAATTACATAAAATTGATAGTGCTACAAGACAGCAAGTAACTTGTTTTTATTCTTATGAACCTACTTTATGAGATCTCCAATCACATAGCTAGGTAGAGTTACCATCATAAGAAAGAGTCATAAATAAATAAAATCTTTATTATAGTAAGTCATTATCTCATCATAAGGAGTCATAAATAAATAAAATCTTTATTAAATGATAAAAAAATTACATAAAGTTGATAGTGCTACAAGACAACAAGTAACTTATTTTTATCCTTATGAACCTACTTCATGAGATCTCCAATCACATAGCTAGGTAGAGTTACCATCACTGTTGTCTTTCGATATATACAACAGTCCCTTCCCCTTGACGTGTTCTCTACTAACCTCCTATTTAGTAGTTTTGTCAGAGAATTGGGTAAATTTAACCTCCTATAATACTAGGTCTCATATGTATGCATATGTTTTTTCCCATTACATATCTTACTTCTTGCTCTTGCAATGGTGGCTTGACAATCATAATAGATCGACACATAAGGGGTTCCACAACCACTCAACCTCAGAACATGTTTTCTCTAAAGCAATTAGCTCCACTACACATCCACTTGGAGGATTTACAAGATACTGCACCTGTACCAGGGAAAAGTATAACCATTAGTGGACTTGTTGTCATTTTAATTGAGATCCAATTTGTATCGCTATACCTTCCAGTACTAGTGAAGATCTACCATATATAAGCTATAATCAATAGTACCTCTTAAATATCTTGCAAGTCTGTCTATTGTAGTCCAGTGATCCTTGTTTAGATTTTGAGTATACCTAATCAATCTGCTTACAGTATATGTTGTCACGCCCCAAACAAAAAAAGTTCTAAGGGTGATTTTTCTATCAATCAATATCTTAAACGTGCAGAAAACATAGCAATAATGAGACAACTTAAACATTTACATAGTTATTAAAAATTAGAGTTTATCAAAGTAACTCCCAAAAGGAAAAGACATATTACACTTAATAAAGTCACAAAAAGTCACATACTCTAATTACACATGTAAAAAAAACTTCTACGACTAAGAAAACTAAGGAATATGAGCAGATTTGTCAAATCCATCACAGTAAACTATAATTAGTATAAAAATTCTGTAAGGAAATTAGGTTTTCATATAGCAAACTAAATACATAATACATACCATGCAAATGATGTGAACCTAACAAGGACAAGTGAGACCTTGCACTCAATAAGGTTCCTTTGCTAAGGATAGTTTTAAATCATATTCAAATAACCGTAAAATAATGATCTTGAGCCTTTTTTCTATTAAGATAAGAACTAATGGTATAAGAAATTCAGAGTTGACGCCACACTCAAGAAAGAAGACAAAGATTGTGAGTAATAAGTCAAGTAGAATGGAACAAGATAAAATCTTGATAAGTGCTAAAAGTTCTTTGAAGAACCAAAGAGAAAAACTCTCACTATTATAAACTCAGATCTGAAATTCTTGAATAGGGTTACATGAGTTTATATAGTTGAATTTTACTAATGAAATAAGAGATCCTAAAGTAAAAGTACATAAAAAAAACTTGTTTGATCCTAAAGTAAAAAGGAAATAAAAATCTTGTTTCCAAAATAGATTAGAAAATAAAGATTGTGCTTGATTTTCTTCCTAATTTGATAAGGCCTTGTTTGTTCTTCATGCAAGTCACTCCAAATCAGATTTAGAAGCTTGAATAACATTGACAAAGCATTGACTATCTTGAATACTCAATTCGGGCAGATTATTGTCTTGAATGGGGCATGAATTTGAGATGTGCTCAGTTAATCCATTTAATGCTTCCTTCATTTTTTTGGTTTTTGCCATTGTCATTAGACCTCCATGGATGCTCAATCAATCTTGTGAAGCTTTAGCAATTGGTTCCCATCAGCATGTGCATGAAATGATACGATTACAAGCTTACTTTCATTTATAAGTTTCACATTTCATAAATTAGTAGCAAAAGCTCACTTTTGTTCTAGGAATAAGCAAAATCGATTTGTTACCAGGAACTGCTCCATTCTTCAAAGATCTCATGGAAGACAAGAAACCCTTCTCTGAAGCTTGTAAAAAACCTTATCTCAAAATCGAGTGTAAGGATGAAAAGAAATGTGTTTGTCCAACCACAAAGAAATGACATTTTCGGAAACACTTCCATCGAAAGTCCTCCAAAAAACCTTTTCGGTATTTCAAAAAGAAAGATGTTTCTCAGTACCGAAAGAAAAAATCCAATCGTTGTTTCGTCTGCAAGAAACGCGGTCACTTTGCCTGAAATTGTCCCCATAAATCTGCCAAAGCTGTTCGTCTTATCCAACATCTTCAACATTCTTCTTTGTTATATGAGAATGAGGATGTCGAATCAAATTTTTCAGAACAGTCAACTCAAGATGACCAAACTGCTTTCCTTATAGCAGAATCCTCTGATTCTGAAGACATTTCCGTCATCTCTACAATTCAAACTGTCAACCATGTTTCCACCATTCCTAGACCTTCTCTCAAGATGTCCATTCTTCCTTCTAAATACCATAAACCTGTTCCTGTTATCGGGTTTATTGACACTGGTGCAGACACCAGTATGATTGATCCTTCTGTTCTTCCATCAGACTGTTGGGAACACCATTCCAAACTTTTCAGAGCAGTTAATGGTGAAACTTTTGAAACAACTTTGATTACCAAGAAACCCGTTGGTATTGTATAATTTGGAAAAAGATTGTAGCCTCCAAACTTCCAGATAAAGATTTACTCATAGGTTTCGACATTCTTCATTTGGTTAAAAACCTCTTCCTCACCAGTTCTGGAGTTCGCTACAAACAAATGTTCTTACCCTATACATATACTCTCCGTCTATATGCCCTTTCAGAAACACCATCTCCATACAGTCATATCTCACAAAAGCTCTTAGAGTTCTGTCCAGAAAACCATTCACAGTTCCACCATCCTTCTCCTCTTTGAAAAAATGAACAATTCTTCATTCACCTTCCCTTCAAACTCAATGAAGACATAAACCCCACAAAAGCATCACACCCGGGTATGTCTCCTTCAGACCTCTTGCTTGCCAAGCAAGAATGTTCTCAGTTACTCCAACAAGGTCTTATTGAGTCTACTGATTCAGATTGGGCTTGTCAAGCCTTTTATGTTGAAAAACGATCTGAATTAGTTCGTGGAAAAAAGAGATTAGTTATTGATTACCAGCCACTTAATTCTTTTCTTAAAGATGATAAGTTTCCCCTTCCAAAAATCCAGACCCTGTTTGTCCATCTTCAAGGGGCTCGTATCTTCTCTAAGTTCGATTTGAAAGCTGGTTTTTGGCAACTTGGTATTTCACCAGTTGACCGTCACAAAACTGCCTTCTGCATCCCTGATGCCCATTATCAATGGACTGTTATGCCTTTTGGTCTTAAAGTTGCTTCCTCTTTATTTCAAAAAGCCATGACAAAAATCTTTAGTCCTATTCTTTATCATGCATTGGTCTACATTGATGATATTTTTTTGTTTTCTACTAACCATGAGAGCCACTAGAAGCTCCTTTTGGATTTCTTTCACATTGTGCAGGCACATGGCATCATGCTTTCCGAAAAGAAAAGCAGCATAGGAAAGGAATCAATTGACTTTCTTGGCATGGTGATTAAAGACAGCCAGTATCAGCCTGGTCCCCATATTGCAATCGAATTACTCAAATTTCCGGACACACATCTCAATAGAAAGCAGATACAACAATTCCTCGGGATTGTTAATTATGTCCGTGATTTTATCCCAAAAGTTGCAATCCACACCAGCCAGCTGTCCCGCATGCTCAAGAAACAGTGCCCTCCATGGGGCCCTGCTCAGACAGAAGCTGTCAAGCAGCTAAAGGTGATAGCACAATCACCTCCTCCACTCCGAATTCCCACAAGTGGACAACGCATCCTCCAGACTGATGCCAACGATGATTATTGGAGTGCCATTCTCCTTGAAGACATCAATGGCGTGCGTCATTTCTGTGCACATGCAAGGGGACAATTCAGAGACTCTGAAAAGAACTACCATGTGATCTACAAAGAATCTTGGCAGTCAAGTATGGAATTAAAAAATTTGAATTCCATCTCATCAACCACAAATTCCTTATCAACATGGATAATTCTTCTTTTCCCCGGATCTTTGACTTCAAGAACAAATTGCTCCCTGACAAGCAATTACTTAGCCTCAAAACCTGGTTTGCTAAATATGATTTCATTGTTCAACGCATAAAAGGCAACCAAAACCTCATTCCAGACTTCCTCACACGTCCAGCTATAAATAAACCCTCACTCATTTCCTTAACCCAAACCATTCCAATCATAGCTATGAATCGCCAACTTCCTTTCAAAGCTCTCACCCAGAAAACTTTCCCATGAACATCTCTTTCCAATCGGCTTACCAGCTGTAGGATTTTGCAAAGAAATTTCTTTACAGGTTCTTCTTCAATGTTCAAACCAAAAAACCCGACTGTTTTCCTAATCTTTGCATGGAACACCTGTTTCTCACAGGCCTTACTCTGTCCTCTCTGTCCATCTCTGAAGATGAGCTTTGGTATATGTGGTGTCTCACCACCTTGTATGCTACAAAGCTAGTTTTTCCCATCAGACCAGTCCTGACTCACCTGACCACTCCAGAGTTCTCACCAGACCTACTATGGACTCTCTTTGAATGGTATTCCCCACTCACTTGGTGGCGCAAGCAACTCCAACATTTGTGTACCTTTCATGGATTAAACAAAATGCCAGAACAAGAAGCTAACAGGTGGACTACGGTCTTCATTGTCCACAGGCCTTATTTCCAGCATCCAGAAACACGGGACTACTAGACACAGGACATGGCATATGAATGGAGAACTTACCCTCATCCTTATACCCTCATCCATGATACATCGATTTCCTCTGTTCTCAAAGTATATCTCATGGAACTTAACAATGTTCCTCCACCAGCCATAAACATTCACCACACCTCTATTGGCCCATCACACACCCTTGAAGTTATTCCCAAAACACAAGGCTGTACTCCGGGTTCAAGTTCAAGTCCTCAGGGAATCCTTGTCATGGAACAACATCCTGACTATACCAATGTCTTATTCCAAGACGCTCAGGACCCATGGGAAGACTTTCAGTCCCTTCTCCATATTGAAAATCCCCATTATACTGTCACCACTCCAGACTCTCCTGCTGCATCTACATCTCAGCCCATGACTGAAGCTGATGAAGACAAATACCAACAAGCTGAGGCATTCCTCGCCCAACGACAAATCTGTCGGCACAAACGACAATATGAAAAAGACACAAGAGACGTGTCACCATCTCGTTATCCATCTGCTCCATGATAACGACTTATGAACAAGCTTTTGATACAACTATCCATGTGACTCCAGTTTGTCTTTTGTTAAAGTCCTTGTCAGTGTGCTTTACTTTTGTTAAAGTCCTTGTCGGTGTGCTTTACTTTTGTTAAAGTCCTTGTCGGTGTGCTTTACTTTTGTTAAAGTCCTTATAAGTATGCTTTACCTTTTGTAAAAGTCCTGATCGGCATGCTTTGCTTTCAAAAAAGGTGTGCCATGTGATATGATCATTCGAGAGGTCCTGTTCTCAATGATCCTCTATAAAAAGCACCTTTGGTCTCAGTTGTAAGGGGAGCCAATATGAAAATAAAAGCTTAAGTTATCCACATTATGTTTCCCTAAAACCTCTCTCTCTTCTAGGAATCGAAGAAATTATTTGAATTCAAAATGATACGCTCACCTCCAAATTTTCTAAACTGAGTATGCTCTGCACTTGCCTTAAGCCTAAGGATCCTGTGCATCAGAAAGGTCCTATTTTTATCCTCTAAAACCGATTTTATAAAATGACGGTATTTTCTCACAACGTTCACCCTCTTTGAAGGCCACGAGTGCCGAGTTTTCGGGTGGTATCATGAAAAACTATTTTCAACTATGATTTCGGATTTGGTATAAATGGATAAGTGTATATCGGCTGGAAACCCGAACTTGCGGACTACTGGTCCAAAGTACAGTTTTAACTGTTGTAGTTCTGGTATAACAACGCCACGTACAACTACCCACTGGTATCAGAGCCACACTTCTTGCCGAGGTGGTATCATTAGTAATTTGAATAATCTTATTTGATCTCCTAGAAGAAGATTCCTCAACCATGGAAACAAACACATCTTCAAACTCTACATCATCTTCATCTCATATTTCTCTTTCTTCTACTCTCTCTCTTCCCAAATCATGCTCTAAACACATAGCCTCCAAAATTGAGAATCTTGTTGAATATTCCTATATTCCAGAATCTGCTCAAATCAATGAGTCCCAGTTTCCTATCATGAGTCCTTACAATCTCTACAAACAGAAAACTTCTCTCACTAGAAGTATCCAAACCCTCATCTCCCCTAAAAGACCACTCCCAAAAGAATACATCCAGTCATCTAGACTAGATCAGTGTGCTTTACAAGCCTCTCAGAGTGAACAATATGTCACTATGGAAATACCCTCGGATCTCGTCGCCAACTGGAAACGAGAAGGGTACACACACCTCCATCTTGGTGGTGTACGATTAATTCTCACTCTCCATGGTCGAAAAGGCTTACCTGTTACAGCTAGAATTGCTCTCCTAGACACCAAGTTCAAGGAGTACCAACACGCTGTTATCGGCACCGTTCTGACAACTCTCCATGCTGGCAGTGTCTTATTAACCTTTTACCCAAATTTCAACCTCTCTCTTGAAGACCCTAATCTTCCAACAACTCTTAAGGTCCAGATCCAGCTCCAAGGAGCAGAACAAACTCCCACATCAAAGATTGCAACCCTCCATCATCAAATAGTGTATCGATTACAAAATCATGCACTAGATCTTCCCACACCATACACTACTTCTGATGCCTTGATGATATTAGCTGACACAGACACAATTCCAACCATCATTCAAATCCCCAAACAAATCCAGAAACAAGAATTGCTCAAGCTCATGCCTCTTGAATGGCTAACCAACTATGAGCACTTTCACCAAAATTCTGAACCAATACAAACCACAGAAGCCACATTTGACAGACGACCAAATGGTCAAGTCAAACTGTCTTTTCAAACTCCTGACACCAAGCCTGTTTCAGACAGTCCCCAGCTTTCCTATACTGCGATGATCACAGTAGTCCAAACTAGTCAAGAAAAGAAACTTCCTATTCATGGTTTTTCCTCCGAAGGGTATCCAGTATATCCAGATAAAATCAATGGTCATTTCATATGGGATGTTCCTGAAGCCCATATGTGCAATCCGGATTGTCCTTGCTTGGATGATACGGATATTGAAGAGGAATTGGAAGTTATGCGGAGAAAGAAAAAGAAGAAGAAAAAATCTTCTTATCCACCATCTTCTTGCAAACCTTTTCCTCCACTTGAAAAATAGACAGACACACAAACCCAAGTTACATCCAAACGTTTTGTTCAATCTCCAGTTACAGCCTCTGGGCAACCTAAGGAGCCAAAACAGTATTAAGCTGTTTTAAACTGGCAAACCAAAAACGCTAGTGCTCAGAATCAAACTCTTCAGCAACTCGGTACGCAAATTGATCATGTTGCCAGTCAAGTCTCTTAGACTGAGACTAAAGTTGATTCAATCAGCAGTCGTCTTGATTAGATGTATATACATCTCCAAGATTGGATCTCTGAACTCGACACCGATCTCCGACGAATGATCAACAACCACATTTGGGGTCCAGAGTTTAATAAAAAAGAAGTTGAGATCAGAAAACTCAAAGCCGAATTGTCAAGAATTGATGCTAAAAAGACCCGACCTTCCCTTTTTACTCAACCACAACCTACACTCGTATCTCCTCCGTTCTTTGAAACTTATGCACCTTTCTACACACCATCCTGACCTCAACAACCTGTTTATAATCAGTTCTTTGGGTTCTCGCACCTTCAACCGACTCCTCACCCATCTTCACCTAGGAAATCACAATCCAAAGTCAAGATTTCAGAACCAAAGCCAAATGTCCCTTCATCTTCCTCTACCTCCACCATACCTCTCGAAGATTTGCCACAGGACATTCCAAAGCCTCTTAAAAAAGATAAAAGCCCAATGGACCAGTATCACTATCATACTGTCCAGACCCAATCTTCAGATTCCTCCGACTCTTCTGAGCCTGAAATAAATCACTCAACTTCCTCCTCACCCTATGACTCATCAAAAACCTTCACTGACTCTGAGTCTGAATATGCTGACATTACAGGCATATTAATGGCCACTGAAACTGCAGATCCAAGTGCCTCTACTTCAACACCTATTGTTGAAGATCATCCTTCTGATCAAGCATCTCAAACAGACCCTATGCCCCCACCAGTTCATGAACACTCAACAAAACCATCTTCAGCATCTTGGTTTACATTTGATGACATTCCTCGTCACAAATGGTCTTCTAGACTTCAAGAATTTGCTGCTTGGATTGATCTCCAAGGTACCAAGCCTAATGCTTAACCTCAAGCCGTTCTTTGTGAATTCATGGCCCGCTCCACGGGTTCTTTACGAGATTGGCTAGAAAGCTTAGGAGAATACAGGTAGCTCCAATTCATGGAATCTCCGATTGGTACAGCACTCAATCTTATTCATGAGCAATTCATCGGTGAAAAAACTACTTCCACTGAAGCAGACAGAAAAGAATACCATCAGATGAAATGTTGTTCTCTCAAAAGACACCTTCTGGATGCTCATTACAAAAGAATGAGCATTCTATTCTACAAGCTAAATGGGTTCAATGAGCCATCTCTTAAACATGTCTTCATAGCCTCTCTTCCTTCTGAGTTACAACCTGATCTACAAAGAAAACTCACAGCCACTAATCTGAGCATAACTGATATCTCTCTGGAAAAAATTTTCCAAATGGCCATGCTATCTCTTGATAAAATCTGTGAACAAAAAGAATTCTTCAAAGATCTCATGGAAGACAATTGTAGGAGTTACTGGACAAAGGCTACATACGCCCAAGTCATTCACCATAGGGAGCGCGAGTACTACTTGTAAAAAAAAAGGATGGATCAATGCGAATGTGCATTGATTACTGAGAGCTAAATAAGGTGACTACCAAGAATAAATACCCACTTCCGCGCATCGATGACTTATTTGATCAACTACAAGGAGCATTAGTATTTTCAAAGATTGATCTAGGATCAGGATATACCAGTTGAGAATTAGAGAAGAAGATATTCCTAAAATAGCATTTAGAACACGTTATGGACACTATGAGTTTGTCCTCTGCCATTTGGTCTAACTAATGCCCCAGCAGCCTATAGGGTATTTAAAGACTACCTAGACAAATTCATAGTGGTGTTCATCGACGATATTTTGGTCTACTCATGATCAAAGAAAGAGCATGTTGAGCATTTAAGGATCACTCTTCAGACCTTAAAGGAGAAGCAACTTTATGCAAAACTCAAGAAATGTGAATTTTGGCTTGAGAAAGTTACATTCTTGGGACACGTCGTGTCTAAGGATGGAATTTCAGTAGACCCCTCGAAGGTGGAAGCTATAAGCCAATGGTCCAGACCGACTAATGCCAAAGAAGTCAGAAGCTTCTTGGGTTTGGCTGGATACTACCGAAGATTTGTTGAAGGATTCTCGAAGATCGCGATGCCATTAACCCAGTTGACAAAGAAAAATGCCAAGTTTGTATGGACGCCAAAATGTGAGAAAAGCTTTGAAGATCTAAAACGGTGGCTGGTCACTGCTCCAATCCTAGCCATTCCTAATGGCTCTAAGGATTTTGTCATCCATAGCGATGTCATAGGATGCATCCTCATGTAAAATGGAAAAGTCATTACTTACGCTTCCAGACAATTGAAGGAATATAAGAAATATTATCCAACGCATGATTTGGAGTTGGCAGTGGTGGTACATGCATTAAAAATATGACGTCACTATTTAATGGGGGCGCATTGTAAGATTTACACTGATCACAAGAGCCTCAAATACTTCTTTACATAGAAGGAGTTAAATATGTGACAACGACATTGGCTAGAGCTTGTCAAAGACTATGACTGCGAAATAAACTCACCCCGGAAAAGCAAATGTGGTAGCAAATGCACTAAGTCGAAAGTCAAGCCTGTCAACTTTAAAGATTCTATTTAAGCCATTACAAAATGATATATGCAAGGCAGAGATCGAGCTAGTAGTAGGAAAATTAGCCAACATGATGCTTCTCCTAACCTTATTAAAAATGATTAGGGGCAGGAAAGCGATTCCTACTTTAAGAAGTCAGAGAAGGGAATCATCTTGTTCAAGGACCAGATAATGCAGTTACAAAGAAAGATATTCTACTTGAAGCTCACATAACCCCATATTCACTTCATCCTGCCACAACAAAGATGTACAAAGACTTAAAGAACCATTATTAGTGGCCTGGAATGAAGAAGGATATAGTTGCGTTCGTGAACAAATCAAAGCAGAGCACCAAAGACCAGCAGGACTTTTGGAATCCAATCAAGTTCTGCAATGAAAGTGGGAACAAATCACGATAGACTTCGTCATTGGTCTTCCAAGGATTGTAAAAATGCATTATGTTATTTGGGTGATCGTCGATCGACTCACAAAGTCTGCTCACTTCTTGCCTATTCGAATGACGTACACCATGGACTAGCTTGTAGAAATGTATGTAAAGGAGATAGTAAGACTACATGGTGTACCCATTTCTAAATTCTTATATGCCGCCTAAACTATGATACTTAATTACGTTATGGTCGGCTCTGCCGCCTAAGCTATGATACTTAATTATGTTATGGTCGGCTCTGCCGCCTAATCTATGATACTTAGTTATGTTATGGTCGGCTCTGCCGCCTAATCTGTGATACTTATACTTAATTATGCTATGGTCGGTTATGCCGCCTGTATTAAAGAATCTTGTTCTTAAATAATGTTGTGTGTTGATTCTGTTATGCATCTAGGAACTTCAAATGTTATGACATAAGTTGCATTGGATACATGCATATCATGGATTACATTATGAAGAATATGTTTTAGAAAATGAATTTATGAAAAATAGGTGGTTGTACTACCAGGTGGCAAAGTTTCTAAGGAGGGCAAGCCCTCAAAGCTAAGTAAAAAGAAATCTTTTGGGGATGGTGATACGTAATACCCAAAAGATCAACTAATGAGGCCCAAGGGCATAATGTTTAAAGAGTAAAAGTGCCAGCCTTATAGTGCAACATACCTAGGGCCCTAATAAAGTTGTTTTGTAAGTTTCTTTTAAAAACTTAATAAGATTATCCACATGCATAATAAGTTATACATGCATCCAAGTGTTAGCTTACTGGGCATTAGCTCATAAAGTCCTTACATTGCAGGTAACGATAAGTAGGGCAAGTTGGCGCTAAGTCCTAGCCAAGATGACGTGCATATGGACATAACAGACCTTGGGATTTTATGATGGGCTCAGCTTTGTTTTAATGAAAAATAAATATCTTAGCTTTATGTAATAATCAAGTTTTGAAATAAACTATGAAATCTCTGTATGACTTTTACTTTATGTAAGAAAGTTTTTGTGTGTTGTGTGAATTTATTTTTAATCCGTATTTATAAAAGCACAGTGTTTTAAACATCTTTAAAATGAATATTTAAGTGGAGTGTTATAGCTTGTTTACACGTGACACTTCTACCACAAAGTGTCTCGACATCTCGTTTCATATGTGGCCAATAAAAGTGCTCCTGCAAAACTGCTAAAGTCTTTACAACTCCAAAATGCCCCATCAACCCTCTTTCTTGGGATTCTCTCAATAACAAATCTCTCGTAGAACAATTAGGCACACATAGTTTATTTTCTTGAAATAAGTAGCCATCATGCCTAAAGTACTTAGCTTTAGGCATACTAAAATCATGGTCATCAGCATACAATTCCTTAATATGTTCAAAACCAAGCAATTTAGCATTAAGTGTCGAGATTAAGACATACCTGCGGGGAAGTGCATCTGCAACAACGTTTTCCTTACCTTGCTTGTTACAAATGATAGATGGAAACGTCTCTATAAATTCTACCCATCGAGCATGCCTCTTGTTTAGCTTGTGTTCACCTTCAAGGTCTTTCAAGGACTCATGATCGGTGTGAATCTCGAATTCCTTAGGCCATAGGTAGTGCTACCATGTTTCTAACGCTCAAACCAACGCATATAACTCCTTATTGTAAGAAGGGTAGCTTAAGGCTGCCCCCACTCAATTTCTCACTAAAGTAATTGGTCATCCCTCCTGCATTAAGACTGCGCCAATATCAATACTTGAGGCATTGCATTCAATTTCAAATGTTTTATTAAAGTTAGGCAAGGACAATAAGGGAGCATTGGTTAGCTTTTGCTTGATCATTTGAAACACCTTCTCTTGCTCTTCTCCCCACTTGAATCCAACATCTTTTTTTATTACTTTAGTAAGCGGTGCAGATAATGTGCCAAAGTCTTTCACAAATCGTCGATAGAAACTAGTGAGCTCATGAAAGCTTTTCACATTACTTACACTTGTGGGACTCAGCCACTCTTGGATTGCATGTACCTTCTCCTCATCAACCTGTATACCCTATGCACTCACAACAAATCCTAGAAACACAAGTTTATCGGTGCAAAAGGTACACTTCTTCATATTAGCAAACAACTTTTCTTTTCTAAGCACATCTAAAACAGATTTCAAATGTACTACATGATCGTCTATATTTTTGCTATAAATAAAGATATCATCAAAAGAAGCAACAACAAACTTGCCAATAAAAGCTCACAAAACATGATTCATAAGTCTCATAAAAGTGGTCAGGGCATTAGTTAGACCACAAGGCATGACTAACCATTCATACAAACCATATTTTGTTTTAAAGGCAGTTTTCCATTCATCTCCTTCTTTCATTCTAATCTAATGATATCCACTTTTTAGATCAATTTTAGAAAATACGCAAGACCCATATAATTCATCAAGCATATCATCTAGCCTAACTATGGGATGTCGATACTTCATTGTTATATTGTTGATGGCTCGACAATCAACACACATCCTCCACGTCCTATCTTTTATAGGAACTAATAAAACTGGAACTGTGCGTGGACTCATGCTTTCTCTCACGTACCCTTTTTCCATCAATTCATGAACCTGCCTTTGAAGTTCCTTGGTCTCCTACGGGTTACTCCTATAGGCTAGTCGATTTGGAGTGGTTGCACTGGACACAAAATCAATATGATACTCAATGCCTTGGATTGGAGGTAACCCATGTGGTGTTTCCTCGGGAAAGACATCTTCATATTCCTGCAAGAGAGAAATAATAGAATGAGGCAAAGTAGGGTCAATTTTGTTAGTGTTTAAGAATGCCTTTTTATACAAAAATACAATCATTAGCTGATGTGAAAACAACACTCTTTTTATCTCACTCGCTCTTGCGTAGAAATTCTTTTGTTTTCCCTCTGATTTTCTCTCAATGGCTACATTTTTCTTGGCTTTTTCTCTCTCATTGTTCTCAGCCTCTTTTTTATTTTCACTCTCTTTTTCTCTCTTTTTCTTTTGCTCACTCTCTCTTTGTAGGCTCACTTGGCTCCATAAACTTGTTTTCGTGTCAATGGAAAAAGAATGATGTTGCATTCATTAAATACAAATGAATATTTGTTAGTGAAGCCATCATGCTTCACACGTCTGTCGAATTGCCAAGGCCGCCTAAGTAACAAGGGTCCAGCCTGCATTGGTACTACATCACATTACACCTTATCTTCTTACTTGCCAATCCAAAAAGTCATTAGTACTTGCTTGTTCACTTTCACCAGAAAACAATGTCATCACCACTAATCAGTTAAAAACCACTACAGTTCGCCCTGTGTGTATTCGGTGTCTTTGGGTGAAGTAGTGGCCTCGACTGGTATCAGAGTTCGTGTCCTTCATAGAAGTGGTAAATGTGATAGGTTTTTCTATTCCTTCAGTGATAACAAGAAAGCACTTTTTCATATCATGGCATCATCTTCTTCAGAATCCTCTATTGCCCCCAATCCTGTTACTCTTTCATCTACTCCCTCTCTCCCATCCTCATGTTCTAAACATACAGCCTTAAAAATAGAAAACTTGGTACAATACTCCTATATCCTTGAGTCAGCCCAGATAAATGAATCATCCATGCCCTTAATTAGCCCATACCATCTTTACAAACGACCAAATTCTTTTACCCAAAGTATCAAAACTCTCATCTCTACTAAACACCCTCTTCCAAAAGAATACATCAAGTCTTCTCGATTGGATCAATGTTCAATTCAGGCCACCCAAGCAGAACAATACGTAACCCTTGACATACCTTCTGAGCTTATAGCCACCTGGAAACGGGAAGGTTATACGCACCTTCACCTCGAGGGTATCAGACTAATCCTCACCCTTCATGGCCGAAAAGGTTTACCAGTAACTGCTCGGTTAGCTCTTCTTGATACCCATTTCAAAGAATACCAACATGTTGTTATTGGCACTGTCCTTACAACCCTTCATACTGGAAGCGCACTACTTCCTTTCTACCCAAATTGCAACCTCTCTCTTCAAGATCCCAATCTACCCACAACCTTAAAAGTTCAGATCCAGCTTCAGGGAGCTGAACAGATTGTATCATCCAAGATGGCAATGCTGCACCATCAGTTGGTATACCGACTTCAGAACCATGATCTTGATCTGCCAACTCCACATACATCAGCTGAGGCTTTAATGATCTTAGCTGATACAGAGTCTGTACCAACCATCATACAGATCCCCAGACAGATCCCAAAACAAGATCTGCTCAAGCTCATGCCACTTGAATGGCTTTCTAATTATGAGCAGTTCCACCAAAACTCCCAACCTGTCCAAACTTCATAAGCCTCTTATGAAAAGTGTCTGGATGGAACTGTCCGGATGACCTTTAAGCCTCCTACAGAACAAGCCCCAAGACTTTCTTTTTCCTACTCCTCGATGATTACTGCTGTTTCCACAAATAAGGAGGATATTCCCATTTCTTCCTTTAAAATAGATGGATATCCCATCTATTCTGCCAAACTCAATGGCCATTTCTTATGGGACACTTCTGAGGCCCATATGTGTGATCCCAATTGTCCCTGTCTGGATGATTATGATTCAGACGACGATTATCTTGTACGCCGGAGACGAAAGAAAAAGAAGAAACTCGTGTTTGCAAACACCCCATGTCATACCTACCCTCCTGATCCGCCAGATGAACCTTACTGTCAAAGTCCTTTACCAATTTATAATAAAGTGCTCAAATACTTGCAAAAGACGCATGCTTTTCCTTGCAAACCTCAAACAGGGGTACCCCCTAGTCCACCTATGGTTTCCCCCTGTATGATGTTTTCAAGTTCCTCATCTTCCTACCAAACACAGTTTCCAACACTTGGAAAAAACACTGATCCAAGTACAAAGGTTTCCTCACAACCTTATGTACAATCCCCAGTCACCCCTAATGGACAGTTGGAAGAACCTCGCCCTTTTGAAGTCGTCCTCAATTGGTAGACTCAGAATGCAACCGCACAAAATGTTGTTTTGTAAAACCTTGATCATAGGGTTCAATCGGTTGCAACTCAGGTTCAGAGCACAGATAAAAAAATTGAGAGCATTGCGGCCCAACTTGAACAGATGTATACTGATCTCAAGGATAGAGTCAGTCAACTTCACTCTGAACTTAAACAGATGATACAACAACGATACTGGGGTCCTGAATTTGATCAAAAAGAAGCTGAGATCCAGCTTGAACAGATGTATACTGATCTCAAGGATAGAGTCAGTCAACTTCACTCTGAACTTAAACAGATGTACAACAACGATACTGGGGTCCTGAATTTGATAAAAAAGAAGCTGAGATCCGTAGCAGAATTAGCTAGAATTGACTCTAAAAAATAGCAACCTTCGTTGTTTGCTCCTACACAACCTTTGCCCAGACATACATCCCTAAATACGTATCCACCTTTCTACACTCCGTCCTTATATGGGAAACCCCATGATTATTCCAAAACATTCAGCCTTACCTACAAGTTATTCCAGTCCTCTTCAAAAACACAAGCCTCAACCTCTGTACCATCTTCCTCTACAACACCTCCTAAACAACCAACCAGAGTAGACACTCCTCCAGCTTCAAATCCTCCCCCACAAGCTAAGGATAAACATCCTAGCCAACCCAGTCAACAATATGCTGCCCATTCAGTCCCTTTACTGCACTTAACTTCTCCTTCTGAATCTTCTGATTCTAGATCAAAATCAGTAAGTGAATCCGATTCTGCTTCAGATTCGGAAGCTGAATTTACTGATATTACCAAATTGCTCATGGCCATACCATCCACTGGTTCCAATGATCCTTCTCCATCAGAATTCCCACCTGATACACCCATAGTGGAAGAATCAGATGAAACGAGCACAATTCCTCCTAATCGACCTGACACGGCTCCTAAACCCTCAAATGGTCCTTGGTTCACTCTTGATGACATCCCTAAGGCAAAGTGGCCCTCACGGTTACAGGAATTTACGGCCTGGATCGATGTCCAAGTGCTCAGGCCTGGTTCATCAGTCCAATCAGTCCTGAGAGAATTTAGTTCCAAATTTCTTGGGTCACTAAGAGACTGGTTCGACAGTCTTGGTCAATACAGACAATTGCAGTTCATACAAATTCCTGACGTGGCCACAGCACTAGGCCTCTTGTATGAACAATTCATCGGAGAAGCAATCCTAGCAAATGAATTGGCACGAAAAGAATATTTTCAAATGAAGTGTTGTTCGCTTCAACAAAAAGATTTGGATTATCATTACAAGCGCATGTCAACCCTGTTCTATAAGCTAAATGGGTTTAATGACCCAACACTCAAACATGTGTTTGTAGCCTCTTTGCCAAAAGAACTTCAGCCTGAATTACAAAGGCAAGTGAACCTCCATCAATTAGACATTTCCAACCTATCTTTTGGAAAAATTTATCAACTAGCAGTGAGCTGCCTTGAACGTCTATGCCACATCTAACGATTAAGTGCAAAGATGAAAAAGATTGCACCTGCTCCTCAAAGAAGAAATCCCATTTAAAAAAAGTCTTCTCCAAAAAGAAGTCTTATTCCAGACCAAAGAAACCCTACCGATTCTTCAAAAGGAAAGATCCCTTCTCTTCCAAAAACCCAAAAAATAGTCGTTGTTTCATATGCAAAAAGAAAGGGCATTTTGCAAAAAATTGCCCAAATAAGCCGGCAAAGTCCAGTCGTCTTCTCCATCATTTACAAACCTCCTCTATCATATCTACCCATGATGATATTGAGTCCTTATTTTCAAACCTACTAAAGAAACAGTCTTTGCTCTCGAAGAGACAGATACAGATTCTGCCTCTGACTTAGAAAAGGTCCAGATAATCGACATGGTCCACATTCTCCGAGCATCTATTGCTCAGTCTCCCATATCCATACCCTCCATCTCAGTCCATATTCTCCCTTCAAAATTCCATAAACCCATCTCTGTCATTGGATTCATAGACACTGGTGCCCAGAAAAGTATGTTACACCCTTCAATCCTCCCTCTAAACTGCTGGGTAAAACATATTGAAAATTTCAGAGCTGTAGATGGCCAGATCTTTCAAACCAGCCTTATCACTAAGGCTCCCATTGGGGTACAAATTCTTCCAAATTATGTCATATGGTCAAAGATTATTGGCTTAGAGCTTCCAGATAAGGATTTACTGATTGGCTTTGATCTCTTAGCATTATCCAAAAAATTGCAGATCACAGCTACAAGAGTCTCCTACAAAAGACAATTCAAGCCATATATAGAAGTTTTACGTCTGTATAAACTTTCAGAGATTACACCACCATACCAGCCTTACATCCAAAAATTTCTCCCATTTTGTCCAGAATCCCAAACTGAATTCAGCCATTCAAAACCTCTCTGTAAAAAAACCCAATTCTTCATTAAGCTTCCCTTCAAGCTTAACGAAGATGTTAATCCCACCAAAGCCACACATCCAAGTATGTCTCCTACAGATCTTAAATTGGCTCAACAAGAATGTTCAGACCTCCTCCAACAAGGTCTCATTGAACCCACCAAATCAGACTGGGCATGTCAAGCATTCTATGTGGAAAAACGATCTGAAATCATTCGAAAAAAGAAGAGACTTGTCATTGATTACCAACCCTTAAATTGTTTTCTTCAAGATGACAAGTTCCCTTTACCCAAAATCCAATCTTTGTTCGTCCACCTCCATGATGCAAAGGTATTCTCAAAATTTGACCTTAAAGCAGGTTTTTGGCAACTAGGCATTGATCCCAGTGATAGACATAAAACTGCTTTTTGCATACCCAATGGCCATTATCAGTGGACTGTCATGCCATTTGGCTTAAAGGTAGCCCCTTCTCTTTTTCAAAAAGCTATGACCAAAATCTTTGAGCCAATCCTCCATCACACACTGGTCTATATTGACGACATCCTCCTATTTTCCAAAGACCACGTGACTCACCAAAAATTGTTGGACCACTTCCTCACCCTAGTGGAATCCCACGGTATTATGCTTTCTGAAAAGAAAAGCACCCTAGGTCACTCCACAATTGAGTTTCTTGGCATGATCCTCGAAGATGGATACTACCGTCCCGGTCCCCACATAGCACAAGAATTGTTACACTTTCCAGATGAGCACCTGACCAAAAAACAGATCCAACAATTCCTCGGGATAATCAATTATCTCCGGGATTTCCTGCCACATGTATCTATTCATACAAGCCAGCTGTCTAAAATGTTGAAGAAGAAGTCCCCCCTTTGGGGTCCAGATCAGACATCTGTTGTCCAACACCTAAAGCTGATCGCTCAAAATCCACCAGCTTTAAAGATTCCATCCACTGGTCAAAGAATTCTCCAAACCGATGCTAGCGACGAATACTGGGGTGCTATTTTACTCGAATTGATAGATGGCAAAGAACTTTTTTGTGCCCATGCCAGCGGGCAATTCAAGGACTCCGAGAAGCACTACCATGTGATATATAAAGAGATCTTGGCTGTTAAGTATGGAATTCTCTTCGTTCCCCAAGATCCTTGAATTTAAAAATCGAACCCTCCCTGATAAACAGCTACTGAGATTGAAAAATTGGTTTTCCCAATATGACTTCTCAGTAAAACACATAAAGGGAAATCAAAACCTCATCCCTGACCTCTTGTCCAGACCGCACAAAATCTCACTCATCACCTCTCAGACATACTTTCCTGTCATAGCCATGACGACCTCTTTACCTAACCAAGCTCTTATCCAGAAATCTTTTCCTTTAAATCTTACCTTCACCACTCTTAACCAGATCAAAGACTTCGCCCAAAAATTTATCTATCGCTCTATGTTTAAGGTCCACCAAACCAGTCCTAATAGTTTCATGCAATTTCATCCTGGCTGTTTGTTCTTGACAGGTCTTTCAGTTAGTCCGTTTAAGGATATCTCTGAAGATGAGTTGTGGTACATATGGTGTCTAATGGTTCTCTATGCTACAACACTAGTATTTCCAGTCCAAGAAATGCGCCAACATCTCGACACTCCTGAGAATGCTAGTTCCCTGTTATGGACTCTTCTTGAGTGGTTTTCCCTCATCCCTTGGTGGAGAAAAGAACTCGCCTGCATTCACCACCAGCATCACCTTCACTTAATTTCGAAAAATGAAGCCAATAAGTTTACATTAGTCTTTATCATCCACCGTCCTTATTTTCAGCATCCTTGTAACCAACCTCTTTTGGACTCAAGATCAGCTCTATGAATGGAAAACCTTGCCCATTTCTCTCCTAAAATATGATCCCACTATTGTCTCAGCCTTAAGGAATTTCCTCTTTGAGATCAACCATTACCAACCACCTTCAACTCCCATCCAGCACACTTCTCAAGGCCCTCAACATGAAGTCCTCATGTTACCTCCACCTGGTGTAAGCAGTACTCCACCCACTAGCGGAATCATCATAAAGGAAGAAAGACCGGACTACACAGACATTCTATTCCAAGACTCTCAAGATCATTGGGAAGAATTCATGTCTCTCCTCTCCTTTCCAGAAATTTCGCAAAAGACTCCAAGCACTCACCTTGCATCAAGCTCTTCGGCCCCACTAGACAAGACACCTGTCAACTCTCGTGACAGGTCTCCTAACAATTCTACAACATGATAGCCTATGTCCCTCTTTGATGAAGTAGACAGTGATGTAGACAACTTGTCTCCATCTCATAGCTTTATTTGATTTCCTAGAGGAAGAATACACAAATATGGAAACATCTTCATCTTCACTTTCAACTCCTTCATCGTCTTCATCTCATATCTCTCTTTCCTCTACCTTATCTCTTCCAAAATCATGTTCAAAACATATAGCCTCCAAAATTGAAAATCTTGTTGAATATTCCTATATTCCTGAATCTGCCCAAATCAATGAATCTCAGTTCCCCATCATGAGTCCTTATAATCTATACAAACAAAAAACTTCTTTCACCAGAAGTATCTGAACCCTGATCTCCACCAAAAGACCACTCCCAAAAGAATATATTCAGTCTTCTAGACTGGATCAGTGTGCTTTACAAGCCTCTCAAAGTGAGCAGTACGTCACTTTAGAAATACCCCCAGATCTCGTAGCAAATTGGAAACGAGAGGGGTATACACATCTCCATCTTGGTGGTGTTAGATTGATTCTGACCCTCCATGGTAGAAAAGGTTTACCTGTTACAGCCAGAATTGCTCTCCTAGACACCAGGTTCAAACAGTACCAACATGCTGTAGTAGGAACCGTCTTGACCACACTTCCTGGCAGTGTCTTGTTAACTTTTTACCCAAATTTCAACCTCTCTCTTGAGGATCCCAACCTTCCCACGACTCTTAAGGTCCAGATCCAGCTCCAAGGAGCAGAACAAGCACCCACATCAAAGATAGCCACTCTTCATCACCAAATAGTGTATCGATTACATAATCATGCACTCGATCTTCCCACACCACACACTACATTCGATGCCTTAATGATACTAGCAGACACAAACACAATTCCAACCATCATCCAAATTCCCAAACAAATCTAGAAACAAGAATTGCTCAAACTTATGCCTCTTGAATGGTTAACCAACTATGAGCATTTCCACTAAAACTCTGAACCAGTTCAAACAATAGAAGCCACATTTGAAAGACGACAAAATGGTCAAGTGAAGCTATCTTTTCAAACACCTGAAACCAAGCTTGTTTCAGACACTTCACAGCTTTCCTACACTGCTATGATAACAGCAGTTCAAACTGGTCAAGAAAAGAAACTTCCCATTCATGGTTTCTCATCAGAAGGATATCCAGTATATCCAGATAAAATCAATGGTCACTTCTTATGGGATGTTCCTAAAGCCCATATGTGCAATTCAGATTGTCCTTGCTTAGACGATACGGATGTTGATGATGAATTGGAAGTTATGAGGAGAAAGAAAAAGAAGAAGAAAAAATCCTCTCATCCAATAACATCTTTCAAATCCTTTCCTCCACAACCTCCACCAGATCCCAAACCTCCTGTCCATCCAATAAGATCATGCCTTATGTTATCGAGCCAATCTTATGAGAAATCATTCCCTCCACTTGAAAAACAGATAGACACACAAACCAGAGTTATCTCAAAACCTTTTGTCCAATCCCCAGTTACGGCCTCTAGGCAACCTGAAGAGCCAAAACAATATGAAGCTGTTTTAAATTGGCAAACCAAATATGCCAATGCTCATAATCAAACTCTTCAACAACTCGATAAGAAATTTGATCGCATTGCTAGTCAAGTCTTTCAAACTTAAACTAAAGTTGATTCAATCAGCAATCGTCTTGATCAGATGTACATCCATCTATAAGATCGTATCTCTGAGCTAGACACCGATCTCAGACGAATGATCAACAACCACATCTGGGTTTAATAAAAAAAAAGCAGAGATCAGAAAGCTCAAAGCTGAATTGACAAGAATTGATGCTGAAAAGACTCGACCTTCCCTTTTTACTCAAACACAAACCCCACCAGTACCTCCTCCGATCTTTGAAACTTATGCACCTTTCTACACACCATCCAGACCTCAACAACCTGTTTACAATCAGTTCTTTGGATTCTCACACCTTCAACCAACTCCTCAACCAAAGCCATCTTCACCTAAAAAATCAAAATCCAAAGTCAAGATCTCAGAACCAAAGTCAAAGGCCACTTCATCTTCATCTGTTCCTCCGGTACCACCAGAAGATTCACCAAAAGCCACTCCTGAACCTCCCAAAAAAGACAAAGGCCCAATGGATCAGTATCATTATCATACTGTCCAAAACACATCTTCTGACTCCTCTGAGCCAGAAACAGTCTATGAGTCAAACCCATCAGAGTCCAACCCGTCTTCCTCTTCCTCATCCACAAACTCAGTTGGTACCTCCACTGACTCTGAATCCGAATATGCTGACATTACAAGCATATTAATGGCCACCAAAACTGAAGATCCAAGCACTTCAACTGCCACACCTATTGTTGAAGACAATTCTTCTGATGCTGAAAAATAAAGCATCTCCAACAGAACCAAAGCCATCAATGCCTCCACCAGTTCCTGATCACTCAACAAAACCATCTTCAGCATCTTGGTTCACATTTGATGACATTCCCCGTCATAAATGGCCTGCTCGACTTCAAGAATGCTCTCAGTTACTCCAACAAGGTCTTATTGAGTTTACTGATTCAGATTGGGCTTGTCAAGCCTTTTATGTTGAAAAACGATCTGAATTAGTTCGTGGAAAAAAGAGATTAGTTATTGATTACCAGCCACTTAATTCTTTTCTTAAAGATGATAAGTTTCCCCTTCCAAAAATCCAGACCCTGTTTGTCCATCTTTAAGGGGCTCGTATCTTCTCTAAGTTCGATTTGAAAGCTGGTTTTTGGCAACTTGGTATTTCACCAGTTGACCGTCACAAAACTGCCTTCTGCATCCCTGCTGCCCATTATCAATGGACTGTTATTCCTTTTGGTCTTAAAGTTGCTCCCTCTTTATTTCAAAAAGCCATGACAAAAATCTTTAGTCCTATTCTTTATCATGCATTGGTCTACATTAATGATATTTTTTTGTTTTCTACTAACCATGAGAGCCACTAGAAGCTCCTTTTGGATTTCTTTCACATTGTGCAGGCACATGGCATCATGCTTTCCGAAAAGAAAAGCAGCATAGGAAAGGAATCAATTGACTTTCTTGGCATGGTGATTAAAGATGGCCAATATCAGCCTGGTCCACACATTGCAGTTGAATTATTAAAGTTTTCGGACACACATCTCAACAGAAAGCAGATCCAACAATTCCTCGGGATTGTTAATTATGTCCGTGATTTTATCCCAAAAGTTGCAATTCACACAAGCCAGCTGTCACGCATGCTAAAAAAACAGTGCCCTCCATGGGGCCCTGCTCAGACAGAAGCTGTCAAGCAGCTAAAGGTGATCGCACAATCCCCTCCTCCACTCAGGATTCCCACAAATGGACACCGCATCCTCCAGACTGATGCCAACGATGATTACTGGAGTGCCATTCTTCTCGAAGAAATCAATGGCGTGCGTCATTTCTGTGCACATGCAAGCGGACAATTCAAAGACTCTGAAAAGAACTACCATGTGATCTACAAAGAAATCTTGGCAGTCAAGTATGGAATTAAAAAATTCAAATTTCATCTAATCAGCCACACATTTCTTATCAACATGGATAATTCTTCTTTTCCCAGAATCTTTGACTTCAAAAACAAGTTGCTCCCTGACAAGCAACTGCTCAATCTCAAAACCTGGTTTGCTAAGTATGACTTCACTGTTCAACACATAAAAGGCAACCAAAACCTCATTCCAGACTTCCTCACACGTCCAGCTATAAATAAACCCTCACTCATTTCCTCAATCGCCAACTTCCTTTCAAAGCTCTCACCCAGAGAAACTTTCCCATGAACATCTCTTTCCAATCGGCTTACCAGCTGCAGGATTTTGCAAAGAAATTCCTTTACAGGTTCTTCTTTAATGTTCAAACCAAAAAACCCGACCGTTTTCCTAATCTTTGCATGGAACACCTGTTTCTCACAGGCCTCACTCTCTCCTCTCTGTCCATCTGTGAAGATGAACTTTGGTACATGTGGTGTCTCACCGCCTTGTATGCTACAAAGTTGGTTCTTCCCATCAAACCAGTCCTAACTCACCTTACCACTCCTGAGTTCTCACCAGACCTCCTATGGACTCTCCTTGAATGGTATTCCCCACTCACTTGGTGGCGTAAACAACTCCAGCAGTTGACTACTTTTCATGGATTAGACAAAATGCCAGAACAAGAAGCTAACATGTGGACTACAGTCTTCATTGTCCACAGGCCTTACTTCCAGCACCCAGAAACGCGGGACTACTGGACACAAGACATGGCATACGAATGGAGAACTTATCCTCATCCATATACCCTCATTCATGACACATCTGTCACTTCTGTTCTCAAAGCCTACCTTATGGAACTAAACAATGTTCCTTCCCCGGCCACAGACATTCACCACACCTCTATTGGACCATCACACACCCTTGAAATTATTCCCAAAACACAAGGCTGTACTCCAGGTTCAAGTTCAAGCCCTCAAGGTATCCTTGTCATGGAACAACGTCCTGACTACACCAATGTCTTATTCCAAGATGCTCAGGATCCATGGGAAGACTTTCAGTCCCTTCTCCATACTGAAAATCCCCGTTATACTGTCACCACTCCAGACTCTCCTGCTGCATCTACATCTCAGCACATGACTGAAGCTGATGAAGCAAAATACCAGCAAGCTGAGGTATACCTCGACCAACGACAAATCCGTCGGCACAAACGACAATATGAAAAAGACACAGGAGACGTGTCACCATCTCGTTATCCATCCACTCCATGATAACGACTTATGAACAAGCTTTTGATACACCTATCCATGTGACTCCCGTTTGTCTTTTGTTAAAGTCCTTGTCGGTGTGCTTTACTTTTGTTAAAGTCCTTGTCGGTGTGCTTTACTTTTGTAAATGTCTTTATTGGTGTGCTTTGCTTTAGAATCATTCGAGAGGTCCTGTTCTCGATGATTTTCTATAAATAGCACCTTCGACTTCAGTTGAGGGGAGCTCATCAAGAAATAAAAAATCCAGTTCTATACATTATGTTTCCCTAAAACTCTCTCTCTCTTCTAGGAATCAAAGCAATTATTTAGATTAATAATGATACGCTCACCTCCAAATTTTCTAAACTGAGTATGCTCTGCACTTGCCTTAAGCCTAAGGATCCTGTGCATCAGAAAGGTCCTGTTTTTATCCTCCAAAATCGATTTTATAAAATGACGGTATTTTCTCACAACGTTCACCCTCTTTGAAGGCCCTGAGTGCCGAGTTTTCGGGTGGTATCGTGAAAAACTATTTTCAACTATGATTTCGGATTTGGTATTAAATGGATAAGTGTATATCGGCTGGAAACCCGAACTTGCGGACTACTAGTCCAAAGTACAGTTTTAACTGTTGTATAGTATCAGAGCCACACTTCTTGCCGAGGTGGTATCATTAGTAATTTGAATAATCTTATTTGATCTCCTAGAAGAAGACCTCCTCAACCATGGAAACAAATACAACATCAACTTCATTTCCTTCATCATCTTCATCCCATATCTCTCTTTCTTCTACTCTATCTCTTCCCAAATCATGTTCTAAGCACATAGCCTCCAAAATTGAGAATCTTGTTGAATATTCCTATATTCCAGAATCTGCTCAAATCAATGAGTCCCAGTTTCCCATCATGAGTCCTTACAATCTCTACAGACAGAAAACTTCTTTCACTAGAAGTATCCGAACTCTGATTTCCACTAAAAGACCAATCCCAAAAGAATACATCCAGTCAGAGTGAACAATATGTCACTATGGAAATACCCTCAGATCTTGTCGCCAACTGGAAACGAGAAGGGTACACGCACCTCCATCTTGGAGGTGTACGCTTAATTCTCACTCTTCATGGCAGAAAAGGCTTACCTGTCACAGCTAGAATTTCTCTCCTAGACACTAAGTTCAAACAGTACCAACACGCTGTTGTAGGAACCGTTCTGACAACCCTTCATGCTGGCAGTGTCTTATTAACCTTTTACCCAAATTTCAACCTCTCTCTTGAAGACCCTAACCTTCCAACAACTCTAAATGCCCGCATCAAAGATTGCAACTCTTCATCACCAAATAGTGTATCGATTACAAAATCATGCACTAGATCTTCCCACACCATACACTACTTCTGATGCCTTGATGATATTAGCTGACACAGACACAATTCCAACCATCATTCAAATCCCCAAACAAATCCAGAAACAAGAATTGCTCAAGCTCATGCCTCTTGAATGGCTAACCAACTATGAGCACTTTCACCAAAATTCTGAACCAATACAAACCACAGAAGCCACATTTGACAGACGACCAAATGGTCAAGTCAAACTGTCTTTTCAAACTCCTGACACCAAGCCTATTTCAGACAGTCCACAGCTTTCCTATACTGTTATGATCACAGCAGTCCAAACTGGTCAAGAAAAGAAACTTCCTATTCACAGATAAAATCAATGGTCATTTCATATGGGATGTTCCTGAAGCCCATATGTGCAAACCGGATTGTCCTTGCTTGGATGATACGGATATTGACGAGGAATTGGAAGTTATGCGGAGAAAGAAAAAGAAAAAGAAAAAATCTTCTTATCCACCATCATCTTGCAAATCTTTTCCTCCACAACCTCCACCAGATCCCAAACCTCCTGTCCATCCAATCAGATCTTGCCTTATGTTTTCAAGCCACTCCTATGAGGAATCTTTTCCTCCACTTGAAAAACAGACAGACACACAAACCCAAGTTACATCCAAACCTTTTGTCCAATCTCCAGTTACAGCCTCTGGGCAACCTGAGGAGCCAAAACAGTATGAAGTTGTTTTAAACTGGCAAACCAAAAACGCCAGTGCTCAGAATCAAACTCTTCAACAACTCAGTACGAAAATTGATCGTGTTGCCAGTCAAGTCTCTCAGACTGAGACTAAAGTTGATTCAATCAGCAGTCGTCTTGATCAGATGTATATACATCTCCAAGATCGGATCTCCGAACTCGACACTGATCTCCGACGAATGATCAACAACCACATTTGGGGTCTAGAGTTCAATAAAAAGGAAGCTGAGATCAGAAAACTCAAAGCCGAATTGTCAAGAATTGATGCTGAAAAGACTCGACCTTCTCTTTTTACTCAACCACAGCCAACACTCGTATCTCCTCCATTCTTTGAAACCTATACACCTTTCTACACACCATCCAGACCTGTTTATAATCAGTTCTTTGGGTTCTCGCACCTTCAGCCGACTCCTCAACCATCTTTACCATTTCAGAAAATCAAAATCCAAAGTCAAAATTTAAGAACCAAAGCCAAAGGTCCCTTCATCTTCCTCTACCTCCACCATACCTCCAAAAAACCTTTTTGGTATTTCAAAAAGAAAGATGTTTCTCAGTACCGAAAGAAAAAATCCAACCGTTGTTTCGTCTGCAAGAAACACGGTCACTTTGCCCGAAATTGTCCCTATAAATTGCCAAAGCTGTTCGTCTTATCCAACATCTTCAACATTCTTCTCTGTTATCTGAGAATGAGGATGTCGAATCAAATTTTTCAGAACAGTCAGCTCAAGATGACCAGACTGCTTTCCTTATAGCAGAATCTCTGATTTTGAAGATATTTCTATCATCTCTACAGTTCAAACTGTCAACCATGTTTCCACCATTCCTAGACCTTCTCTCAAGATGTCCATCCTTCCTTCTAAATTCCATAAACATGTTCCTGTTATCGGGTTTATTGACACTGGTGCAGACACCAGTATGATTGATCCTTCTGTTCTTCCATCAGACTGTTGGGAACACCATTCCAAACTTTTCAGAGCAGTTAATGGTGAAACTTTTGAAACAACTTTGATTACCAAAAAACCCATTGGTATTCAATTCTTTCCGAATTGTATAATTTGGAAAAAGATTTACTCATAGGTTTTGACATTCTTCATTTGGTTAAAAACCTCTTCCTCACCAGTTCTGGAGTTCGCTATAAACAAATGTTCTTACCCTATACAGATACTCTCCGTATGTATGCCCTTTCAGAAACACCATCTCCATACAGTCATATCTCACAAAAGTTCTTAGAGTTCTGTCCAGAAAATCATTCACAGTTCCACCATCCTTCACCTCTTTGGAAATATGAACAATTCTTCATTCACCTTCCCTTCAAACTCAATGAAGACATAAACCCCACAAAAGCATCACACCCGGGTATGTCTCCTTCAGACCTTCTACTTGCCAAGCAGGAATGCTCTCAGTTACTCCAACAAGGTCTTATTGAGTTTACTGATTCAGATTGGGCTTATCAAGCCTTTTATGTTGAAAAACGATCTGAATTAGTTCGTGGAAAAAAGAGATTAGTTATTGATTACCAGCCCCTTGAAGATGGAACCAAACCTAGTGCTCAACCTCAAGCTGCTCTCCGTGAATTCATGGCCCGATCAACGGGTTCTTTACGTGATTGGTTAGAAAGCTTAGGAGAATACCGTCAGCTCCAATTCATGCAATCTCCAATTGGTACAGCACTCAATATCATTCATGAACAATTCATCGGTGAAAAAACTACCTCGACTGATGCAGACAGGAAAGAGTATCATCAGATGAAATGCTGCTCGCTCAAAAGACACCTTTTGGAATCCCATTACAAAAGGATGAGTGTTATTTTTTATAAGCTGAATGGGTTCAATGAGCCATCTCTCAAACATGTCTTCATAGCCTCACTTCCTTCTGAGTTACAACTTGATCTCCAAAGAAAACTCACAGCCACTAATCTCAGCATAGCTGATATCTCTCTGGGAAAGATTTTCCAAATGGCAATGCTATGTCTCGACAAGATCTGTGAGCAAAAAATATTTTTTAAATATCTCATGGCAGATAAAAAATCCTTTTCCGAAGCCTGTAAAAAACCCTATCTCAAGATAGAATGCAGATGAAAAGAAGTGTATTTGTCCAACCAAAAAGAAAAGACATTTTCAGAAACACTTCCACAAAAAATCATCCTCCAAAAAACCTCTCCGATATTTTAGAAAAAAAGTATGTTTCCCAGTACAGAAAGAAAAAGCACAACTGTTGTTTCATCTGCAAGAAACGCGGTCATTTTGCTCGAAACTGTCCTCACAAGTTTGCCAAAGCTGTTCGTCTCATACATCATCTTCAACATTCTTCACTGTTATCTGAGAATGAAGATGTCGAATCAAATTTTTCAGAACAGTCAGAACAAGATGATCAGACTGCCTTCATTATCGCAGAATCTTCTGATTCTGATGATATTTCAGTCATTTCTACAGTTCAAACTGTCAACCATGTTTCAACCATTCCTAGACCTTCTCTAAAAATGTCAATCCTTCCTTCAAAATTTCATAAACCTGTTCCTGTCATCGGGTTTATTGACACTGGTGCAGATACCAGTATGATTGATCCTTCTGTCCTTCCCCCTGATGGTTGGGAAAAACACTTGAAACTTTTTCGAGCAGTTAATGGAGAAACTTTTGAAACCACTTTGATTACCAAACAACCCATTGGTATTCAATTCTTTCCGAATTGCATAATTTGGAAAAAGATTGTAGCATCCAAACTCCCAGATAAAGATTTACTTATAGGTTTTGACATTCTTCATTTGGTTAAAAACCTATTCCTCACCAGTTCTGGAGTTCGCTACAAGCAAATGTTCTTGCCTTATACAGATACATTACGTCTGTATGCACTTTCCGAAACACCATCTCCATACAGTCATATTTCACAGAAGTTCCTAGAGTTTTGTTCAGAAAATCATTCACAGTTCCACCATCCTTCACCTCTTTGGAAAAATGAACAATTCTTCATTCACCTTCCTTTCAAGCTTAACGAAGACATAAACCCCACCAAAGCATCACACCTGGGTATGTCTCCTTCCAACCTCCTACTTGCTAAGCAAGAATGTTCTCAGTTGCTTCAGCAAGGTCTTATCGAACCTACTGATTTAGATTGGGCTTGTCAAGCCTTCTATGTTGAAAAAAGATCTGAATTAGTTCGTGGTAAAAAGAGGTTAGTTATTGATTACCAGCCACTTAATTCTTTCCTTAAAGATGATAAGTTTCCCCTTCCAAAAATCCAGACTCTGTTTGTCCATCTTCAAGGGGCTCGTATCTTCTCTAAGTTTGATTTAAAAGCTGGTTTTTGGCAACTTGGTATTTCACCAGTTGACCGTCACAAACTGCCTTCTGCATCCCTGATGCCCATTATCAGTGGACTGTTATTTCAGAAAGGTATACATTGATGATATCTTATTATTTTCCTCTGACCATGAGAGCCACCAGAAGCTCCTTTTGGATTTCTTTCATATTGTGCAGGAACATGGAATCAAGCTTTCTGAAAAGAAAAGTAGCATAACAAAAGAATCAATTGACTTTCTTGGCATGGTGATTAAAGATGGCCATTATCAACCTGGTCCACACATTGCAACTGAATTATTAAAGTTCCCGGACACACATCTCAATAAAAAGCAGATCCAACAATTCCTTGGGATTGTTAATTGTGTCCGTGATTTCATCCCTAAAGTTGTAATCCATACAAGCCAACTGTCCCGCATGCTCAAAAAACAGTGCCCTCCATAGGGACCAGCACAGACAAAAGCTGTCCAACAACTAAAGGTGATAGCCCAGTCACCTCCTCCTCTCCGAATTCCCACAACTGGACAGCGCATTCTACAGACCGATGCCAATGATGATTACTGGAGTGCCATCCTTCTTGAAAAGATAAATGGTGTACGTCACTTCTGTGCACATGCAAGCGGACATTTCAAAGACTCTGAAAAGAATTACCATGTGATCTACAAAGAGATTTTAGCGGTCAAGTATGGAATCAAAAAATTTGAATTTCATCTAATCAGCTATAAATTCCTTATCAACATGGACAACTCCTTTTTTCCTAGAATCTTTGACTTTAAAAACAAGCTGCTCCCTGACAAACAGCTGCTTAGCCTCAAAAACTGGTTTGCTAAATATGATTTTACTGTCCAACACATAAAAGGCAAACAGAACCTCATCCCAGATTTCCTTACACGTCCGGCTATAAATAAACCCTCACTTATTTCCTCCATTCACACCATCCCAGTTATAGCCATGAACCGTCAACTTCCTTTCAAAGCTCTCAACTAGAGAACTTTCCCCATGAACATTCCTTTTCATTCAGCCTACCAGATCCAAGACTTTGCAAAGAAATTCCTTTACTGGTATTTCTTCAATGTTCAGAACAAAAAGCCTGATCGTTTTCCTTCTCTCTGTATGGAAAACCTGTTTCTCACATGTGGTGCCTCACTACCCTGTATGCTACCAAACCGGTCTTTCCTGTTAAACCAGTCCTCACACACATCACCACTCATGAGTTCTCATCAGATCTTCTCTGGACTCTCCTTGAATGGTATTCACCACTCACGTGGTGGCGTAAACAACTCAAAAATCTGTGTACTTTTCACGAATTAGACAAGATGCCAGAACAAGAAGCAGACATGTTCACTGCAGTCTTTATCGTTCATAGACTTTACTTCTAGCACCCAGAAACAAGAGACTTCTAGACACAAGATATGGCCTATGAATGGAAAACTTATCCCCATCCTTATACCCTCATCCATGATACATCTATTACCTCTGTTTTCAAGTCATACCTAATGGAACTCAACAATGTTCAGCCACTTACCACAAATATCCACCACACCTCTGTTGGACCATCACACACCTTGGAAATTGTCCCAAAGACACAAAATTGTACTCCAGGTTCCAGTTCAAGTCCCCAAGGAATCCTTGTCATGGAACAATGTCCTGATTACACTAACGTCTTATTCCAAGACGCTCAGGATCCATGGGAAGATTTTCAGTCTCTTCTCCATACTGAAAATTCCCATTACACTATCACAGACACACACCCTCCTGTTACATCAGCCCCAAAAGAAATGACTAACGCTGATGAAAAAGCTTATCTTGATCACTGACAACTCCATCGTGCCAAACGCCAATACGAAAAAGAATCTGGCGATGTGTCTCCATCACACTACCCATCCACTCCATGATTGTAGACACGCATGGGAATCTTTAGCTTTTGCTTTTTTAAAGTTTTCTTTAATAATTAGACAAGGGTCCTATCTTGTCTAAAGTATGTTTTCTACTTTTTCTAGTTTGGTGTGGTGTGCTTTAATATTTTTGCTTTTGTAATTCGATAAGGACCCCACCTTATCTCTCCTTCCTCGAGATCTCTATATAAGGATCTCTCTATCCCTTTGAAAGGCAGAAGTTAATCAGAAATAAAATTTTCAAGTTTTCTTCACATCATGTTTCTCTAAAAACTTTTCTCTCTTCTAGGAATCAAAGAAATTATTTGGGTTAATAATGATACACTCACCTCTAATTTTCTAAACTGAGTATGCTCTGCACTTGCCTTAAGCCTAAGGATCCTGTGCATCAGAAAGGTCTTGTTTTAGCCTCTAAAACCGATTTTTAAAATGAAATTGTTTTCTCACAACGTTCACCCTCTTTAAAGGCCAAGAGTGCTGTGTTTTCGGGTGGTATCGTGAAAAACTGTTTTCAAATATGATTTTCGATTTTGGTATTTGACGGATAAGTGTATATCGGCTGGAAACCAGAACTTGCGGGCTATTGGCCTTAAGGACAGACTTTGTTCTGTTACAGATTTGGTGTAACAACGCCACATACAACTACCAACTTCGCACTTTAAAAAATGTTGTAATAATTGTGGTTGTTTTTTGACTTTTTACTTTAGCGCATGTGTGTTTGTCGGGCTCTTGTCAAGATAATTGTTGCTTTTTGACTTTTACTTTTGTAATAATTGTACCAATTTTTACTTTAGCCCATGTGTGTTTGCCGGGCTCTTGTCAGAAAAGCTTGTCGTTTTCCTAGCTTCTTCCTATATATAAAGGGAGAAGTCTTTTGTTGAAGAATAAGAAAGTTTGAAGTTTAAAAAATCAGCTTGTACAAATTTATGGCTTTCTAATTTCCTTCCCTGCTTTTTTGAAATCCTGATAAGAAAAGGAAAGACTATCATCATCATTCATTTCCACCCATACACTAAGTATGCTTTGCACTTGTCTCTTCAAGGATCATGTGCATCAGAAAACAGTGTTATCACCACTAATTAGTTAAAAACCACTACAGTTCGCCCTGTGTGTCACCCCTTCCATCCTTTGGTATTCGGTGTCTTTGGGTGAAGTAGTGGCCTCGACTGACATTTAACCACTGTAGTTTGTATGGTCGTGGGTGTTTAAGTGTTAAAAGCCCTAACTTCTCTACCATGATAGTACTAGCAACATTATTACAACTTCCTCCATCAATAATCAAACTACATACTTTGTCTTGAACATAGCACCTAGTATAGAAAATGTTTTCCCTGTTGCACTGCTTCATCTTCTTTTACTTGCACACTTAATGCTCTCCTAGCTATTAAAGTCAATTCCCCAGAGGCTGCATACTTTTCATCTTCGACATCCTTTAATGGTGGCATCTCATTTTCTTCCGTTTCATCTTCAGTTACAATCTCACAATTGTCCCGCAATACCATAACTCTTTTATTCACACATTCACTTGCTATATGCCCCCTGCCTTGACATTTAAAACACTTAATGTCACGATTCCTAATAGTGGGAGTCACGATGTTACCTTGTGAATTGTGCTTGGAGGGCTCGAATCTCGGCTTAGGTGCAGTAGATGCTTGTGGCCTCTCGTCTCGTTTCACATAGCTCGGTTTCTAGGGAATGGAACTCAAGCTTGGGGTTGCATGGGTGTTGCCCCTCCTCTTAAGTTGCTGCTTAATCTGGATGGCTTTATGGACCTTCTCCTCAATCTCCACATAATGTTGCAACTCAACCTTATGTGCAATCTTTCGATTAAGACCATTCAAGAATCATGCCATGGAAGCTTCTCTATCTTCCTCTACATTTGCTTTAATCATGGAAATTTCCATTTCTTTATAATAATCCTCCATGCTTTGACTACCTTGTGTAAGATTTTGTAATTTTTGGTACAAGTCTCGACAATAGTAGGTAGGTACAAAACGTCTTCTCATCAATGATTTTATTTCATCCCATGTCTCAACTGGATGTTCCCGATTTCGTCTCCTACTTATAACAAGCTGATCCCACCAAGTAATAGCATAGTCAGAAAACTCAATCATAGCCAATTTTACCTTTTTTGCCTGTGAATAATTATGGCAATCAAATATGAACTCCATTTTCTTCTCCCATTCAAGGTATGCTTCCGAATCAGATTTTCCTTTAAAAGATGGAATATTCATCTTTATGCCACTTAATCCATCACCCCTATTCCTATCTCTCCAACCCGTCCATCTCTCCTATAGCTACCTACTGAGTCCTCCTCTTCATCATACTCATCCCTATAATAGTCATCAATCTCTCCTCTAGCTGGAGCTCTATCCCTCCTACATGCTTGGGGAACGGATTGTGGCTGCCCGCACGTGTGTTCTCTACTTGATCCAAACGCTCATGTATATGCTCTAATTCTGCCCTCACCATCCTTCTCATCTCTCCCATCAATGCTTGAATTTTGCAAATTCTAAGTAGTTGCGGACTAATCCTCTTCATTTGTGTTTCGTTCTAGGTTATGAGACATGGCTAACATCTGCAAAAGAAAGTTAAAAAAAATGTGGAAAGGACCTCACCTCACTCCCTTACATGTTTCACTCAAGAAAATGATTCACTCAATTCTACTCGTGTTTCACTCAAATTTATTGGCTTTTACCCTCTAATACGCTCACACTCTCTTGCCTTTTTCCACTCATAGTAATTCTCACTCGGTTCTTATCAAACTAATCAAACCAATATCAAGATTGCAGCAATAATTCAGAAAGATTACACTAAGGAGACTCTAATTTCAAGAGCAAGAAGGCAATGCGTACGTTAGGTTGGGTTTCTATTTTTGGGCAAAAAAGTTTCACCTATGGGGTAAAACCAGTCCAAAACACTAATAATGGAAAAATGAACAAAAGATTTTAAGCGGAGGTTGGGGTCTTTTTTTTTTTAGGAAAAGGAATATGTAAAATTTGTGAATTTAAGGAGAATTAAACCAAAAGGATGTAAAATTGATAAAAAAATCCCTAAAAATATTGTTCACGCAATACTGTTCATACAGCACAGTTCACGCGACACTGTTCACACAACAAATTCAAACAAGAATGAAAAACAATAAAAATAGATGAATCTGACCTTGGTGCCTAGTCTCTGATACCAAATTATACGAACCCTGACAAGAACTTACGCGACCCTAATCAATATAATCCCCGAGATCGAATCTAAACCCAGAATTGAATGTAACTGCAACTCAATGCTTATTGAAAGCACAAACCTTGGTATGGATAATTTGATTGATAAGTTAAGAGTTTGAACGCCACATAAATACGATAAGTTCAAAGAGTTTGAATAAAAACCAAAGAGAACTAACTCTCGAACCAATTGCATCAAAACTTATCTTTCTCTGCTTATTAGATGCGAGTACATTATATAAGGTTGGTTACAAGAAAATTTGAAAATAAATCCTAGACCAAAATCAAATCGAAATCTGAATCTAAACAAATAGGAAAGAATCTAAATCAAATTAGAATCCTAATCGACTTAAATGTCTTACATCAATTAAAATGGAAACTAGACAATTAAAAAATAACTAACTTGTTTCTCTAGTAGCCTCCTTAAGAAATGAGAACATATCCGAAAAAGGAAAATAATATATTTTCTGGCCATAATGTGCAAGCCAACTTCCTATTTCATGGAAACGATTATTTGGAAACTTCAAGAGCCTGAATCATGCATTTATCATGTGCGATTGCTTCAACGGGCCTCCACAAATTTGATTGAGCCCAAGTTGCTTGAATCAATCCACTAAGTGCTTCTTTGAATTTCTTTGCTCGAGCTCTTGCGACGGATCCGATGGGAACTTGAATAGGATATGAATATGTCTCATCCCACATGCTTGTGATAGTTTTGTCCTTAATCTCATCACCAATGTAAACTTTTATAAAACTTAATAACAAAATTCATAAATAAATAATAAATTCTAAATACAAGTAATAAACATAATTCTTTTTATGTAAAAACTTATAAGAAACATCACATGTTCATGCTTATGCCAGAAACATCCATAATGCACATATCAAAGTAATCTTTCCAAAATCCACTCGAATGCATATGTTCATTGTAATCCTAGTTTAAAGTCTAATTCATTTACTCCTCAGCAATCATAATGATAAGCTTAACCTCATAATCTAACCACTGCAACCTAAAATTAAAGATTGAGCTCCCATGAACATACTCATATAACAAGTTAATGACAATCTATTCTCCTCAAGGAACTATTTCCTATAACTTCATTGAATCCAAAGATTTTATTCTCACAATGTGGAAACATAAATGACCAGTCCTCAATCTCTGATTTTTATAAAATAAAATACTAATTCAAAAGTCATTAAAATTTTCAGGGCTTAAATAGATGCATTAATATATGAGCATTAAAAATTTTAAAGCCAAATTCATTCAAACTTTGTTTCAAATAAATTTTATTTCAAGGCTATTATGTCCTGAAATCCAAAATCTAGAATTGAGTATCCTTTACTCATCGATTCACAATAATTAAAATGTAATGAATTGGGCAGAGAGAATTTGTTTTCATGAAACTTGTTTTCTAAACTCTTGTTTTCATGCTCAAAATGGTATAATTTAAGTCTTTTTCTTTTTTGCTCCATAGACTTCAGACGCAGAGAGAATTTCTCCTTCATGGCTTCCACTTCATCTTCGACTCCTTCTACTCCTGTTACTCTTTCTTCAACTCTTTCTTTGCCGAAATCATGCACTTCCCATACCGCCAACAAAATTGAAAATCTTGTAGAATACTCCTACATCCCTGAATCCGCCCAGATCAGTGAATCTTCATACCCTCTCATAAGCCCTTACCAACTATATAAACGCCCCAGTTCTTTTACCCGCAGTATTCGTACTCTCATATCCACCCGAAGACCTCACCCTAAAGAATATATCCAGTCTTCTCGCCTGGATCAGTGTTCACTCCAAGCAACCCCTGCTGAGCAATATGTCACTCTTGAAATACCCCCAGAGTTGATTTCCAACTGGAAACGCGAAGGTTACACTCATCTCCATCTTGGAGGCATCAGATTAATCCTTACCCTTCATGGGAGAAAAGGATTACCGGTTACAGCTCGCCTTGCTATGCTTGATACCCGGTTTAAACAGTACCAAGATGCTGTTATTGGCACTGTCCTCACAACCCTTCATGCAGGAAGTGTGTTACTCACTTTCTATCCCAACTTCAACCTTTCTCTCCAAGACCCAAATTTGCCCACAACCTTGAAGGTCCAAATCCAAATTCAAGGTGCTGAACAAATTTCTTCCGCCAAAATTGCTACCTTACATCACCAACTGGTCTATAGGCTTCAAAATCATGCCTTAGATCTACCCACACCAGACCACCACTCTGACACCCTCATGGTGTTAGCAGAATCTGACCAGATCCCGACAATCATCCAGATCCCACGACAAATTCCCCGTCATGAGCTCATCAAGCTTATGCCTCTTGAATGGATCTCCAACTATGAACAGTTCCACAATAATACAGCTCCTATTCAGACATCTGACAGTATGTTTGAAAGACGACAAGATGGAACAGTCAGAATGACTTTTAAACCACCTCCAAGTGCTCCACAAGAGCCTCCTCGGCTCTCCTTTACTTATTCCTCAATGATCACAGCTGTTCAGACAGCCCAAGAAGATCTGCCCATTACAGGGTTTAATTCTGAAAGTTACCCTGTTTATCCAGCCAAACACAATGGTCATTTCCTATGGGATGCCCCTGGTTCCGGCATGTGTGACCCAAATTGTCCCTGCTGGGATGATTGGGAAGATGATGATGATTATGCAACCACAAGGAAAAAGAAACCCAAAAAGAAAAACCCTTCTGTTCCATGTCACCACTGTGACCCCAAACCACCATCAGATCCTCCACCTCCACCAGCTCCATTACCCATCTACCGAAAAGAACTCAAATGGATTGCCAAACATTGCAAATCTGAGATTCCATCACCCCTCTCACACTCAACACCTATCGTCCAACCACTGGCTTGTATGATGTTTTCCTCTACCTCTTCCGATTACTCTTCTTCCTTTCCTTCTTTGGAACCCCACACAGATCCCCAACGAAATGTTGTGTCAAAACCCTTTATCCCTTCACCTATTACATCCACTGGCCACCTGGAGCCCCCTAAACCTTTTGAATCAGTCCTCAACTGGCAAACTCAAAATGCCAGGGCCCAAAATGATACCTTGTTGCATCTCAATTCAAAAGTTGAGAACATCAGTTTGCGAACTGAACAGATTGAGACAAAAGTTGACTCCATCACTGCACAGATGCAGCAGATCTACCAAAACCTCCAGTCCAGAATTTCCCAACTTGACTCTGAGTTACGAGCCATGCTTGCCCATCGTTACTCAGGCCCCGAATTTGACCAAAAAGAAAGGGAAATCAGACGCTTAAAAGCTGAACTTGCCCAGATTGAATCTGAAAAACAGAGACCTACCCTTTTCACCACTTCACCTCCTATCCCTTCCATCGGTCCAACTTATCATCCTTTTGCCTCTATGCTTTCTCCTATTAAACAGTATGACCCTTCCAAGTTATTTGGTATGACTCATACTCTTTTCAGAGACAATCCTCTGCCACCACCACCTAAACCTAAACCCAAACCTAGACCGCAGCCTCGCCCTGCACCTCTTCATCCTTCCTCATTGACCATCCCTGGCCAACCATCTCCTAGTTCTACACCGGCATCACCGCTAGCTCCATTATCAGTCCCTACCCAATCCAAGGATAAAGAACCCATGCACCAATTTACTGCTCACACAGTCACCCATTCATCTACTACAGTCGATCAAACTTCTGATTCAAATCCAGCTGTTTCAGATAGCCCTACCGAAACTGATACAGAATCTTCAGTATCCACCAGTGACTCTGAAAAGTCCTATGCTGATATCACCAAAATCCTGATGGCTCAACCTGCTCAACCTACCCAAGGCCAAACCTCTTATACAGAACCATATGTTGATATTCCCTCCGAAGTTGAAGAAGAAATGCCTGAATCTTCTGCCACAAACCAACCTCCTCCAACCCAGACCAATCCATCGAGCCAAAAATCGTCAAATGGCCCATGGTTCACATTTGATGATCTTCCATCTCATAAATGGCGTGACCGACTCAATGAAATGTCTGCCTGGATTGACCTCCAGATGCTAAGACCAGGAGCAACAACTCAATCAGTCCTTAGAGAATTTGCTACTTGTTTCACGGGTGCTCTAAGAGATTGGTTTGATTCGTTAGGACGATACCGCCAACTACAGTTTGTTGATCTCCCAGAAGTCTCAAGTGCTCTTGCTGTACTTCATGATCAATTCCTTGGAGACCCTTCTGCAGTCTTTGAAGCTGCCAGACGAGATTATCTCAACATGAAATGCTGCTCCCTCAATGCTAAGGATATTGACTTCCATTATAAGCGGATGTCCCTGCTGTTCTATAAGCTTAATGGATTCAATGAGCCGACATTAAAGCATGTCTTTCTGGCTTCCCTCCCCGAAGAACTCCAACCCAACATCCAGAGACAACTCACAGCATCCAATCTTTCCCTAGACAACATCTCTCTTGGCAAAATCTTTCAGCTTGCCAAAACTTGTCTTGACAAACTTTGCGAGCAAAAACAGTTTTTTAAAGAACTGTTGAAAGACAAAGAACCTTTCCGAAGTGCTTGCAAAAAGCCTTATTTGCAGATCAAATGCCACAAGAAAAAGGATTGCGATTGCAGTTCAAAGAAAAAAAGGCATTTTCGGAAATTCAAAACTCCAGAGTTTTCATCCAAACCTCGCAGATCCCGAAAGCCCTACCGGTTCTTCAGAAAGAAATCTTCCTCCTCTAGAGAATTCAAACGAAAGCAATCAAGCAGATGTTTCATCTGCAAGAGAAAAGGCCACTATGCCAAAGATTGCCCCAACAAAAGAGAAAAATCTATCCGGTTAGTTGAGCATCTTCAAGCAACTACCGACTACTCTCCCGCCAAAGATGAGCTGGAATTCTATTTCTCTGAACAAGATGAACCCAATGATGAAACAGTGTTCGCACTACAGAATTCCTCTGATTCAGACAGTGACCAGTCTCAAGTGATTTTCCATCAACAGTCACTCTCCCTTGATACTACAGTTCCTATCCCATCCATCAAACTCCAGATCTTACCCTCAAAATTCCAAAGGCCCATTCCAGCAATTGGTCTTATAGATACTGGCGCCCAACGCAGCATGTTAAACCCCCATATTCTTCCATCAGAATATTGGACTCAGTCTGAAGAACATTTCAAAGCTGTCAATGGCAAACTCTTTACCACCTCTTTGATTACCAAAAAACCCATTGGTATTCAAATCTTCCCAAATTGTGTCCTTTGGACCAAGGTTATTGGTTCAACTCTTCCTAATAAGGATATCCTGTTAGGATTTGACATCCTTCACCAAATCAAACACCTCCAAATCATTCCCACTGGAATCCGTGTCAAGTCCATGTTCAAACCATTCACAGACATTCTGAAGCTCTACAATTTGTCTGAAACTCCCCCGTCTTACCAGGATATCTCAACCAAACTTTTGAGTTTCTGTCCAGAGTCCCATTCTGAGTTCACCCATCCAAATCCTTTGTGGAAAAATAAGTCTTTCTTCATTAAGTTACCCTTCAAACTAAATGAAGACATTAACCCAACCAAAGCTACCCATCCAGGAATGAGTCCTTCTGACTTACTCCTAGCCCAACAAGAATGTTCACAATTGTTAGCCCAAGGTTTAATTGAGCCCACAAGTTCTCAATGGGCTTGCCAAGCCTTTTATGTTGAAAAGCATTCTGAAATTGTCCGAGGAAAGAAACGCCTAGTCATTGACTACCAGCCATTAAACATGTTTTTACAAGATGACAAATTCCCTTTACCTCGCCGACAAAGCATGTTTACTTTTCTCAAAAATGCCCAGATCTTTTCAAAATTTGATTTAAAATCAGGTTTTTGGCAACTAGGCATTGAACCCTCCGAACGTTACAAAACCGCCTTTTGTATTCCCAATGCCCATTTCCAATGGACCGTCCTACCCTTTGGTCTCAAAACTGCCCCATCCATTTTCCAAAAATCCATGGTCCAAATCTTCCAACCCATTTTGCATCATGCATTGATTTATATTGATGATATCTTGCTTTTTTCAGGCTCACATGATGAACATCGCCAGCTGTTAACTCAATTCTATGATATTCTTCAAAGTCATGGAATCATGTTATCGGCCAAGAAAAGCATCATTGCTACAGATAATGTTGAATTCCTTGGTATGATCATAAAAGATGGACACTACCAGCCAGGAAAGCACATTGCCCAAGAATTGCTTCACTTTCCAGATCAGCAACTTTCCAAAAGGCAAATTCAACAGTTTCTCGGCATCATCAACTACATCCGTGATTTCATCCCCCACGTGGATCATTACACTCACCATCTCTCGGCTTTATTGAAAAAGAAGCCCCCAGAATGGAATGCTGACCACACATTTGCTGTCACTACCCTAAAGCAGATTGCGCAAAATCCGCCTCCTTTAAAGTTGATTACAGATGGCAAGCGCATCTTACAGACAGACGCAAGTGATGACTCATGGGGTGCCATACTCCTTGAAGAAATCAACGGAAAAGAAAACTTTATCGCTTACGCTAGTGGACATTTTTCTGACACACAGAAGCACTACCATAGCGTGTTCAAAGAAATCTTAGCGGTAAAGAATGGCATCAAAAAGTTTGAGTATCATTTGATTGGACACCATTTTCTCATCCGAATGGACAGCTCAGCCTTCCCCAATATCTTCCATTTCAAAGGTAAAACTGTTCCCGAAAAAATGTTACTCAGATTAAAAGATTGGTTTTCCAAATATGACTTCTCAGTCAAGCATATAAAGGGATCCCAGAACCTCATCCCTGATATGCTCTCCAGACTCTCCAAACCAGAAAACCCTCTCACCCTGTTTTCCACCACCTACCATTTTCCAATTATCTCCATGGCTACTTCACTACCCCCACAAGCTCTCACCAAGAAAACTTTTCCCTTTAATAAAACCTTTTCTTCTGTCTTCGCCATCCAAGAGTTTGCAAGAAAAGCTCTTTTTCGCTTCTTCATGAAAGCCTACCTTGTCACAGACCCTTTTCCTTTTTCCACTTTCCACCCAGAAAATCTGTTCCTTACAGGTTTAACCCTTGATCCAACCAGAGCGACCACTGAAGATGTGTTATGGTACATTTGGTGCCTAACAGTCCTCTATGCCACCAAGCTAATCCTCCCCATTTCTCCTACTTTGGAGCATCTCCTTAATCCAGACAATGCCACTTCTCTTACCTGGACATTACTTGAATGGTTCTCCCCCATACCATGGTGGAGAAGGAAGCTCCAACAACTGTCAGAAATTTACAACCTTGATCGTATGCCTACCCCTGAAGCACAAATGTTCACATCAGTTTTTATTATTCACAGGCCATACTTCCAACATCCAGACACCAAACTCTTTTGGACTCAAGATCAGGTATATGAATGGTTCACTGCACCACATATAGCTGTGATTGAAAATGACATACAAGATGTCCTGCACAACTACCTTTGCCAATTGAACCACCAACCTCCGCCACTTAAAGATATCTCCCACACCTCCTTAGGTCCACAACATGACCTCCTCATGATCCCCACTCCATCTGCCATATCTAAACCTAAGTCCACAGGTATCATCATCAAAGAAGAAAAACCAGACTACACTGATTTCCTGTTCCAGGATTCCCAAGACCCATGGGATGCATTTCTCCCTCTGAGCCAACACCTTCACCAGTTTCCCCAACCGACAATGGATGAACCTGGCCCCTCTGAACCAGGACCCTCAACCCAATCTTCCAAACGACCAGCACAACCATCCAAAGTTGATAAAGCCACCCAAACTTCCCCTAAGTATACTCCAAAGTGTACTCCCAGAGACTATAATTGCCCTTATCCACCATGCCGTGGTCCCTCCTGTAAGCATCCAAAGCTCTCTAAGACCTTTTTCCCAAAAAGCAACCCTGACAACCCATATGAGACAGAAAGCTCATCCGAAGACGAGTACATGAACCTCCACTCTCCATAAAGTTGTTTGTCTTATTGCTTTCCATAAAGTAGTTTGTCTTGTTGTCATAATGATGTTTCGCTTTATGCCTGCATAATTATTAAAGTTTGCTTTTGCTTTTGCTTTTGTCAAAGTCATGCTTTAATTATTAAAGCACTTTTGTCTTTTGTAATAATTAAAGTTGTGCCATTATGTAAAAGATAGGGGTCCTGTCCTATCTTATCTTTTCTTTTGCTTTTGCTTTTGTAAAAGATAGGGGTCCTGTCCTATCTTCTCAAGAATCCTCCTCTATATAAAGGATTCTCCCCTTGCTTGTAAGATATAGAATATAGAAGTTTGAAAGAAATAAACTCGTGCTTTCTCCTACAACATGAATCCCTAAACCTCTTCTCTCTCTCTGCAAATGAAGTTCTAAGAAAAAAAAAGAATAAAGGATTAAATTTGTTCATTTTGAAAACCTAAGGAAGTATGCTCTGCACTTGCCTTCTAGTAAGGATCCTGTGCATCAGAAAACTTTTGATCATTTCTTATCTGGTTTGGTACCCTGTTTTAGACTAAAGGAAAGTCTGTTTTGGGTTGTATAACCTGAGAAAAAATGTTTTAAAGGTTTTTGATTACAGAGGTATATCGGCTGGAAACCTGAGCTTGCGGACTACTGGTCCAAAGAACAGTTTTAACTGTTGTAGTTCTGGTATAACAACGCCACGTACAATGTTACTCAGATTAAAAGATTGGTTTTCCAAATATGACTTCTCAGTCAAGCATATAAAGGGATCCCAGAACCTCATCCCTGATATGCTCTCCAGACTCTCCAAACCAGAAAACCCTCTCACCCTGTTTGGTGGAAAACAGGGTGAGAGGGTTTTCTGGTTTGGAGAGTCTGGAGAGCATATCAGGGATGAGGTTCTGGGATCCCTTTATATGCTTGACTGAGAAGTCATATTTGGAAAACCAATCTTTTAATCTGAGTAACATTTTTTCGGGAACAGTTTTACCTTTGAAATGGAAGATATTGGGGAAGGCTGAGCTGTCCATTCGGATGAGAAAATGGTGTCCAATCAAATGATACTCAAACTTTTTGATGCCATTCTTTACCGCTAAGATTTCTTTGAACACGCTATGGTAGTGCTTCTGTGTGTCAGAAAAATGTCCACTAGCGTAAGCGATAAAGTTTTCTTTTCCGTTGATTTCTTCAAGGAGTATGGCACCCCATGAGTCTTACAGACAGACGCAAGTGATGACTCATGGGGTGCCATACTCCTTGAAGAAATCAACGAAAAAGAAAACTTTATCGCTTACGCTAGTGGACATTTTTCTGACACACAGAAGCACTACCATAGCGTGTTCAAAGAAATCTTAGCGGTAAAGCGAAACATCATTATGACAACAAGACAAACTACTTTATGGAAAGCAATAAGACAAACAACTTTATGGAGAGTGGAGGTTCATGTACTCGTCTTCGGATGAGCTTTCTGTCTCATATGGGTTGCCCTTATCCACCATGCCGTGGTCCCTCCTGTAAGCATCCAAAGCTCTCTAAGACCTTTTTCCCAAAAAGCAACCCTGACAACCCATATGAGACAGAAAGCTCATCCGAAGACGAGTACATGAACCTCCACTCTCCATATCTGAACCAGGACCCTCAACCCAATCTTCCAAACGACCAGCACAACCATCCAAAGTTGATAAAGCCACCCAAACTTCCCCTAAGTATACTCCAAAGTGTACTCCCAGAGACTATAATTGCCCTTGAAACTTGTTTTCTAAACTCGTGCTTTCTCCTACAACATGAATCCCTAAACCTCTTCTCTCTCTCTGCAAATGAAGTTCTAAGAAAAAAAAAGAATAAAGGATTAAATTTGTTCATTTTGAAAACCTAAGGAAGTATGCTCTGCACTTGCCTTCTAGTAAGGATCCTGTGCATCAGAAAACTTTTGACCATTTCTTATCTGGTTTGGTACCCTGTTTTAGACTAAAGGAAAGTCTGTTTTGGGTTGTATAACCTGAGAAAAAAATGTTTTAAAGGTTTTTGATTACAGAGGTATATCGGCTGGAAACCCGAGCTTGCGGACTAGAATATGATAAACTAGGCATATAAAGAAATAGATCTGAAAAGTTTCATAATTTTCTGAGAAGTTTTGGTTAGTCTAAACATTTTTTTGCATCTTATAGCACTACAGAAAAGTTAATTTTTTAGAATCACGGGGCCTAATTCAAAAAATCATTAAAAATAGAATATAAGATATTTTTGGATGAAACAAAATTCTATGTAACGTTCAATATGTATAGTTCCATTAGATATAAACAAATTTTCACGACAAAATATAAAATTTTAAATAACTTTTGGAGATATTAACTGTCATATAAATCCAGCGCATTTCCTTAATCCTCATGGTTTTCATTTAATCAAAAATTCTTCAACACATAATACCCATAAAAGTCATACAAAAACCTCAAGAATCATAACTCCCAAAACTTATGGCTCGTTTACTTGCTACAGTGGGAGTAGAGAGTATGATATTAATTTTTAATTTACATAATTAACATTTAAATAAATAAAAAATTATGATTTACATAATTAAGAATATTCATAATTATTAATTTACATAATTAAAACTAATAATAAAAAATAGTTTATTTTACAAATATATTTTTTCACTTTGTAATTAAAAACTAGAATTCTTTAAATAAGGGTAAAACTATAATTTAAAATAATTTACTCCAAATCCAAGATAAAGTAAACACAATAGAGTCAACAATATAAGTACAACAGAGTCCTTAAGACCAAATTTCACCCTAAGTGATCACAATAAATGATCTTTGATTTATAGTCAAGGAATCCAATTAAGACCAAATTTTACACCTTAAGTGTTGATAACTCGGTGAAAGAAGGACAAACAAAGCAGCTTGATCTCCAGGATACAATGACTACTATGGCCGATAGACTTGAATAGTAGAAAGACGAAGAAAATTAAAGGAAACCGAGGGCCTAAACAATTTTCGAATGCCAATCGTATGGTATAAGCAGTTTCTTTTGTAGATACAAGCCAATTTTCTCTTTCATTTAAACAAATCCTAATTCGAATAGGAATCAAATTCTCAATATAAGTCAAATTATAATGCAAAAACTTAAAAATAGGTTAAGCCCATGCACATACATGACACTTCTTTTGGGGGGAGTGGGGGGGGGGGGGATCCCACTGTGTGTCCAATTTAAGGTGATAATAGGCTTGTTAGCATACTATATTTGAATTCCATATATAAATAAATTTGTGCTCTCTTTTCTTAGTAATGTGGGATATTGGTATTTTGAAATACCAACTCGCATATCTAACACTTTTGTTCAAATTATTCATTCAAAACTTGACTATATTCAATCTATTTTTAGGATTTTTTAGTACTAAGCTTCATAAAGTACTTTTGCTTTAGTTCAAATTATTCAATCAACACCAAAACTATAATCAACTTAGTTTTAATGTCTCTTCATCTTATTCTCAATCTTTTACTTGAGGCACTCTGCCCATCTAACTCTCCATCTTTTACTTGGGGCACTCTGCTCCCAAACTACTATCTATAGATAAGTTGATTCTCTAATTTATCTATTTAACTATGATTCAACACAAATAGTGTCACTATTGAAATTCTTAATAAGGGAATCATTATCCCATCACCTATCATTGGTGTAACTCATGAACTGACAACTCAGTATTATATGCCATCATATTATCGGTCAAAATCCCAATTCAACACAAGATAATCCGAGAAAATGAAAGCATGTCTAGACAATTAGTTTAGGATACGTGGAAAGGTTGAAATCCCATAAAAAAAATTGTATAGCTTTTATCTCAAATATTGATGTTTTCACAAAAATTTATATTTTCATATGGTTGTATGATTCTAATGAAATTTTGAACAAGTGTATCTACTAGTTAAAATGGAACAAACAATAAAATAAGATTTACTTTTTTATATTTTGAATACACCGCATAAAGGTTGCTGAGCCAAAGAAATTTTGACAATGAAATGGTCATGACTAAAACGATGTATTCATATCTGGCAAATTAGCTGTGCAACATAAATGCGCAAATCATTTTTATGAATACACAAATATTAATCAAGCAAATGGTAATCTTATTAATTATATTATTTTAAGGGCTTCCAAGCATAAGAGTGATCAAAACTGTAGATCTCATTATCAGAGATGCAGTTCCAACCCTTGTTGTTTGCCATACAGAAACTTGGCTCTCTTGGAACTGTTAATGGTCGGTTTGATCTGTAAATTATAAGGAAAAAGAGAATTTAAGTTGATATAATCCAAAAGGTTCATGTTTCTGTTTTCGTTAAAATCTATTCAATTATTATCTATTTTTATTTTTCATCTGTTAGGTTAATTTTAATTTTAATGAAACAAAAGTATTATTTTATCCTTAAAAATCAAATTCAACAGCTCTACAAAAGTAACAACGGGAATATTTTTAAAATTTCACGAATTATATGAACAAATGAATAAATAGCACAAACTATAGAGACTAAAATTATATTATTTATCCTTTCTTTAATAAGAAACAACATTTGTAGTTGAGAATGGAAATCTCAATCTATCTAGTTAACTAAAATTATATAATTGATCTGCTCTAGATTATATATGCAAAAACCTTTGTGGAAAGAAAGGTCTATCAAATAGAGGCATCAACTGAGATCTTGGAATCATCTCCTTTCTCATCAATCGTATCTCTTCTTCTTCTATCATCTGCAAGTTCATCAAATTCAAATGATGACTTAGACACAATGTTAAATTATATACATACATATCATCTAGGCATATATATGGCACAATTTTATGATTGTTTTGTAAATAATATTGAAGTAATAGATTAATTAAATTGCACCATGTGACAGCGTCACTTCCATAAAGTGAACACCATTTAAAGAGATAGTAGCTATACCTTCTGCAACTTCTCCACTCTTTTCTTTTGTAGCTCCTGAAGGTATAGTTTTGTTGCAACCTGTGTGCATCAAAGAGCTCACAAAAGGCTTAAAATCTGACCTGAATAGTACGTTGATATATTTGAGTAAACTATAATTAAATACATCTATTACATACTCACAGAATAGTTGAACATTGCTCGTTTAACAGCTCTTTGTTGAGTATGGAGTGTGAACTCCTGCGGCTTTGTGTTTTCTTTTGCCTGTTATTGAAGATAGGTATGCATGCATGGGATCTATCTCTCAATTATACTTCAAAGAGAGATTGCAGGATTGATATTTGATTAAAATAGAAATAAGCCTACCTTATAATGTTTGTTACAAAAGTCTTTTGCCTGTCAAGAATTCATTTATACATGATATATTGATGCAGAAAATTAAAGTGGTGATGTAACTGGTGTTATCTAATTCCCCGGATGAAAAATGGAAAAATGAAAATAAAGCTTGCAATGTAATATTTATGAAAGAACTAGCGCTGTTATAAATGAATTATTACATTATAATCACTTCGAATTTTTAAGGTTATGATAGAAAGAAAGTTCTGCTTTTGAAATCAATTACAAAATCTTTTATGAAAGCAATCAGTTTGAAATTGTACCCGAAAATAATAATAATATATCAGCTATATTTTCTCTTTTTATCGTAGTTGATGCCGTTGATCATTTTAGTTCAGAACGTATAAGTTCCTGACTTATTCGTAAGCTACGAATGTGAAATCTGTGATGTAGATTTATTTATTTTAACTACAATCTTATTCAACAATTTTCAAAATAAATGGGCATGTGGTAAGATTTTTTAGGGAAATTATCATTTGTATACTCTTAGTTTACTCCATTATCAAAAATACTACAACACTTTGAGGGTGTATCAATCGTCCACCCTAAGTTGACAAAATGTATCAGCTGACCACCAAACCGTTAGTTGCTGTTTAAGTATGATAACGTCAGAAGGGTAATTTGGTCTTTTCATATGATACAAGTGATAATTTAAGGGTATACAAGTGATAAAAAGAGAATTTAAGGGTATACAAGTGATAATTTTCAAGGGTAAAATCGTCAATTCACTGTAACTCCGTTAACTTTCAAACGGCAACTAACGGTTTGGTGGTCGGCTGATACATTTTTTCAACTAAGGGTGGACGATTGATACACCCTCAAAGTGTTGTAGTATTTTTGATAACAGAGCAAATATAGGGTATATGAATGATAATTTCCCGATTTTTTAAATTATGAGTAATCATGATATTTGGCCCAAACAGTGTTGCCCAGACAGCGTCTTTATAATATACCAACTCGGAGCACTGTACAGTATCATTGTTTTTGTCACTCCCATATCGGCGATTGTTAACTATTTTTTATTTTAGACTCAATTAGATGCTGATGTGGCAAAACAATGGAATGGGCTTCTAGAGTTGGATAAAGTTTAATGTATCTCACCATTCCATTTGCTGAGGAACTCCACGAACCTGTAGATTGTGAACTAGCTTTGACAAACTAAAAAAAAAAAAAAAAGGTTTAATTAGTAATTTATTCTACAAAAAACAATAGCCAAAATGGAGTTTATTGACAGGAAGCATAAAAACCTTAAGTGCAGACTTGGTGCGTGCTTTCTCCATGTTTAGCTAGTTCCAACAATTGAACCACAACATTATCGTAGAATTAAAATGAATTTAAAGGGCATGAAAAGATCAAAGTTTGGAGATTTGTAACTGTCTTTGTTTCTGCTGGAACATCACCAGCATTACCATTCTCTCTTGTACCAAACTTTCTGATTAAATCTCGCTCTCGTGCTTGCTTATTTGTCATATACCATACTAATAAATTCCTTTAAATCTCTTCTTGCTTATTAAACAACGTACTTAATTTCTTGTTTCCAACTAATACAAGTAATCAAACCACTCAGTTATTATCAATCGTTGTTCTGGTTATTTAAAGACTTACTCGATTACCCCGAAAAAAAAAAAGTGACTAGAATGAACTAACTACTGAGGTAATTAATTTAGTCGTCAGTTATTAGAAGTTAACAAAATGTTCATACTCCAATTTTACATATCTTAGTTTGCAGGAAAAATGAACATAATTTCGGTTAATTATTTGGTGAAATTAAACAAAACTTTCTTAATATTTTATAATACATTAATTCAGACCCTCTTATTGTTATGACAATTTTAACTTTGTTGATCATTTTATCTGGCGAAATTAGTATATTTGGGCTTAACATACATATGTTACAATTACCATTAATGATAATATGAATTAAGGAAATTTTTACAAAAAAAGGGGGAAACACTAAAAAAATGTTTTTAATTTAAAAAAAGATTTAGGCTAATTTTGAAGTTGTTTGGTTTACAATTAGGAATCTACTAACATCGACCTAAATTATTTATATTGTTACATAACCTAAATTTTTATACAAGGTCTGCTAGTATTTATAGTAAGATATCTATTGTGAACACAAGCATTTATTTTAAGTCGACAAATATAACTCTTCCAATTACTATTACAATAATACAATTGTGCTACCTACCCCACCCAATTATCAAATGGGGTAAGAGTCTCTACTATTACAAAGTTTATAATATTTGAGAAAATGAGTACAACCTGAGTGGCAGATCCTATGTTTAATATAAGTAAATTGAATAATGATAAACTCTTGTATAAATTTATTTTATTTTGATGTAACATAAATTTACTAGTTAGATGAAAATATTAAATAATAAAAATAATTCATGTGACTTGGTACTAAACTCAACCAATTACATTATGTCTTAAAAGTTTATAAATGCGTAAGGGATATTAAATCCATCGTATTAGATTTAGAAAAAAAAACTTAAATTTGAGCATGATATTAAGTGATCCAAGTAATCCAAGCACTATTGCTTTTTGGTTAATGTAATTATCGTCCAACTAATAATTTCCAAAGAGAGCCAAAAAGCGGCAAAAAGGTTGTTAAACACCCACTTTCAAGCATTTCTTGTTAAAGCCGTTATCTAAACCCTTGTTGGCTTTTTGGCTTATTTATATTGTTTGGTCACGATTCGAAAATTAGACAACCAAAATAATCCTTACAATTTAAGTTTTAGGGAATCACATGATAATGATTAGCTCGTAAAACGATATAACAGAAAAAATTATATATGCAGCCCTTCTTTCCTTTTACACAAACGATACAAACCTTTTTAATCTTGCTGTAGAGGTGCAAACGTGGCTTCTGTTGTTTGAACTGGTATCAAAGCCACACTTCCTGTAGAGGTGGTATCCTTAGTAATTCCAAATAATCTTATTTGATCTCCTAGAAGAAGATTACCTAAACATGGAAACAACTTCATCTTCAGCCTCAACACCTTCATCGTCTTCATCCCATATTTCTCTTTCCTCCAGTCTCTCTCTTCCAAGATCATGTCAAAAACATGTAGCCTCTAAAATTGAAAACCTTGTCGAATATTCTTATATTCCCGAATCTGCCCAAATCAATGAATCACAGTTTCCTATCATGAGTCCCTACAACCTCTACAAACAAAAAACTTCTCTCACCAGAAGTATTAGAACCCTCATCTCCACAAAAAGACCACTACCAAAAGAGTATATCCAGTCTTCTAGACTCGATCAGTGTGCTTTACAAGCCTCTCAAAGTGAACAGTATGTCACTTTAGAAATACCCTCAGATCTCGTAGCAAACTGGAAACGAGAAGGGTATACCCATCTTCATCTTGGTGGTATTAGATTGATTCTGACTCTCCATGGCCGAAAAGGCTTACCTGTTACAACCAGAATTGCTCTCCTGGACACCAGGTTCAAACAGTACCAACATGCTGTTATAGGAACCGTTCTGACCACACTCCATGCTGGTAGTGTCCTCTTAACCTTTTATCCAAATTTCAACCTTTCTCTTGAGGATCCCAACCTTCCCACAACCATCAAAGTTCAGATCCAGCTCCAAGCTTGCCACTCTTCATCACCAAATAGTGTATCGATTACAAAATCATGCACTAGATCTTCCTACACCTTACACCACATCTGATGCCTTAATGATCCTTGCTGACACAGACACAATTCCAACCATCATCCAAATTCCCAAACAAATCCAGAAACAAGAATTGCTCAAACTCATGCCTCTTGAATGGCTGACCAATTATGAGCACTTCCACCAAAACTCTGAACCAGTTCAAACAACAGAAGCCACGTTTGAAAGACGACAAAATGGTCAAGTCAAACTATCTTTTCAAACACCCGAGCCTCAACCTGTTTCAGTAACTCCAAGGCTTTCTTACACTGCTATGATTACAGCAGTCCAAACTGGTCAAGAAAAGAAACTTCCAATTCATGGTTTCTCATCCGAAGGGTATCCTGTATATCCTGATAAAATCAATGGTCATTTTCTATGGGATGTTCCTGAAGCCCATATGTGTAATCCAGATTGTCCTTGCTTGGATGATACAGATATTGAAGATGAACTCGAAGTCATGCGAAGAAAGAAAAAGAAAAAGAAAAAACCTTCTCATTCAAAAACATCTTGCAAATCTTTTCCTCCACTATCTCCACCAGATCCCAAACCTCCTGTTCAACCAATAAGATCATGCCTAATGTTTTCAGGTCAATCTTATGAAGAGTCCTTCCCTCCACTTGAAAAGCAGACAGACACTCAAACTAGAGTTGTCTCTAAACCCTTTATCCAGTCACCAGTTACAGCCTCTAGGCAACCTGAAGAGCCAAAACAGTATGAAGCTGTTTTAAATTGGCAAACCAAAAATGCCAATGCTCATAATCAAACCCTCAAACAACTCGGAAAGAGAATTGATCGAGTTGCCAGTCAAGTCTCCCAGACTGAAACTAAAGTTGATTCAATCAGCCATCGTCTTGATCAGATGTACATACATCTACAAGACCGTATCTCTGAGTTAGATACCGATCTCAGATGAATGATCAATAATCATATCTGGGGTCCCGAGTTTAACAAGAAAGAGGCAGAAATCAGAAAAGCTCAAAGCTGAATTGGCAAGAATTGATGCTGAACAGACTCGTCCAACACTGTTCACCTAGACACAATCCACACATGTGCCTCCTCCCGTGTTTGAAACCTATTCACCTTTTTATACACCTCCCAAACCTCACCAGCCTGTTTACAACCAATTCTTTGGTTTCTCACATCTCCAACCAACTCCTCAACCAAAACCCTCTTCACCTAAAAAATCAAAGTCCAAAGTAAAAATTTCAGAACCAAAGTCAAAGCCAACTTCATCCTCATCTGTTCCTCCGGTACCTTTGGAAGATTCCTCACAAGCCACTCCTGAACCCCCTAAACGGGATAAAGGACCGATGGATCAGTATCATTATCATATTGTCCACAACTCATAAAGGACCGATGGATCAGTATCATTATCATATTGTCCACAACTCATCTCTTGAATCCTCTGAACCAGAAACAGTATGTGAGTCCACTCCGTCAGAATCAAACTCATCTTCCTCATTCACAAACTCAACCAGTACCTCCACTGACTCTGAATCAGAATATGCTGACATTACGAGCATATTGATGGCAACTAAAACTGAACATTCCAGTGCTTCAACTTCTACACTAATTGTTGAAGACAATTCTTTTGATGATGAGCATAAAGCATCTCACACAGAACCAGTGCCACCTATGCCCCCACCAGCTCATGATTACTCCACAAAACCATCTTCAGCATCTTGGTTCACATTTGATGACATTCCCCGTCACAAATGGCCTGCTAGACTTCAAGAATTTGCTGCATGGATTGATCTCCAAGGAACAAAGCCAAATGCTCAATCTCAAGCTGTCCTTCGTGAATTCATGGCCCGATCTACGGGTTCTTTGCGAGATTGGTTAGAAAGCTTGGGAGAATATAGACAACTCCAATTCATGCAATCACCAGTTGGTACAGCACTCAACATCATCCATGAACAATTCATTGGTGAAAAAACAGCATCTACCGATGCAGACAGAAAAGAGTATCATCAGATGAAGTGCTGTTCTCTCAAAAGACATCTTTTGGAATCTCATTACAAAAGAATGAGTATTCTATTTTACAAGCTGAATGGGTTCAATGAACCTTCTCTCAAACATGTCTTCATAGCCTCGCTTCCTTCTAAGTTACAACCTAATCTTCAAAGAAAACTCACAGCCACTAATCTCAGCATTGCTGACATCTCTTTAGGAAAGATTTTCCAAATGGCAATGTTATGCCTGGATAAAATCTGTGAGCAGAAGGAATTCTTCAAAGATCTCATGGCAGACACAAAATCCTTCTCTGAAGCTTGTAAAAAACCTTATCTCAAGATGGAGTGCAAAGATGAAAAGAAGTGTGTTTGTTCGCCCAAAAAGAAAAAACATTTTCAAAAACACTTCCACAAAAAATCATCCTCCAAAAAACCTTTCCGGTATTTCAGAAAAAAGGATGTCTCCCAGTACAGAAAGAAAAAACATAACCGTTGTTTCATCTGTAAAAAACGCGGTCACTTTGCTCGAAACTATCCCCATAAGTCTGCCAAAGTTGTTCGTCTGATACAGCACCTTCAACATTCTTCCCTGTTATCTGAGAACGAAGATGTTGAATCAAACTTTTCTGAACAATCAGAACAGGATGACCAAACTGCTTTCATTATTGCAGACTCTTCCGATTCTGAGGATATTTCAGTCATCTCTACAGTTCAAAATGTCAACCATGTTTCCACCATTCCTAGACCTTCACTCAGAATGCCAATCCTTCCTTCCAAGTTTCATTGTTCCTGTTATCGGGTTTATTGACACTGGTGCAGATACCAATATGATTGACCCTTCTATTCTTCCCTCAGACTATTAGGAACCTCATTCAAAGCTTTTCAGAGCTGTTAATGGAGAAACTTTTGAGACCACTTTGATTACCAAAAAACCCATTGGTATTCAATTCTTTCCGAATTGTATAATTTGGAAAAAGATTGTAGCCTCCAAACTCCCTGATAAAGATCTCCTCATAGGTTTTGACATTCTTCATTTGGTTAAAAACCTATTCCTCATCAGTTCTGGAGTTCGCTACAAACAAATGTTCTTACCTTATACCGATACTCTCCGTCTGTATGCACTTTCAGAAACATCATCTCCATACAGTCATCTCTCCCATAAGTTCTTAGAATTTTGTCTAGAAAATCATTCACAGTTTCACCATCCTTCACCCCTTTGGAAGAATGAACAATTTTTTATCCATCTTCCTTTCAAACTCAATGAAGACATAAATCCCACAAAAGCTTCTCACCCGGGTATGTCTCCTTCAGATTTCTTGCTTGCCAAGCAAGAATGCTCTCAGTTACTCCAACAAGGTCTAATTGAACCTACTGATTCAGATTGGGCTTGTCAAGCCTTCTATGTTGAAAAACAATCTGAATTAGTTCGTGGTAAAAAGAGATTAGTTATTGATTACCAGCCACTTAATTCTTTTCTTAAAAGCTGGTTTTTGGCAACTTGGTATTTCACCAGTTGACCATCCCAAAACTGCCTTTTGCATTCCCAATGCCCATTATCAATGGACCGTTCTGCCCTTTGGTCTTAAAGTTGCTCCTTCATTATTTCAAAAGGCCATGACAAAAATCTTTAGTCCTATCCTCCACCATGCTCTGGTCTACATTGATGATATTTTGTTATTTTCCTCTGACCATGAGAGCCACCAGAAGCTCCTTTTGGATTTCTTTCATATTGTGCAGGCACATGGAATCATGCTTTCCGAAAAGAAAAGCAGCATAGGCAAGGAATCCATTGACTTTCTTGGCATGGTGATTAAAGATGGCCACTACCAACCTGGTCCACACATTGCAACTGAATTATTAAAGTTCCCGGACACAAATTTCACCAAAAAGCAGATACAACAATTCCTCGGGATTGTTAATTATGTCCGTGATTTCATCCCAAAAGTTACAATCCACACAAGCCAGCTGTCGCGCATGCTAAAAAAATAGTGCCCTCCATGGGGCCCAACACAGACAGAAGCTGTCAAGCAGCTAAAGGTGATAGCCCAATCACCTCCTCCACTCCGAATTCCCACATCTGGCCAACGCATCCTCCAGACTGATGCCAGCGATGATTACTGGAGCGCCATTCTTCTCGAAGAAATCAATGGCGTGCGTCATTTCTGTGCACATGCAAGCGGACAATTCAAAGACTCTGAAAAGAACTACCATGTGATCTACAAAGAGATTTTGGCAGTCAAGTATGGAATTAAAAAATTCGAATTTCATCTCATCAGCCACAAATTTCTTATCAACATGGATAACTCTTCTTTTCCCCGAATCTTTGACTTCAAAAACAAGTTGCTCCCTGACAAGCAACTGCTCAGTCTCAAAAACTGGTTTGCTAAATATGATTTCACTGTTCAACATATAAAAGGCAACCAAAACCTCATTCCAGACTTCCTCACACGTCCAGCTATAAATAAACCCTCACTCATTTCCTCAATCCAAACCATTCCAGTAATAGCCATGCATCGCCAACTTCCTTTCAAAGCTCTCAACCAGAGAAACTTCCCCATGAACATCTCTTTCCAATCGGCTTACCAGCTGCAAGATTTTGCAAAGAAGTTCCTTTACAGGTATTTCTTTAATGTTCAGACCAAAAAACCTTTGCATGGAACACATGTTCCTCACCGGCCTCACTCTCTCCTCTCTGTCCATATGTGAAGATGAGCTTTGGTACATGTGGTGTCTCACCACCTTGTATGCTACGAAGCTAGTTTTCCCCATCAAACCAGTCCTGACTCACCTTACCACTCCTGAGTTCTCACCAGACCTTCTATGGACTCTCCTCGAATGGTATTCCCCACTCACATGGTGGCGTAAACAACTCCAGAATCTGTGTACCTTTCACGGATTAGACAGAATGCCAGAACAAGAAGCTAACATGTGGACTACAGTTTTCATCATCCACAGGCCCTACTTCCAGCACCCAGAAACAAGAGACTACTGGACACAAGACATGGCATATGAATGGAGAACTTACCCTCATCCTTATACCCTCATCCATGATACATCGGTCACCCAGGTAGGCTTTGAGAACAGAGGTGACCGATGTATCATGGATGCAAGTGATGAGTACTAGGGTGCAGTACTTTTGGAAAAGCTTCATGAAAAAGAAGCTTATTGTGCTCATACTAGTGGTCAGTTCAAAGAATCAGAAAAACATTATCACGTAATCTACAAGGAGATCTTAGCCGTAAAATATGGAATTCAAAAGTTTGAATTTCATCTCATTGGCCATAATTTTCTTGTCAGATTAGACAAATCTTATTTTCCAAAGATTATTGATTTAAAAAACAAGACACTTCCAAACAAACACCTTCTCCGTCTTAAGACATGATTTTCCAAATATGATTTTTCAGTCCAACATATCAAGGGAGATCAAAATCTTATTCCTGATCTGCTATCCAAACCTTGATCTTCAGCTTCTCTTACTCTTATATCCTCCTCCGGCACAGTACCAGTAATCTTTATGACTTCTTCTTTACCAAACTCAGCACTTACAAGGAAATATTTCCCTTGTAATCTCACGTTCTCCAGTCCCTATCAAATCCAAGACTTTGCTAAGAAATTTATTTTCCTGTACTTCATGAACATATATCATACCCAGTCATCTGGTTTTCCTAGTTTTCACCCTAATCACCTTTTTCTCACAGGACTCACCATCGATCCCTCTAGAGATATCACAGAAGATGAACTGTGGTACATATGGTGCCTCATTGTTTTGTATGCTACTAAGCTTATCTTTTCCTGTACAGGCAATATTCAAACACCTCACCGACCCAACTAAAACCCATTCCTTGTTATGGACTCTCTTTGAATGGTTCTCTCCTCTTTCTTGGTGGAGAAAATAACTCAGCCTTATCATAAATCACCATCACCTCAATCTTCTCCCTGATAAAGAAGGTGAACAATTCACCACGATCTTCATTGTCCACCATCCCTATTTTCAACATCCTGTCACTGGACATAGGATCAAGCCTATGAATGGAAAATTGTCCCTTATAGTTTTCCCTTGACACATGACCCTAACCTTGCCTCTACCCTGAAAAACTACATCTTTGAACTAAACCATGTTCAGCCCACACCAACTGACATTCAACATACCTCCCTCAGTCCTCACCATAAACTTATGGTCATTTCTACTGACAAAATTCCCTCACCCAGTAATTTTCCATCCACTGGAATATTAATCAAGGAAGAAAGACCAAATTATAACAACATTCTTTTCCAAGATTCCCAGGATCCTTGGGAAGAATTCACTTCAATCCTGCATCCTGCAGAGGCATCTGATGCACCTTCAACTAGTTTAGTTCCTCCAACAGATTCTCCAACTCACCAATACTATGCCCATCTGCTTTGGTGGAAGGAACCTTTCGCAGAAGTCGATAGCGATGTTGACAACTTGTCCCTCTCTCATAGCCATTGATGATCCTATCTATGAGTCTCGTGATTGCTGCCTCTTTAAGCTTTTGTTTGCTTGTAATAATTGCTTTTGCTTTTACAAAAGCAAAGCATCTACTTTTAAAAAAACTTGCTTGTACTTTTTCTTTGTAATCATGTTGTCTGTAATCATTTTGCAGTTTGCTTTTGCTTTAAGAAAATGAAGATAAGGGTCCTCATCCACACCAGCATCATATCAAGGGTCCTGTCTTATCCTCTTTCCAAGAGTTCTTCTATATAAGAAGAACTTATCTCAGTTTGCATTCAGAACTCGTTTGGGAATCAAATAAAATCGTGTTTTAATAACATGGCATTCTAAAACTTCTTCTTTTTCCTCTATTCTCCTTGAAAAACAATAGACCCTCGTAATAGTTCATTTCGATCCTATAATGAGTATGCTCTGCACTCGCCTCTTTTGAGGATCTTGTGCATCAGAAAGTTTTAGGCTGTGGATCCTGACGTTCCAACCATAGTTCATCCTATCCTACACCCAAGGAGTGGCTCCCTGTTTGGGTGGTAATGGTTGTCCTAGTGAGGCACCATATGTACCACAGTTCATCTTCTATGATATCTCTGGAGGGATCGATGGTGAGTCTTATGAGAAAAAGGTGATCAGGGTGAAAACTAGGAAAACCAGATGACCGAGTATGATATATGTTCATGAAGTACCGAAAAACAAATTTCTTAGCAAAGTCTTGGATTTGATAGGGACTGGAGAACGTGAGATTACAAGGGAAATATTTCCTTGTAAGTGCTGAGTTTGGTAAAGAAGAAGTCATAAAGATTACTGGTACTGTGCCGGAGGAGGATATAAGAGTAAGAGAAGCTGAAGATCAAGGTTTGGATAGCAGATCAGGAATAAGATTTTGATCTCCCTTGATATGTTGGACTGAAAAATCATATTTGGAAAATCATGTCTTAAGACGGAGAAGGTGTTTGTTTGGAAGTGTCTTGTTTTTGAAATCGAGAATCTTTGGAAAAGAAGAGTTGTCTAATCTGACAAGAAAATTATGGCCAATGAGATGAAATTCAAACTTTTGAATTCCATATTTTACGGCTAAGATCTCCTTGTAGATTACGTGATAATGTTTTTCTGATTCTTTGAACTGACCATCGGCATGAGCACAGTAAGCTTCTTTTCCATCAAGCTTTTCCAAAAGTACTGCACCCCAGTACTCATCACTTGCATCTGTTTGGAGAATGCGCTGTCCTTCAGTGGGAATCTTTAGTGGAAAAGGATGCTGGGTAATCTTTTTTAGATGTTGAACTGCAGCAGTCTGAGAGGGACCCCATGATGGAGCAGATTTCTTAAGCATTTTTGAGCATCTGAACATCTATCCATGCTGAAAATTATTGGAATCGGACTGGCCATTTGACTTTCGGGATATCATCAAAGGTAAACTATGGGCCATTTGAAGGTTTTGGAGGATTGTCATGAGAAGGTGTAGTGGGGTTGGTATTTGACTCTGCTTATTCAACAATCGGTGTTGTTGGAGGAGGAGATGAAGGAGATGGATCATTGGACCCTGTAGAGGGTTGAACCATTAACAATTTTGAGATATCAGCCAAATCTGCTTCAGAGTCTGAAGAAAGAGTGGATTCTTTTGAGCATTCATCAGAGGATTCTTGATCAGAAGAAGTGTCTCTTGATTCAGATAAATGAGAACAAACTTAGGACGAAATACTGATGTAAAGGTGCTTTGTCTTTTAGTTTAGGTTCAGGAGTTAATTCTTTCAAAGATTGTAGATCTGGGACAGATGGTGGTTGTTGATGGGCTGGTGGTGGTTCTATGGTTTTGCTGGGTTTGGGTTTTTTTTTAGATGGAGCTGGAGTTGGGGTTTGCCTATACAAAGTATGGGACAATCCAAAAACTTTGGCATAATCTACTGGCTGTCCGAAGGTAAATGGTGTATAAAACGGTTGGTAGGTATTGAAGGTTGGTGTATGGAGAGGCAAGGTAGGATTTTTGGCAAATAAGGAAGGTTGTTGCTTATTTGCATCTATTCTGGGTAGTTCAGCTTTTAGTCTTCTAATTTCTGCCTCTTTTTGGTTGAATTCTGGACCCCAGTACCGATTTTGAATCATCATCGGAAGTTTTGTATGAAGCTGAGAGACTTGATTTTGCAAATTGAGGTATATCTGTTCAAGTTGAGCCGTGATCTTATCAACTTTGGTGTTGGTCTGCTTAACTTGAGTCGCAACCCTTTCAATTTTGTCATCAAGGGTTCTAAAAGCCGAATTTTGTGCCCTGGCATTCTATGTTTTCCAGTTTAGGACGGCTTCAAAAGGTCTTGGATCCTCAAGTTGGCCTGTGGGAGTTACCGGAAACGGGACAAAGGTTTGGTGACAACCTTTGTCTGAGGATCTGTGTGCTTTTCCAAAGGTGGAACCTGCTCTTGGTACGAGCTGGATGTAATCATCATGCAAGACTGGATTGGTGTTGGCTGAATACTAGGCTGATTAGCCTCTTGTCTGCATGGTTTTTGTTTATACTCCTTTTAGATGAGCCTCAATCCTTTTTTATAGATCGGCAAAGGAGTCGTATTATCTGGATCATCTGGAAGCAAATGAGGCCTTTTTCGGCATGGTTCCATCTTATGACTTTTCTTTTTTTCGATGTCTGGGTCATCTGTTAAAGTCATCATCATCTTCTTCTTCAAGGTATGGACAACCTGGATCACACATATGGGAACCTGGAACATCCCATAAAAAGTGACTATTAATCTTATCTGGGTAAATCGGGTAGCCATCAGTAGCAAATCCATGGATGGGAATGTTTTCCTGTGCTGTTGGAACAGCGATAATCATAGAAAAGTAAGAGAAAGAAGCTCTGGGTGGTGTTTGTTCAGTGGGTGGCTGAAAGGTTATCTTAACCGTTCCATCGGCTCTTTTTTCAAAGAGAGCATCAGAAGTTTGAACAGGTTGGGAATTTTGGTGAATTTTTTCATAATTGGATAGCCACTCAAGAGGCATAAGCTTAAGAAGCTCTTGCTTTTGAATCTGTCTTGGGATCTGGACTATGGAAGGGATGGTTTCTGAATCAGCAATAATCATTAGAGCATCAGATGAGGTTTGTGGTGTAGGAAGGTCAAGTGTAACATTGCCATTTTTGACGAAACTGTTTGTTCAGCTCTTTGCAGCTGGATCTGAACCTTTAGAGTTGTGGGTAGATTGGGATCATCAAGAGAGGGTTAAAATTAGGGTAGAAAGTCAAATGAACACTTCCTGTGTGTAGAGTGGTCAGGACAATGCGAATCACTGCATGTTGGTACTCTTTGAACCGAGTGTCAAGTAATGCTAATCGAGCAGTAACTGGTAACCCTTTTCTACCATGAAGAGTGAGAATCAATCGAACTCCGCCAAGATGGAGATGAATATATCCTTCTCTTTTCCATTGAGAGAAAAGCTCTGTTGGAATTTCTAACGTGACATATTGTTCCGATTGTGTTGCTTGAAGAGCACACTAGTCTAATCGAGATGACTGGACATATTCTTTAGGAGCAGGTCTTTAATACTTCTGGTAAAGGAGTTTGGTCTCTGATATAGTTTGTATGGGCTTATGAGAGGCATAGAAGATTCACTGATCTAAGCTGAATCAGGGACATAAGAATATTCAACAAGGTTTTCTATTTTTGAGGCAAGGTGTTTAGTATAGGTTTTCGGTAGAGAAAGTGATGAAGAAAGAATAACAGGAGTAAGATTTTCTCTGTTGGATGAAGAAGCCATTAAAGAAGTTTTTCCTCTATTCACCAATTAAACAGACAGATCTCATATTTACCACTTCTTGCTAGGTTCTTGCTAGGCTCTGATACCACTCGGGACAACCACTACCACCCAAACAGGGAGCCACTGCTTGGCTGCAGGATAGGATGAACGGTGTTTGGAACGTCAGGATCCACAACCTAAAACTTTCTGATGCGCAAGATCCTCAAAAGAGGCGAGTGCAGAGCATACTCATTATTGGATCGAAATTAACTATTACGAGTCTGCTATTTTTCAAGGAGAATAGAGGAAGAGGAAGAAGTTTTAGAATGCCATGTTATTAAAACACAATTTTATTTGATTCCCAAACAAGTTCTGATTACAACCTGAGATAAGTTCTTCTTATATAGAAGAACTCCTGGGGAGAGGATAAGACATAACCCTTATCCTTTTGCAAAAGTGAAAACATAATTATGAAGGGGATAGGACATGACCCCTATCTTTCTTTTCTTAAAGCAAAAGCAAACTAGAAATGATTACAGACAACATGATTACAAAGCAAAAGTAAAAAGCAAGCTTTTAGAAAGGTAGATGCTTTCCTTTTATAAAAGCAAAAGCAATTATTACAAGCAAACAAAAACTTAAAGAGGCAGCAATTACAAGACTCATGGATAGGGTCTTCAATGGTTGTGAGAGGGGAACAGGTTGTCAACATCGCTATCAACTTCTGCGAAAGGTTCCTTCCACTAAGGCAGTTGGGCATAGTATTGGCGAGTTGGAGAATCTGTTGGTGGGACTAAACTGGTTGAAGGTGCATTAGATGCTTCTGCAGGATGCAGGATTGAAGTGAATTCTTCCCAAGGATCTTGGGAATCTTGGAAAAGAATGTTGGTATAGTCTGGTCTTTCTTCCTTAATTAATATTCCTGTGGATGGTGAATTGCTGGGTGAGGGCATTTTAGCAGTAGGAATAACCATAAGTTCATGATATGGACCAAGGGAGGTATGTTGAATGTCGGTTGGTGTGGGCTGAACATGGTTTAGTTCAAGGAGGTAGTTTTTCAAGGTAGAGACAAGGTTAGGATCATGTGTCAGGGGAAAACTATTAGGGATGGTTTTCCACTCATAAGCTTGGTCCTGTGTCCAGAAGAGTTTAGTGACAGGGTGTTGAAAGTAGGGACGATGGACAATGAAGATTGAGGTGATGGTGATTTATGATAAGGCTGAGTTGTTTTCTCCACCAAGAGAGAGGAGAGAATCATTCAAAGAGAGTCCATAATAAAGAATGGGCTCTGGTTGGGTTAGTGAGATGTCTGAATATTACCTGTACAGGGAAGATAAGCTTAGTAGCATATAAAACAGTGAGGCACCATAGGTACCACAGTTCATCTTCTGTGATATTTCTGGAGGGGTCAATGGTAAGTCTTGTGAGAAAAAGGTGATCAGGGTGAAAACTAGGAAAACCATATGACTGAGCATGATATATGTTCATGAAGTACCGAAAAACAAATTTCTTAGCAAAGTCTTGGATTTGATAGGGACTGGAAAACGTGAGATTACAAGGGAAAGATTTCCTTGTAAGGGCTGAGTTTGGCAAAGGAGAATTCATGAAGATCACTGGTACCGTAACGGAGGAGGATATGAGAGTAAGAGGGGTTGAAGATGGAGGCCTGGATAGCATATCAGGAATGAGATTTTGATCTCCCTTAATATGCTGGACTGAAAAATCATATTTGGAAAACCATGTCTTAAGACGGAGAAGGTGTTTATCTGGAAGTGTATTGTTTTTTAAATCAAGAATTTTCGAAAAAGAGGAGTTGTCTAATCTGATAAGAAAATTATGGCCAATGAGATGAAATTTAAACTTTTGAATTCCATATTTTACGACTAAGATCTCCTTGTAGATTACGTGATAGTGTTTTTCCGATTCTTTGAACTGACCACTGGCATGAGCACAATAAGCTTCTTTTCCATCAAGCTTTTCCAAAAGTACTACACCCCAGTACTCATCACTTGCATCTATTTGGAGAATGCACTGTCCTTCAATGGGAATCTTTAGTGGAAAAAGATGCTGGGTAATCTTCTTTAGATGTAGAACTGCAGCAGTCTGAGAGGGACCCCATGATGGAGCAGATTTCTTAAGCATTTTTGACAGCTGGCTGGTGTGGATTGTTACATGGGGGAAGAAATCCCGAAAATAATTCACAATGCCTAGAAATTGCTGAATTTGTTTTTATGGACAAGTGTTTATTAGGAAAATAGACCAGCTCTTGAGCAATGTGTAGACCAGGGTGGTAATGACCATCTTTAATGACCATTCCAAGAAATTCTACAGAATCTTGCCCTAGGATGCTCTTTTTGTCAGAAAGCATAATGTCATGTGAGTCCACTATCTTGAGAAAGTGGGAAAGTAAATCTTGATGGGAGTCATGATCTTTAGAAAATAAGAGCACACCATCGATGTAGATAAGTGCATAATGGAGTATGGGCTCAAAGATTTTGATCATGGCCTTTTGAAAAAGTGAAGGTGCTACTTTGAGACCAAATGACATTACTTTCCACTGATAGTGGGCATTTGGAATACAAAAGGTAGTTTTGTGACATTCAACAGGATAAATTCCTAGTTTCCAGAATCCAGCTTTAAGGTCAAATTTGGAATTTATCATCTCGGAGGAAATAGTTAAGAGGCTGATAATCTCTAACAAGACATTTTTTGCCTCAGACTATTTCGGACCGTTTTTCCACATAGAAGGCTTGACAAGCCCAATCTGAATTTGTGGGTTTAATAAGCCCTTGTTCAAGTAATTGAAAGCATTCTTGTTGGGCTAATTTAAGATCAGATGGTGTCATACAAAGATGGGTAGCTTTGGTAGGATTGAAGTCTTCGTTAAGCTTAAAGGGAAGCTTAATGAAGAAGTCTATATTTTTCCACAATGGACATGGATGTGAAAATTGACTACGCCTTTCAGGACAAAAAGGAAGAAACCGGGTTTTGAATGAGTCATAAAAAGAGGGAGAGTTTGAGATGGAAAACAGTCTCAAGACATCAGTGTATGGTTGAAACATTTGTTTGTACTGAATCCTAGAGGCTGTAATGTGAAGGTTTTTAATCAGGTGAACTATGTCAAACCCAATTAAAAGATCCTTATCCGGTAGATTAGATCCAACAATTTTGATCCAAAGAACACCAACTAGTTTTGGGAAAAACTGAATACAAACTGGTTTTTTGGTAATTAGGTTGGTTTGGAATAACTCACCATTGGCTGCTCTGAAATACTCTTTATGCTTTTCCCAAAAATGAGATGGAAGAATGGATGGATTGAGCATACTTTTTTGTGCTCCAGTGTCAATGAATCCAATGACAGGAATTGGTTTGTTAAATTTTTCGGGAAAAAGATGGATTTTGATTAAAGGAATTGGTATGACTGGCTGGGTTGTGTGTGTTTGTTGTATTGTTTGGATTACTGAGACACTCTCTGGGTCAGAGTGATCTTCTGTAAGAACAAAAGCAATTTGTTCGTCATAATCTTTCTGTTCTGAAAAAAAGGATTCAACATCATCATCGTTGGAGAGCAATGAAGAACCTTGAAGATGTTCAATGAGACGAACTGATTTAGAAGGGCGGTTTGGACAATTTCTTGCGAAATGCCCTTTTTTCTTACAGATGAAACATCGGCTGCTTTTGGATTTGGAGGATTGGGTAGGATCCATTTTTTCGGAAAAAGTGGTAGGGTTTTTTGGGTCTAGATGAAGTGCGGTTTTTCTTGTGTGGGCATCGGTATTTCTGGAAATGAGATTTTTTCTTGGCTAAACAAGTGCAATCTTTTTCACTTTTACACTTGATGGAGAGATGAGGTTTTTTGCAGGCACTTTTGATGGCTGGTTGTTTTCCATCAGATCTTTGAAAAACTCTTTTTGTTCACAGAGTTTCTCCAACCAATTTACTGCCAACTAATAGATTTTTCCTAAAGAAAGGTTGGCGATATCCATATGATGAATAGTGAATTGTCTTTGTAATTCTGGCTGGATTTCTTTGGGAAGAGATGCCACGAAGATGTGCTTTAACGAAGGATCATTAAAGCCATTAAGCTTGTAGTACATCATAGACATTCTTTTGTAGTGGAAGTCAAGGTCTTTGATTTGTAACGAACAAAATTTCATTTGATGGAATTCTCGTCGTGTTTGTTCATTAGCAGCACTGATAGATTTCTCCAAGAAATTATTCATAAATGATACCAAGAACTTGAGGAGTTTCAGTTTAGACCAACTGAAATTGTCTGTATTGGCCGAGACTTTCAAACCAATCTCTTAAAGATCCAGTAAAATGAGAACCGAAATCTTTAAGGACTGTTTGAGATGTTGCTCCAGTTCTGAGCATCTGAACATCTATCCATATTGAAAATTCTTGGAATCGAACTGGCCACTTGACTTTTGGGATATCATCAAAGGTAAACCATGGGCCATTTGGAGGTTTAGGAGGATTGTCATGAGAAGGTGTAGTGGGGTTGGTATCTGACTCTCCTTCTTCAACAATCGGTGTTGTTGGAGGAGGAGATGAAGGAGATGGATCATTGGACCCTGTAGAGGGTTGAACCATTAACAATTTTGAGATATCAGCCAAATATGCTTCAGAGTCTGAAGAAAGAGTGGATTCTTTTGAGGATTCGTCAGAGCATTCTTGATCAGAAGAAGTGTCTTCGAATTCAGATAAATGAGAACAAACTTGGGACGAATACTAATGTAAAGGTGCTTTGTCTTTTGGTTCAGGTTTAGGAGTTAATTCTTTCGAAGATTGTAGATCTGGGACAGATGGTGGTTGTTGATGGGCTGGTGGTGGTTCTGTGGTTTTGGTGGGTTTGGGTTTTTGTTTAGGTGGAGTTGGAGTTGGAGTTTGCCTATACAAAGTATGGGACAGTCCAAAAAATTTGGCATAATCTACCGGCTGTCGGGAGGTAGATGGTGTATAAAACCATTGGTAGGTATTGAAGGTTGGTGTATGGAGAGGCAAGGTAGGATTTTTGGCAAATAAGGAAGGTTGTTGCTTATCTACATCTATTATGGGTAGTTCAACTTTTAGTCTTCTAATTTCTGCCTCTTTTTGGTTGAATTCTAGACCCCAGTACTGATTTTGAATCATCATCAGAAGTTTTGTATCAAGCTGAGAGACTTGATTTTGCAGATTGAGGTATATATGTTCAAGTTGAGCCGTGATCTTATCAACTTTGGTGTCAGTCTGCTTAACTTGAGTCGCAACCCTTTCAATTTTGTCATCAAGGGTTCTGAAAGCCGAATCTTGTGCTCTGGCATTCTGTGTTTGCCAGTTTAGGATGGCTTCAAAAGGTCTTGGATCCTCAAGTTGGCCTGTGGGAGTTACCGGAGACGGGATAAAAGGTTTGGTGACAACCTTTGTCTACGGATATGTGTGCTTTTCCAAAGGTGGAAACTGCTCTGGGTATGAGCTGGATGTAATCATCATGCAAGATTGGATTGGTGTTGGCTGAATACTAAGCTGATTAGCCTCTTGTCTGCATGGTTTTTGTTGATACTCATTTTGGATGAGCCTCAATCTTTTTTTATAGATCGGAAAAGGAGTCGTATTATCTGGATCATCTGGAGGCAAAGGAGGCCTTTTTCGGCATGGTTCCATCTTATGACTTTTCTTTTTTCGACGTCTAGGTCGTCTGTTAAAGTCATCATCATCTTCTTCTTCAAGGCATGGATAGCCTAGATCACACATATGGGAACTTGGAACATCCCATAAAAAGTGACCAGTAATCTTATCTGGGTAAATTGGGTAGCCATCAGAAGCAAATCCATGGATGGGAATGTTTTCCTGTGCTGTGGGAATAGCGATAATCATGGAAAAGTAAGAGAAAGAAGCTCTGGGTGGTGTTTGTTCAGTGGGTGGCTGAAAGGTTATCCTAACCGTTCCATTGGCTCTTTTTTCAAAAAGAGCGTCAAAAGTTTGAATAGGTTGGGAATTTTGGTGAAATTTTTCATAATTGGATAGCCACTCAAGAGGCTTATAGTTTAAGAAGCTCTTGCTTTTGAATCTGTCTTGGGATCTAGACTATGGAATGGATGGTTTCTGAATCAGCAATAATCATTAGAGCATCAGATGAGGTTTGAGATGTAGGAAGGTCAAGTGTAACATTGCCATTTTTGACGAAACTGTTTGTTCAGCTCCTTGCAGTTGGATCTGAACCTTTAGAGTTGTGGGTAGATTGAGATCATCAAGAGAGATGTTGAAATTAGGGTAGAAAGTCAAAAGAACACTTCTTGCGTGTAGAGTGGTTAGGACAGTGCCAATCACTGCATGTTGGTACTCTTTGAACCGAGTGTCAAGTAGTGCTAATCGGGCGGTGACTGGTAACCCTTTTCTACCATGAAGAGTGAGAATCAATTGAACTCCGCCAAGATGGAGATGAGTATATCCTTCTCTTTTCCATTAGGAGACAAGCTCTGTTGGAATTTCTAACGTGACATACTGTTCCGATTGTGTTGCTTGAAGAGCACACTAGTCTAATCGAGATGACTGGACATATTCTTTAGGAGTAGGTCTTTAATACTCCGGGTAAAGGAGTTTGGTCTCTGATATAGTTTGTATGGGCTTATGAGAGGCATAGAAGATTCACTAATCTAAGCTGAATCAGGGACATAAGAATATTCAACAAGGTTAGGTGTTTAGTACACGTTTTCGGCTGAAAAAGTGATGAAGAAAGAGTAATAGGAGCAAGATTTTCTGAGTTGGATGAAGAAGCCATTAGAGAAGTTTTTCCTCTATTCACCAATTAAACAGACAGATCTCATATTTACCACTTCTTGCTAGGTTCTTGCTAGGCTCTGATACCACTCGGGACAACCACTGTTCATTCTATCCTGCAGCTAAGGACAAAGAAAATTAAATGCAAGAAAAGAAATAAATAGGAATCAATTTAAAAAAAATGCTAAGGTTACGGGATCTACTCTCGGATTTCAAATTATGGTTATAACATTCTCTCAAATTTATATTTTGCATTTCTTTTGCTAGTTACTTGTTATGCCATTTAATTTTTAACTAATCATTTGTGTGGATAAATATGGGACCAAATACCTAATGTGCCACAATTATACTAGAGTGTCAACATTATGTCAAAATACCATATAAATCTAAAGAGACCTGTATCTATAAATTAAGATGACATAAAAGAAACCGGTAAGGAAGAAAAATACAAATACAAAATAAAATAAACTTTAAGACTCACTTCGGAGAGTAATTATTTCAATAATTTGAATTCTTTAGCTTCACCTTTCACTTTATCTTAGAAAACTTAGCCACTCATATAAAAAAAAAAAAACACTCATTTTATTTAACAAACTTCTTAAATATATTATAAGAAAATTGATTATATAAGAAAACAAGAAAATAGAAGAAAGAAAGAATTCCTCCCATTTCCTCTCGTTCTCCTCCCTTTGCATTTTATAGGCGAGGAATACATCCTTTTCTTTTATTTTTTTACTATTTATTTTATTTTTTATAATATATATACATAAAGAAGTGTAATGGTCAAGTGGCAAAATGGCCACCTGCTCATCATGGGCATGTTGCTCACTTTTTCTCCTTTTATTTTTTATTTTTTTTACATATTTTCAATAATGCATTCCAAATGACTCTAACAATTCTTTTTTGTTTCTCATTTCCAGTTCCAACTCCTCTTTATTCTTGAAATATATCTACACTATAAAATCAACATAAAATTAACATATTACAAATTAATTTAACATAAAAATATATTTGGGGAGTGTTAAGATAATTTGGGAATAATAAGTGCATTAATCAACTCTGTAAGTGAAAAACTAATAATTTTAAAGTTCTGCTATTTACCCCGGGTCAAATCCCGGGTCAAACCCCGAAACGGAAGCATAGGTCGTCGTTTTCGGCTCTTATTTTTGTTGCTTTATTCGTTTTGAAACGACACCGTTCTGCTTCTATTTTTTTTTCTTTGTTCTGATTTCTTCCTTCTCTTCATTTAACCCAACTACAGATCTATTGCTTCGTTCTCTTCATCGACCGACAGCCACATTCGTTTGTAAATCCTTCAGAACCCAGCTGCCCCTTCGTTTGCCTCGTTCCATTTTCCTTCATCGAACTGAAATACAGGATGCCTGCATAGTCTCCTCGTTCTCTTCTCTTCTATAATCAATCCAGATTGGGTTGTTTTACAAAAAAAAACTGATATAGTTTTGGCAATTAGGGGGCTTAACCTAGCAAAAGAAGGTGATTATGCAGTTTTGCTTGATAACAAACTTGGGCAGACAAAGTTTGATGGTGGATATGTTCACAATGGGTCATTGAAGGCTGCAAGGTGGGTTTTCGATGCCGAGTGTGAATTTTTAAGGGGCTTGGTTGACAGGAACCCAAATTATACTTTGACATTTGCTGGGCATTCATTGGGGGCAGGGGTGGTGGCATTGTTGGTGTTGATTGTGGTTCAGAATCTGGACAAGTTGGGGAACATTGAGAGGAACAAAATCAGATGCTTTGCTATTGCACCTACTAAGTGTATGTCACTGAATTTGGGAGTGAGATATGAATGGATCGTGAATGGCTATGAGAGGAAGGGGAACACGGAAGAGAAAGAGAAAGCAATGGTTTTACCTTAGCCAAAACAGCGTCGTTTGGATGAGTTTTGGGGTTCCATAAAGATACGTGGCGTTGTTATACTAGAACTACAACAGTTAAAACTGTACTTTGGACCAGTAGTCCGCAAGCTCGGGTTTCCAGCCGATATACCTCTATAATCAAAAACCTTGAAAACATTTTTTCTCAGGTTATACAACCCAAAACAGACTTCTCTTTAGTCTAAAATAGGGTACCAAACCAGATAAGAAATGATCGAAAGTTTTCTAATGCACAGGATCCTTGCAAAAGGCAAGTGCAGAGCATACTTCCTTAAGTTTTCAAAATGAACAAATTTAATCCTTTATTCTTTTTCTTTCTTAGAACTTCATTTGCAGAGAGAGAAGGGAGAGTTTAGAAATTCATGGAAGAAAACACACGAGTTTTTATTTTTGGAAAACTTCTATATCTTACAAGGAGGGGAGAACTCTTTATATAGGAGAATTCTCGGAAGATAGGACAGGACTCCTATCTTTTAGAAAAGAAAAAGCAAAAGATACATCATGACACAACTTTAATTATTACAAAAGAAAAAAGATGCTTTAATTATTAAAGCATGACTTTTGACAAAAGCAAAAGCTTAAAGTAAAAGCAAACTGCAATAATGATATAAGACAAAAGCATAAAGCAAAACATAATTATTACAACAAGACAAACTACTTTATGGAGATCGGAGATTCATGTAGTCGTCTGCAGAGGAGCTTTCTGTCTCATCTGGGTCCGTATCACCAGAATGAGGATGCTTTTGGAAAAAGGTTTTGGAGAGCTTTGGATGCTTACAGGAGGGACCACGGCATGGTGGATAAGGGCAATTATAGTCTCAGGGAGTACACTTTGGAGTATACTTAGGGGAAGTTTGGGTGGCTTTGTCAACTTTGGATGGTTGAGCTGGTCGTTTGGAGGATTGAGTTGAGGGTCCTGGTTCAGAGGGGCCAGGTTCATCCATTGTAGGTTGTGGGAACTGTTGGAGATGCTGGCTGAGGGGAAGAAAGTCTTCCCATGGGTCTTGCGAGTCCTGGTAAAGGAAGTCAGTGTAGTCGGGTCGTTCTTCTTTAATGATGATACCAGTGGACTTAGGTTTAGAAATGGCAGATGGAGTAGGGATCATGAGGAGGTCATGTTGAGGACCTAAGGAGGTGTGGGAGATATCTTTAAGTGGCGGAGGTTGGTGGTTTAATTGACAGAGGTAATTGTGCAGGACGTCTTGAATGTCATTTTCAATTACAGCTATATGTGGGGCAGTGAACCATTCATATACCTGATCTTGAGTCCAAAAGAGATTGGTGTCGGGATGTTGAAAGTATGGCCTGTGAATAATAAAGACGGATGTGAACAGTTGTGCTTCAGGGGCAAGAATACGATCAAGGTTGTAAATTTCTGACAGTTGTTGCAGTTTCTTTCTCCACCATGGGATGGGGGAGAACCATTCAAGTAGTGTCCAGGTAAGAGAAGTAGCATTGTCTGGATTAAGGAGATGCTCCAAAGTAGGAGAAATGGGAAGGATCAGCTTGGTTGCATAAAGGACTGTTAGGCACCAGATGTACCATAACACATCTTCAGTGGTGTCTCTGGTCGGATCAAGGGTTAAACCTGTAAGGAACAGATTTTCTGGGTGGAAAGTGGAAAAAGGAAAAGGGTCGGTGACAAGGTAGGCTTTCATGAAAAAGCGAAAGAGAGCTTTTCTAGCAAATTCTTGGATGGCAAAAACAGAAGAGAAGTTTTTATTGAAGGGAAAAGTTTTCTTGGTGAGAGCTTCTGGGGGTAGTGAGGTAGCCATGGAGATAATTGGAAAATGGTAGGTAGTGGAAAACAGGATGAGAGGATTTTCTGGTTTGGAAAGTCTGGAAAGCATATCAGGGATGAGGTTCTGGGATCCCTTTATATGCTTGACTGAAAAGTCATATTTAGAAAACTAATTTTTTAACCTTAGTAACATTTTTTCGGGAACAGTTTTACCTTTGAAATGAAATATATTGGGGAAGGCTGAGCTGTCCATTCGGATGAGAAAATGGTTTCCAATCAAATGATACTCGAACTTTTTGATGCCATTCTTTACCGCTAAGATTTCTTTGAACACGCTATGGTAGTGCTTCTGTGTGTCAGAAAAATGTCCACTAGCGTAAGCGATAAAATGTTCCTTGTTATTAAGTTCTTCGAGGAGGATGGCACCCCATGATTCATCACTTGCGTCTGTCTGGAGGATGCGTTTTCCATCAGTAATCAACTTTAAAGGAGGCGGATTTTGTGCGATCTGCTTTAGGGTAGTGACAGCAACTGTGTGGTCAGCATTCCACTCTGGGGTTCTTTTTCAATAAAGCCGAAAGATGATGAGTGTAATGATCCACATGCGGGTTGAAATCACGGATGTAATTGATAATGCCAAGAAACTGTTGAATTTGCCTTTTGGAAAGTTGCTGATCTGGAAAGTGAAGCAATTCTTGGGCAATGTGCTTTCCTGGCTGATAGTGTCCATCTTTGATGACCATACCAAGGAATTCAATGTTGTTTGTAGCAATGGTGCTTTTCTTGGCCGATAACATGATTCCATGACTTTGGATAATATCATAGAATTGAGTTAACAGCTGGCGATGTTCATCATGGGAGCCTGAAAAAAGCAAGATATCATCAATGTAAATCAATGCATGATGCAAAATGGGTTGGAAGATTTGGACCATGGATTTTTGGAAAATAGATGGGGCAGTTTTGAGACCAAAGGGTAGGACGGTCCATTGAAAATGGGCATTGGGAATACAAAAAGCGGTTTTGTAGCGTTCGGAGGGTTAAATCAAATTTTGAAAAGATTTGGGCATTTTTGAGAAAAGTAAACATGCTTTGTTGGCGAGGTAATGGGAATTTGTCATATTGTAAAAACATGTTTAAAGGCTGGTAGTCAATGACTAGGCGTTTCTTTCCTCGGACAATTTCAGAATGCTTTTCAACATAAAAGGCTTGGCAAGCCCATTGAGAACTTGTGGGCTCAATTAAACCTTGGGCTAACAATTGTAAACATTCTTGTTGGGCTAGGAGTAAGTCAGAAGGACTCATTCCTGGATGGGTAGCTTAGTTGGGTTAATGTCTTCATTTAGTTTGAAAGGTAACTTAATGAAGAAAGACTTATTTTTCCACAAGGGATTTGGATGGGTGAACTCAGAATGGGACTCTGGACAGAAACTCAAAAGTTTGGTTGAAATATCCTGGTAAGTGTGGGGAGTTTCAGACAAATTGTAAAGTTTCAGAATGGCTGTGAATGGTTTAAACATGGACTTGACTCGGATTCCAGTGGGAATGATTTGGAGGTGTTTGATTTTGTGGAGGATGTCAAATCCTAACAAGACATCCTTATTAGGAAGAGTTGAACTAATAACCTTGGTCCAAATGACACAATTTGGGAAGATTTGAATGCCAATGGGTTTCTTGGTAATCAAAGAGATGGTGAAGAGTTTGCCATTGACAGCTTTGAAATGTTCTTCAAACTGGGTCCAATATTCTGGTGGAAGAATATGGGGGTTTAACATGCTGCGTTGGGCACCAGTATCTATAAGACCAATTGCTGGAATGGGCCTTTGGAACTTTGAAGGAAAAATGTGGAGTTTGATGGAGGGAATAGGAACTGTAGTATCCAGGGAGAGTAACTATTGGTGGAAAATAACTTGGGACTGGTCACTGTCTGAGTCAGAGGAATTTTGTAGTGCGAACACTGTTTCATCATTAGGTTCATCTTGTTCAGAGAAATAGAATTCCAGTTCATCCTTGTATGGAGAGTAGTCAGTAGTAGCTTGAAGACACTCAACTAACCGGATGGATTTTTCTCTTTTGTTGGGACAATCTTTGGCATAGTGGCCTTTTCTCTTGCAGATGAAACATCTGCTTGAGTGTTTTCGTTTGAATTCTCTGGAGGAGGAAGATTTCTTTCTGAAGAACCGGTAAGGCTTTCGGGATCTGCGAGGTTTGGATGAAAATTCTGGAGTTTTGAATTTCCGAAAATGCCGTTTTTTCTTTGAATTGCAATCGTAATCCTTTTTCTTGTGGCATTTGATCTGCAAATAAGGCTTTTTGCAAGCACTTCGGAAAGGTTCTTTATCTTTCAACAGTTCTTTGAAAAATTGTTTTTGCTCGCAAAGTTTTTCAAGACAAGTTTTGGCAAGCTGGAAGACTTTGCCAAGAGAGATGTTGTCTAGGGAAAGATTGGATGCTGTGAGTTGTCGCTGGATGTCTGGTTGGAGTTCATCTGGAAGGGAAGCCAGAAAGACATGCTTTAATGTCGGTTCATTGAATCCATTAAGCTTATAGAACAGCAGGGACATTCGCTTATAATGGAAGTCAAGATCCTTAGCATTGAGGGAGCAGCATTTCATGTTGAGATAGTCTCGTCTGGCAGCTTCAAAGACTGCAGAAGGGTCGCCAAGGAATTGATCATGAAGTACAGCAAGAGCACTTGAAACTTCTGGAAGGTCAACAAACTGTAATTGGCGGTATTGTCCTAACGAATCAAACCAATCTCTTAGAGCACCCGTGAAACGAGTAGCAAATTCTCTAAGGACTGATTGAGTTGTTGCTCCTGTTCTTAGCATCTGGAGGTCAATCCAGGCAGACATTTCATTGAGTCGGTCACGCCATTTATGAGATGGAAGATCATCAAATGTGAACCATGGGCCATTTGACGATTTTTGGCTAGATGGATTGGTCTGGGCTGGAGGAGGGTGGTTTGTGGCAGAAGATTCATGCATTTCGTCTTCAACTTCAGAGGGAATATCAACATATGGTTCTGTATGGGAGGTTTGGCCTTGGGTAGGTGGATCAGGTTGAGCCATCAGGATTTTGGTAATATCAGCATGGGACTTTTCAGAGTCACTGGTGGATGGTGAAGATTCTGTATCAGTTTCCGTAGGGCTATCTGAAACAGCCAGATTTGAATCAGAAGTTTGATCGTCTGTAGTAGATGAATGGGTGACTGTGTGAGCAGTAAATTGGTTCATGGGTTCTTTATCCTTGGATTGGGTAGGGACTGATAATGGAGCTAGCGGTGATGTCGGTGTAGAACTAGGAGATGGTTGGCCAGGGATGGTCAGAGAGGAAGGATGAAGAGGGGCAGGTCGAGGCTGCGGTCTAGGTTTGGGTTTAGGTTTAGGTGGTGGTGGCAAAGGATTGTCTCTGAAAAGAGTGTGAGTCATACCAAATAACTTGGAAGGGTCATACTGATTAATAGGATAAAGCATAGAGGCAAAAGGATGATAAGTTGGACCGATGGAAGGGATAGGAGGAGATGTGGTAAAAAGGGTAGGTCTCTGTTTTTCAGATTCAATCTGAGCAAGTTCAGCTTTTAAACGCCTGATTTCCTTTTCCTTTTAGTCAAATTCTGGACCATTGTATCTGTGGGCAAGCATGGCTCGTAACTCTGAATCGAGTTGACCAATTCTGGATTGAAGATTTTGGTGGATCTGTTGCATTTGGGCAGCAATAGAATCAACTTTCGTCTCAATTTGTTCAGTTCGCAAACTGATGTTCTCAACTTGTGAATTGAGATGCAACAAAGTATCATTTTGTGCCCTAGCATTTTGAGTTTGCCAGTTGAGGACGGATTCAGAAGGTTTAGGGGGCTCCAGGTGGCCAGTGGAGGTAATAGGTGAAGGGATAAAGGGTTTGGACACAACATGTCGTTGAGAATCTGTGTGGGGTTCCAAAGGAGGAAAGGAAGAAGAGTAATCAGAAGAGGTAGAGGAAAACATCATACAAGCCAGTGGTTGGACGATAGGTGTTGGGTGTGCGAGTGGTGATGGAATTTCAGATGTGCAATGTTTGGCAATCCATTTGAGTTCTTTTCGGTAGATGGGTAATGGAGCTGGTGGAGGTGGAGGATCTGATGGTGGTTTAGGGTCACAGTGGTGACATTGGACATGAGGTTTTTTTCTTTTTGGGTCCCTTTTTCCTTGTGGTTGCATAATCATCGTCTTCTTCCCAATCATCCCAGCAGGGACAATTTGGGTCACACCTGCCGGAACCAGGGGCATCCCATAGGAAATGGTCGTTGTGCTTGACTGGATAAACAGGGTAACCTTCAGAATTAAACCCTGTAATGGGTAAATCTTCCTGAGCTGTCTGAACAGTTGTGATCATTGAAGAATAAGTAAAGGAGAGCCTAGGAGGCTCTTGAGGAGCACTGGGAGGTGGTTTAAAAGTCATTCTGACTGTTCCATCTTGTCGTCTTTCAAACATACTTTCAGATGTCTGAATAGGAGCTGTATTATTGTGGAACTGTTCATAGTTGGAGATCCATTCAAGAGGCATAAGCTTGATGAGCTCATGACGTGGAATTTGTCTTGGGATCTAGATAATTGTCGAGATCTGGTCGGATTCTGCTAACACCATGAGGGTGTCAGAGTGGTGTTCTGGAGTGGGTAGATCTAAGGCATGATTTTGAAGCCTATAGACCAGTTGGTGGTGTAAAGTGGCAATTTTTGCAAAAGATATTTGTTCTGCAACTTGAATTTGAACTTGGACTTTCAAGGTTGTGGGCAAATTTGGGTCTTGGAGAGAAAGGTTGAAATTGGGATAGAAAGTGAGTAAAACACTTCCTACATGAAGGGTTGTAAGGACAGTGCCTATGACAGCATCTTGGTATTGTTTAAACCAGGTATCAAGCATAGCAAGGCGAGCTGTAACCGGTAATCCTTTTCTCCCATGAAGGGTAAGGATTAGTCTGATGCCTCCAAGATGGAGATGGGTAAAACCTTCTCGTTTCCAGTTGGAAATTAATTCTGAGGGTATTTCAAGAGTAACATATTGCTCAACAGGGGTTGCTTGGAGAGAACATTGATCCAGGCGAGAAGACTGGATATATTCTTTAGGGTGAGGTCTTCGGGTGGATATGAGAGTACGAATACTGCGGGTAAAAGAACTAGGGCGTTTGTAGAGTTGGTAAGGACTGAGGAGAGGGTAAGAAGATTCACTGATTTGGGCGGATTCAGGATGTAGGAGTATTCTACAAGATTTTCAAGTTTGTTGGCGGTATGGGAAGTGCATGATTTTGGCAAGGAAAGAGTAGAAGAAAGAGTAACAGGATTGGAAGAAGTTGAAGAGGAAGTGGAAGCCATGAATGAGAAATTCTCTCTGCGCCTGAAGTCTATAAATCGATAAAGAAAAAGACTTAAATCATACCATTTTGGGCATAAAGAATGAAGGTTTAGAAAACAAAACGTTTCAAGGACGAGTATGGCTCTGATACCATAAAGATACGTGGCGTTGTTATACCAGAACTACAACAGTTAAAACTGTACTTTGGACCAGTAGTCCGCAAGCTCGGGTTTCCAGCCGATATACCTCTGTAATCAAAAACCTTTAAAACATTTTTTCTCAGGTTATACAACCCAAAACAGACTTCTAGTGTATCCTTATTAAATGTATATTTTTTAGTGTCAATCACCTAATTGGCTACTCAAATAAGATAAGAGTAAAGTCATAAACATTAATTATAAAAGAAAATAAACAATCTCAAAAAAATAAATTGAATGATAGAAATTGAATATTAATCATATGACATGTTTAGGGTTTTGAATTCATCCAATCATCCTTAACCAAATAGAAAATTTAGCCTAACATAATTGAATTAGCAATAAAAGAGTTGATAAAACCATTCATTGAAATTAATCCAAACGGCTGCTGCTACAATTTAATTCCTTTTGGCCTCTCTTTTTTTTTTCCCTCTTCTTACGGCTGCATCTGGCTCTCGGGTTTGTGTGTTTCTACTTCTGGCGGCTCTCGTTCGTTCCCCGTACCAAAAGCTAAAGTTTGACTTCTATAATTCTTGGTAGCCGACTTATTTGGTGCCCTTTGCCTCCTCCAAATCCATGATCAACAAGGAAACTAATGCGTTCCACGTGCCGTCCACTTTGATTTGAAATCAAAGCCATTTAATTGCCATTGTTCCTCACATGCATACCAAATTTTTTTTCCAATTTTTGCTTTCCTGTAATGGCTTAACATTTTAATTGGCGTGGCTTCCTTTTTTACTTCCAAAAGAAATCTTCAATTATTAGCTAAATTCCAATCAAATTCCAACTTTTTCTTTTTGAAAATTTCACCAATATTAAAAAAAATTAAGGATAATTAAATATTTGGAAAAGAAGAATTATTATCAACTAAGTAAAATGAATTATAATTTAAACTGAAGATGCAAAATTTAAATTAAATCAAAATAAATACTAAGTTAAAAATTAACTAAATAACTATGATATTTAAGACCAAAACAAGAAAAAAAAAAAGAAAAATTAATATTAAATCTAGACAAAATATGCACTTATCATAACACGGTTCCTTTTACATCTTAATATCTAGTTTTTTTTTAATAGAAATGTCTAGTTAGTTCTTTTCATTCTTCTTCTTCTTTTTTTATGTTGATTATTATTTTTTAAATCGTTGATCATTCCTTATTTGTAAGCTTAGAAAGATTACGTAACCAATTTAACAATTTAACAATGTCGATTATAATATTTATGTGTGGTGGGTGACAATGATATGCAACTAGACAGGCTAGCATGTGCGAGTTACCTTGGCACCCACTTAACTTACAAAAGTCACGGACTCACGGGCATCAGTCATTTTCTTATTCCACAATTTCAATCAAATCAAGATTCCTAAGTCTTACTAAAATATGCTATTTTATAAATGGAAGATTATTTTAACTAAAAATTGTAACTTAAAAAATATTGGTGCAAATTTTATCCGAACTTACTATGTGGCAATTCCAACTAAGGATGGCCCTCTTAAAACTGAGTTATCTCTTTGTTAGATTCGACAATGATAAATTTCTCCTTTGAGCTAATGGATCTCTGAATTTTCTCCTTAGAGAATAAGGATGTTTGTGTCCAATGATGCTTTATAAACACAAGAAAACAATCAAACAGCCAACTTTGCCGGCATAAACCCTTGATCAAGATTTTTGGAAATATACAATAGTTCCCATTCGGGGGAGTTGATGACTATTCATAGCAATTACCTTGACACCAAAGAAGAGTTCGACCCAATGCTTTATTTCTGTCCTAGTTGATCCTGATTCGACATTAGAAGTATATTGATTTTTTCCCAATAACCGAATACTTTTGTCTGTAAATAAAAGCCTAGAGCTGTAGAGTGGTGTGTAGGACTCGTGTATGTAGTAGTAGCTAGACTCCGCGTGCCAGCTTCGCTCCCCCCACATTTGTAAACCAATATCCAGTGGTCTCATCCCATGATAAGACGAGCCTAGAATTATATCTATAAACCTAAACATTGAAATTTAGCTTCTAAACACTCACTGTTTAGGAAAAACCTAGTGAAATTTAGTGATAATGAACTACGAAACAGCTACCCTACATAAATGCCTAAACCCTTTGTTTTCCACAAAACTAAGTGGCAACTCACTTATAATAATCATTTTAGTGACTGCCCTTCTACAAGCGTCTTGATTCCATGCTTTAGCTAAAACCATATTACTTGCATTTCCTTTACCACCCTTAGCTGTCAATTTCTACTAATTTTTATCTTGTTGTTCTTGGAATTTCTTGTGTATGTGTTACAGACTTTTATATTATTTCTCATATTGGTAATCCCGTCATGCCTTAAATGGCATTGATATTGTTTACCACAATAGTTACACTTGCATTTGTTGGATTATCCTCAAGTAAAGTGTAATAATTCTATATCAGAGACCCTTTCTTCATTAGCGGACTTTTCCGCTTTGCCTTTTCCTTTCCCTTTTGATTTCCTTCCGTTTTGCACACTTTATTCTTCATCATCACTTGTTGAATTTGATCTTGAGTGTCCAATCATCTAAAAATACAAAAAAAAAATAACAATTATTAATTCAAAACATAAAACTATGAAAGTATTACTGTAACACTCACAATCACAAACATGCCAAATACATTTAAAATTAATAATTAATAATAACACTAACATAATCGTGATGAGAACAATTAACAATAACACTTTTTTAATTTCAATTAAAAAATTAATTATACTCTCAAACTTAGCAACAAACAATTAAACATAATCTTACATGTAATATTGATGATTATTCACTAATAAAATTTTAAAATAGATATTTCTTATATAAATTTGGAAGGTTTGATTTTTATTGAAATTAAAATTAAAAAAGCACGATCTCTATGCTCATGCTCATTATATTACTTATTCTATTACATTTATAATTTTTTAAATTCAATGGTTAATTTAATGCTTAATAATACTACCCAACAACAAGAAGTCATAATTTATCCATGATTCATCCATGAAAATAAACGATGCATTCTCAACTTCTAGTTAATATTTTCATAATGCATTCATGATTTCTCGTTTATATACAGATGTAGTACATAGAACAATATATTATTGTCTTGCTAATTTCAAAGTCAATTTTATTTAAACTCAAAGTATAAACCCCATTATACAATTCCATTTCCTGTTGAAAATATTCAGTTCTTCCTCATATTTTATTGTTACTATCAAAATGCTAAAAAAATAAGATAACAATTAAATTAAAATTAATAGAAATGGGAAAAACCAGAGCCCCTTCTTTATTCAATGATAATATACTATAGTAATATACCACGAAAAATTCGAATTGGAGGAACTTGGTGATGGTGACAATCAGTCGAGGTGGAGCAAGCAGCAACATATCACGCTGGCTCGTCGCAGACTCATGATGCCTTGGCTTCGCACAGTTGCATTGGTGACTGTTCGCTACTTTGTTGTATATGTAGTCGTGACGTCTGCATTTGCATTTGTACGTCTCCTACTTGTGTTTAGTGAGTGCTGCTGCTCTGTGTGTGTGGTATGAGTTCAGTGTTGTATGTGTGAGAGAGTGTGTGTATATAATGTAAGTTCAGTGCTATGTGCGTGAGACAGTGAGTCACGATAGAATTAGGTTTAGACATTTTTTTTTATTCTTTAGATTTAACCTTTTTTTTTGTCATGACCAATCCAATCAAATTTTCAGATTAGATCGGGTTGGGTAAAGTACTACTCGATCAGATTGGGCAAATAATTCGATCCAATCTAATCCTAATTTTTTTTTTGTTGGGTTCGGTTGGATCGGGTTATTTGCCTATCTTTACCACAGCATCACTGTCTCCCTAGTAAATACAACCAATGGAGTCCTCCATAGGCACATCTTCATAGATTGTATATCCATTCCATGTAAGGCGTTAGCGAAGATGATATCTACGAAACTTTTAGTGTCACAAGTGCATCATTATAGGCATAAGAGAATCCCTCGACAACACTGTTAACTTTTAAGTTTGGAGGTGGGTGTTTTTATAGAGGTGGATGTGTTAGGGGCGTCTCATCTATTGTTCCTACTTATTTTATCCCTTTCTTTTGGGACATCGATGAAAAATTCAGGGGTTTGTCGTTGTTGATAAGGGTTTGGATCTTCTTCTTGAGGTAGAAGTATTTTGTAGTTATATGGCCATAATCTTGGTGGAACTCACAATACTTGTTGTTAAGCAGTCCCTTATATTTAATCTAAAAAAAGGATTTGCTCACACATGGTATTGAGCTCGTCATAATAAGAAAAACAGAAAATCAAGAGGAGATGCTCATTTTGGGAACAATTAAGCAGTTAGGGACGATTTCCCAGATTAGGTTAGCGTGGTGTTCTTGACAAATGAGGGTTGTTGTATGCTCTATTTCAGCGAGAAAGAGGTAGGGAGCTTCAATTACACTCTTATCTCTGTGAAGATTCATGTTTTGCCTATAGTGGTTGGGCCATCTCATGTCTTTTAATGGTAAAACGTTCTTCGATATCGATGAGCTCAAAAGCCCGATGGTGTGTTGCTACATATATTTTAGGCTCATTGTATTTATTGAACTTTTTGTAGATCTTCTCGTCTTTGAGATTTTTACAGAAGATCTAAAGGGTTATTCCTTCACTGCATTAATGACGCCTTTAATGGGCATTTGGCCTTCATAAGTCTCAAGGCGTATGGTGGGATTGGTACGGCCTTCATGGGGTGAGATTTGGGGTATGGTAAAGTCAATTAAAAAGAACCAAGCCAGCGATTTTCTTGGTGAGTGTGGAGTGCAAGGAAGGGGGAGATCTCAGGGATGATTCCCTTTCCTTTTGCAATCTGATCTACTTTTTTACAGTGGTAAAGTTCAGCCATTACATCACTATTAACTTATTCTCAGCCAACTCTTCCCCCTTACATTAAAGCTTAGCATTCCACTTGTCATGGAGATCAATAAAGATGGGCGGGGTTTGCCTTTTGGGTTGTCCCCTTATATTGTAACTGGTGGCGGTGAATTTTACATCTTTATTGTGTATAAGTTTCGTTTTTAATCCAGTTAAGGGAGTTTACTTGGTCTAGCCCTAGTAGATGGGATGGCTGGAATCGTCACAGTGAGTGGTGGAGTAAGACCGACTTTGTCCAGGAGTATGAGATGAAAAACGGCTTGGAGGATGTATCTTATCAACTGTTGAACATCATCTTGGGTTAAAGGCTTTTCATTTTGCTTGGAGACTGCTTTGGCTAGAGCTTTGCTTTAGCCGTCGGAGTTCTATTGGCTGTGTTTCTCACGGCCCTCAATAGTATCTTGTTAGGGGTCATCACCCTCTTGTGGGTTGTTAGTGACCATATTTGATTTATGGGTAAATAGGTTTTTTATAGGTAAAGGTAAAAATTTTTGGAGAAAAGTAGTTTGTTTTTTTTTTTTGTGAAAGATGCAATCTTTAATGGAAAAAGTAATGGCTTTATATGTAGAAATGAGTGGGTACAATTACAGAGTGGGTGGATTCTTTAAAGATAAGAGGCTTTCTTTGTTAATGGAGGTTAGGATAATGAACTTTTTGTTCGAACCACGCAGATGGCACCAATTTGTTTTTTTTTTGTCTAATTTGATTCAGCCCAAAAATATTATGAGAACTTTACCTTGATGGTAAATTCATAGATGATGGGGCATGTTTTACTTCATGACAGATTTCTAGAGATGAATTGGGTTGAGACAATCCTAAAAACAAAGAAAGATAACCATTAAAGGCAACACCAGTGGTTGTTGGTGACGGTAATTCGATGTTTAAGTCATGTAAGGGTTGGAGAAGATGATGGATTTCAAAGAAATCCTTGAACAAGTGAAATTACAAAGGGAGTGCCCTTGAGGACATCTATGTGTCTTTTGGGACACGTAGCAAACTGCTATTGGTTGTTGTTCTCATCAGATAGGGGTCGTGGGGTAATTTAACTGTTCACCTTGAATCTTTTAGGCTCTTTAAGATTGGACACCTATCGTTTGTGAGACTATCTGTACTGACAACATATTTCTAACTTTGATTGGCTTGTTTCAAATGAGTCAACTAGGTTGAGAGAGCTGCTGACTTCATAGATAATGGTTCATACGACTGCTCAACCGGTGCCCTCTTTTATTTTTTATGCATGTAACTATTAGAGAGATATCTATTTTGGGGATGATTCTTGTGGGGACCATGCAGTGATAACGTATAATGACTTAAGTGGTGGAGTTATCATTGTTATGTGGTCTCATGTTGACATGTGGTGATTTTAAGTATTTTAGGGACTTTTTCTACAGTTTTTAGATTGTTAAGGTAGCTCATGCTTTTTCTTCAAGGACATATTAGGCATGGGGAATAATATAAAAATGTCACAGTCCAACTATATGATTCAAATTTGATCACCAATAAGAATATTTGTTGTCCTTTTACTTATTTTTAGCTTGAATAACACTAGAATTCTCAACATTTATATCTTAATTTATGCTTTGGTCTGGTTTTAATTCAAGCTAAAAATATTATGGGAGCTTCACTTTGAGAGGTGGCTTTGGTGATAATGGAGACTAAGTCAAGACAGTTTTTTAGGGATAGAAGGAGTTGAGGATAGAGAAGATGATGGTTTTCAAAGAAACCCTTGAATAATAGAAAGTTTGAGTGTTTGTGGGAGTGAGAAAACTTGTCCCCGTTGTGAGACTGACCTAACCTTATGAAAGGAGTGCTCGTGATGGCATGTTTGTGTCTTTTTTGACACGGCAAATTGTCATTGACTGTTTTCTTCCTCAGGTAGGGGTTAAAAAGTAATTTGGTCATTTTTATTGATGTTCTTGGGCTTCTTATGGTTGAACACTATCCTTTGTGAGACTATATCTGCCGACAACATGTTCTCAGTCTTGATTGGCTTATTTTAAGTGAGCCAATTGGGTTATGACGTCACTGAACTCATTCATGATAGAGCAGATAGCTGCCCAAATGATCCCACTCGTTCATATTTAATTCAAGTGACTTTAGGAAAGATATTTTGGAGGTGATCTTAGTGGGCACCAACCTGCAATAATGTGTTATGACTTATTTGGAGGAGCTGTCACTACTTCAATGGTCCCATGCTGACATGTGGTGGTTATGGAGTACTTTAGGAGACATTCTCTTGTAATTTTTAGGCTGTTAAGTGGCTTAGGTTTATTCTTTGGGAACTTCCCATTATATCCCTGCCCTTTCAATTCTCTCTTCATTCTTTGTAAGTGTTTGTGAGTCGTGACAGATGTTGCATACATGTCACACCCTAGCCATTTTTTATCCAAATTTTACCATCAACAATTTATATTTTATCTAATGCAACATCCATCTATCGAATGTGTTTTCATTAGATTTTATATTAAACCTAAGTTCAACAATAAATTAATATATTCAGGAAAATGGTGTGAAAAGTTTAGATCAGGGTGTGTTTTTCTAGGGTCTTTGGTGTAGCTTAGGTGAATTTATTGAGAGAAGTGCAACTAGTCACTGAGGAAAATGGAAGCCAGGAAAGGTGGCAAACTCAAATAAGAAAACTTAAATTAAGGTGGACTGTGGTCGTTGTTGGCCTTTCGGTGCCTGGAGAGAGTAAAGTTTATAGATGGCATCCCTCTTTTGTTTCCTTTTACATGCGGTAGGCTTTCATTTGGTAGTCTTTAGGTTACTGACATGTTTGTTTGGAACCTTTTATTTAGGCAAAATGACAAAATACTTTAGATGATAAGTGATACGACTTCTCACTTGAGGACTTGAATTCTTATTTCATCTTGCCGTGTTGCCCTCTTTTTTCTAGGTTTTATAGCAATTTTCCCTTAACATATTCAACTTCACCTTAACTTCCTTCTATAGAGGTGCCTGTAACTTTTTTGACAGGTGTCACTCACTTCTTAATTTAGGTTAATTACTTGAAATTTTTTAAACTAGATGGTGTTATAATAATTTTATTAATAAGTATTAAATTCATCATCTAATAAATGAGTAAATTGAATACAAACTTATATATATATATATATAAAGCTAGGACTACAAGAGGTGATGTAGCATCACTATTTCTCATTTTCTTATATTCTCTATTATCTAATATATTGGTTGAGATTAAAAAATAATTACATTACAAAATATTAAAAGTAGAAAATAATTATTAGATTACAAAAGATTACATGTCTTTTTCTCTTTCTATTTAAATTCAACAATATGTAACCATTAATAATAAGTCTTGAAACATTCATTTATTTTATTATGCCAACAATTAAACTTTAGTGACTTAAAAGACATCAATTAATTAATATAGAAAGAAAGGTTCCTTCATCTTCCCTCAACAATTTCATTAGGGCCTAATTTTAACGCTATAATCCCAAATTTAATTATGCATCCTTTTGTTTAGTGCCCTTTGGTTTCTTCAAACTCTATAAACATTAAGTGTTTAAGATTTGTGGCAACATTACATCTCATCTTTTTATAGTCTCTATTATCTTACTCTCTATGATTTAAGTCTTTTTCTTTATCGATCTATAGACTTCAGGCGCAGAGAGAATTTCTCATTCATGGCTTCCACTTCCTCTTTGACTCCTTCCAACCTTGTTACTCTCTCTTCTACTCTTTCCTTGCCAAAATCATGCATTTCCTATACCGCCAACAAAATTGAAAATCTTGTAGAATACTCCTACATCCCTGAATCCGCCCAAATCAATGAATCTTCTTACCCTCTCCTCAGCCCTTACCAACTCTACAAACACCCCAGTTCTTTTACTCGCAGTATCCGTACTCTCATATCCACCCGAAGACCTCACCCTAAAGAATATATCCAGTCTTCTCGCCTGGATCAATGTTCTCTCCAAGCAACCCCTGCTGAGCAATATGTCACTCTCGAAATACCCTCAGACTTAATTTCCAATTGGAAACGAGAAGGTTACACTCATCTCCATCTTGGGCGAAAAGGATTACCAGTTACCGCTCGAATTGCTATGCTTGATACCCGATTCAAACAATACCAAGATGCTGTTATTGGTACTGTCCTCACCACCCTTCATGCAGGAAGTGTTTTACTCACTTTCTATCCCAATTTCAACCTTTCTCTCCAAGACCCAAATTTGCCCACAACCTTGAAAGTCCAGGTTCAGATTCAAGGTGCTGAACAAATTTCTTCTGCAAAAATTGCCACTTTACACCACCAACTGGTCTACAGGCTTCAAAATCACGCCTTAGATCTACCCACTCCAGAACACCACTCTGACACCCTCATGGTGTTAGCAGAATCCGACCAAATCCCCACAATTATCCAGATCCCCAGACAAATTCCACATCATGAGCTCATAAAGCTTATGCCTCTTGAATGGATCTCCAACTATGAACAGTTCCACAATAATACAGCTCCTATTCAGACATCTGAAAGTATGTTTGAAAGACGACAAGATGGAACAGTCAGAATGACTTTTAAACCACCTCCAAGTGCTCCACAAGAGCCTCCTAGGCTCTCCTTTACTTATTCTTCAATGATCACAGCTGTTCAGACAGCTCAGGAAGATCTGCCCATTACAGGGTTTAATTATGAAGGCTACCCTGTTTATCCAGCCAAGTACAACGGCCATTTCCTATGGGATGCCCCTGGTTCAGGCATGTGTGACCCAAATTGTCCCTGCTGGGATGATTGGGAAGAAGACGATGATTATGCAACCACAAGGAAAAAGAAACCCAAAAAGAAAAAACCTTTTGTTCCATGTCACCACTGTGACCCTAAACCACCATCAGATCCCCCACCTCCACCAGCTCCATTACCCATCTACCGAAAAGAACTCAAATGGATTGCCAAACATTGCAAATCTGAGATTCCATCACCACTCCCACACCCAACACCTATTGTTCAACCACTGGCTTGTATGATGTTTTCCTCTACCTCTTCCGATTACTCTTCCTCCTTTCCTCCTTTGGAACCCCACACAGATTCCCAACGAAATGTTGTATCCAAACCTTTTATCCCTTCACCTATTACCTCCACTGGCCACGTGGAGCCCCCTAAACCTTTTGAATCAGTCCTCAACTGGCAAACTCAAAATGCCAGGGCACAAAATGATACTTTGTTGCATCTCAATTCAAAAGTTGAGAACATCAGTTTGCGAACTGAACAGATTGAGACAAAAGTTGATTCCATCACTGCACAGATGCAGCAGATCCACCAAAATCTTCACTCCCGAATTGGTCAACTCGATTCAGAGTTACGAGCCATGCTTGCCCACAGATACAATGGTCCAGAATTTGACCAAAAAGAAAGGGAAATCAGGCGCTTAAAAGCTGAACTTGCTCAGATTGAATCTGAAAAACAGAGACCTACCCTTTTTACCACATCTCCTCCTATCCCTTCCATCGGTCCAACTTATCATCCTTTTGCCTCTATGCTTTCTCCTATTAAACAGTATGACCCTTCCAAGTTATTTGGTATGACTCATACTCTTTTCAGAGACAATCCTTTGCCACCACCACCTAAACCTAAACCCAAACCTAGACCGCAGCCTCGACCTGCCCCTCTTCATCCTTCCTCTCTGACCATCCCTGGCCAACCATCTCCTAGTTCTACACCGGCATCACCGCTAGCTCCATTATCAGTCCCTACCCAATCCAAGGATAAAGAACCCATGAACCAGTTTACTGCTCACACAGTCACCCATTCATCTACTATAGATGATCAAACTTCTGATTCAAATCTAGCTGTTTCAGATAGCCCTACCGAAACTGATACAGAATCTTCAGCATCCACCAGTGACTCTGAAAAGTCCTATGCTGATATCACCAAAATTCTGATGGCTCAACCTGATCAAACTACCCAAGGCCAAACCTCTCATACAGAACCATATGTTGATATTCCCTCTGAAGTTGAAGAAGAAATGCCTGAATCTTCTGCCACAAACCACCCTCCTCCAGCCCAGACCAATCCATCTAGCCAAAAATCGTCAAATGGCCCATGGTTCACATTTGATGATCTTCCATCTCATAAATGGCGTGACCGGCTCAATGAAATGTCTGCCTGGATTGACCTCCAGATGCTAAGAACAGGAGCAACAACTCAATCAGTCCTTAGAGAATTTGCTACTCGTTTCACGGGTGCTCTAAGAGATTGGTTTGATTCGCTAGGACAATACCGCCAATTACAGTTTGTTGACCTTCTGAAAGTTTCAAGTGCTCTTGTTGTACTTCATGATCAATTCCTTGGCGACCCTTCTGCAATCTTTGAAGCTGCCAAACGAGACTATCTCAACATGAAATGCTGCTCCCTCAATGCTAAGGATCTTGACTTCTATTATAAGCGAATGTCCCTGCTGTTCTATAAGCTTAATGGATTCAATGAACCGAAATTAAAGCATGTCTTTCTGGCTTTCCTCCCCGAAGAACTCCAACCCGACATCCAGAGACAACTCACAGCATCCCATCTTTCCCTAGACAACATCTATCTTGGCAAAATCTTCCAGCTTGCCAAAACTTGTCTTGACAAACTTTGCGAGCAAAAACAGTTTTTTAAAGAACTGTTGAAAGACAAAGAACATTTCCGAAGTGCTTGCAAAAAGCCTTATTTGCAGATCAAATGCCACAAGAAAAAGGATTGCGATTGCAGTTCAAAGAAAAAACGGCATTTTCAAAAATTTAAAAATCCAGAATTGTCATCCAAACCTCGCAGATCCCGAAAGCCCTACCGGTTCTTCAGAAAGAAATCTTCCTCCTCCAGAGAATTCAAACGAAAGCAATCAAGCAGATGTTTCATCTGCAAGAAAAAAGGCCATTATGCCAAAGATTGTCCCAACAAAAGAGAAAAATCCATCCGGTTAATTGAGCATCTTCAAGCAACTACAGACTACTCTCCTGCCCAAGATGAACTGGAATTCTATTTCTCTGAACAAGATGAACCTAATGATGAAACAGTGTTCGCACTACAGAATTCCTCTGACTCAGACAGTGACCAGTCTCAAGTAATTTTTCACCAACAGTTACTCTCCCTTGATACTACAGTTCCTATCCCATCTATCAAACTTCAGATCTTGCCCTCAAAATTCCAAAGGCCCATTCCAGCAATTGGTCTTATAGATACTGGTGCCCAACGCAGCATGTTAAACCCCCATATTCTTCCATCAGAATATTGGACCCAGTTTGAAGAACATTTCAAAGCTGTCAATGGCAAACTCTTCACCACCTCTTTGATTACCAAGAAACCCATTGGCATTCAAATCTTCCCAAATTGTGTCATTTGGACCAAGGTTATTGGTTCAACTCTTCCTAATAAGGATATCTTGTTAGGATTTGACATCCTTCACCAAATCAAACACCTCCAAATCATTCCCACTGGAATCCGAGTCAAGTCCATGTTCAAACCATTCACAAACATTCTGAAACTCTACAATTTGTCTGAAACTCCCCAGTCTTACCAGGATATTTCAACCAAACTTTTGAGTTTCTGTCCAGAGTCCCATTCTGAGTTCACCCATCCAAATCCCTTGTGGAAAAATAAGTCTTTCTTCATTAAGTTACCCTTCAAACTAAATGAAGACATTAACCCAACTAAAGCTACCCATCCAGGAATGAGTCCTTCTGACTTACTCCTAGCCCAACAAGAATGTTCACAATTGTTAGCCCAAGGTTTAATTGAGCCCACAAGTTCTCAATGGGCTTGCCAAGCCTTTTATGTTGAAAAACATTCTGAAATTGTCCGAGGAAAGAAACGCTTAGTCATTGACTACCAACCACTCAATATGTTTTTACAAGATGACAAGTTCCCCTTACCTCGCCGACAAAGCATGTTCACTTTTCTAAAAAATGCCCAGATCTTTTCAAAATTTGATTTAAAATCTGGTTTTTGGCAACTAGGCATTGAACCCTCCGAACGTTACAAAACCGCTTTTTGTATTCCCAATGCCCATTTCCAATGGACCGTCCTACCCTTTGGTCTCAAAACTGCCCTATCTATTTTTCAACAATCCATGGTTCAACTCTTCCAGCCTATCCTGCATCATGCATTGATTTACATTGATGATATCTTGCTTTTTTCAGGCTCACATGATGAACATCGCCAACTGTTAACTCAATTCTATGATATTATCCACAGTCATGGAATCATGTTATCAGCCAAGAAAAGCACCATTGCTACAGATAATATTGAATTCCTTGGTATGATCACAAAAGATGGACATTATCAACTAGGAAAGCACATTGCCCAAGAATTGTTTCACTTTCCAGATCAGCAACTTTCCAAAAAGCAAATTCAACAGTTTCTCGGCATTATCAATTACATCCGTGATTTCATCCCACATGTGGACCACTACACTCATCATCTTTTAGCTTTATTAAAAAAGAAGCCCCCATAGTGGAATGCTGACCACACAATTGCTGTCACTACTCTAAAGCATATTGCGCAAAATTCGCCTCCTTTAAAATTGATTACTGATGGAAAGCGCATCCTCCAGACAGATGCAAGTGATGAATCATGGGGTGCCATCCTCCTCGAAGAACTCAATGACAAAGAACACTTTATCGCTCACGCTAGTGGACATTTTTCTGACACACAGAAGCACTACCATAGCGTGTTCAAAGAAATCTTAGCGGTAAAGAATGGCATCAAAAAGTTTGAGTATCATCTGATTGGACACCATTTTCTCATCCGAATGGACAGTTCAGCCTTCCCCAATATTCTCAATTTTAAAGGTAAAACTGTTCCTGAAAAAATATTACTCAGATTAAAAGATTGGTTTTTCAAATATGATTTTTCAGTTAAGCATATAAAGGGGTCCCAGAACCTCATCCCTGATATGCTCTCCAGACTCTCCAAACCAGAAAACCCTCTTACCCTCTTTTCCACCACCTACCATTTTCCAACTTCTTCACCACTGAAGATGTGTTATGGTACATCTGGTGCCTAACAGTCCTTTATGCAACCAAGCTAATCCTTCCCATTTCTCCTACTTTGGAGCATCTCCTTAATCCAGACAATGCCACTTCTCTTACCTGGACATTACTTGAATGGTTCTCCCCCATACCATGGTGGAGAAAGAAGCTACAACAACTGTCAGAAATTTACAACCTTGACCGTATGCCTGCCCCTGAAGTACAACTGTTCACATCAGTCTTTATTATTCACAGGCCATACTTTCAGCATCCCGACACAAATCTCTTTTGGACTCAAGATCAGGTATATGAATGGTTCACTGCACCACATATAGCTGTCATTGAAAATGACATACAAGACGTCCTGCACAATTACCTATGTCAATTAAACCACCAACCTCCGCTACTTAAAGATATCTCCCACACCTCCTTAGGTCCCCAACATGACCTCCTCATGATCCTCACTCCATCTGCCATATCTAAACCTAAGTCCACTGGTATCATCATTAAAGAAGAACGCCCAGATTACACTGACTTCCTGTACCAAGACTCCCAAGACCCATGGGAAGACTTCCTTCCCCTCAGCCAGCATCTCCAACAGTTCCCACAACCTACCATGTGTGAACCAGGATCCTCATCTCAACCACCTCCACAACCCCGCAAACCCACAACAGTAGACAAAGCCACTCAAACCCCTGGTCCCATGCCAGGACCCAAACGCGATTCTCCATACTCACGCTACCATGGCCCCACTTGGAAGAATCCAAAGCTCTCTGAAACCTTTTTTCCTCCAGTCTCTCGTGACACTGACCCCGATGAGACAGACAGCTCATCCGAAGACGACTACATGAATATCCGCTCTCCATAAAGTAGTTTGTCTTGTTGTAATAATTATGCTTTGCTTTATCGTTTTGTCTTGTATAATTATTAAAGTTTGCTTTTACTTTAAGCTTTTGCTTTTGTCAAAGTCATGCTTTAATTATTAAAGCATCTTTTGTCCTTTGTAATAATTAAAGTTGTGTCATGATGTATCTTTTGCTTTTGCTTTTGTAAAAGATAGAGGTCATGTCCTATCTTCCGAGAATTCTCCTATATAAAGAGTTCTCCCCTCCTTGTAAGAGATAGAAGTTTTATGAAATAAACTCTCGTGTGTTTTTCTAAGCTATGAATTTCTAAACTCTATTCTCTCTCTGCAAATGAAGTTCTAGAGAAAGGAAAAGAATAAAGAATTAAATTTGTTCATTTTGAAAACTTAAGGAAGTATGCTCTGCACTTGCCTTTTGCAAGGATCCTGTGCATCAGAAAACTTTCAATCATTTCTTATCTGGTTATAACCCGAGGGAAAATGTTTTAAAGGTTTTTTATTACAGAGGTATATCGGTTGGAAACCCGAGCTTGCGGACTACTGGTCCAAAGTACAGTCTTAACTGTTGTAGTTCTGGTATAACAACGCTACATTACAAAATATTAAAAATAAAATATAATTATTAGATTACAAAAGATTACATGTTTCTTCCTCTTTCTATTTAAATTCAACAATATGTAACCATTAGTAATAATTAATTATAAGTCTTGAAACATTCATTTATTTTATTAAGGCAACAACTAAATTTTAGTGGTTTAAAATACATCAACTAATTAATATAGAAAGGAAGGTTCCTTCATCTTCCCTCACTAATGCCACTAATGCCTAATTTTAATGCCATAATCTCATATTTAATTATGCAATATTTTGTTTAGTGTCTTTTGGCTTCTTCAAACTTTATAAACATTAAGTATTTAAGATTTGTTATGTTTGGATTTTTTTTAATTATTTAACCAACATCTTCTTTAGAAATATTCCTGTGTTTTTATTTTTTGACTTATTTGAATTTTAGTATTGTGTGCTTCATGGAATACTCTTTTCTTCATTAGTTGAACAATGATAAAGATAGTTCGATGATAAGGGTTAGGCTTTGTAGGATGTGAGATTTTGTTAATACCAAGAAGAATGGACAATTGATTAGTGTGAACATGATTTTTATTGATGAAAATGTTGTATAAAAAATTCATTCTCCCATTGTTTTCTCCAATTTGTTTCCCAATTGTTTTACACTTAATGTAGCATTTTTTTTTTCATAGGAAAATCTAATGCATGCAACAATCAGGAAAAATTTAGTGACAAGGCTTAGGATGTTGATTGATGGTTATTTGTACAGTGTCAAGAATTTGAAAGTTGTTTTAACTACAAGCGAGTACAAACCACTTTCAAATAAGTATAAAATTATTTTCTTCCTTATAACTTTGCTTAAGAGGTTAGAAGAAGGAAATGTTAAGATTCCGATCAATGAATTCCAATTCATATCTCCGAATTTGATTGATATACGTGTGAATGATAACCCAATCCTCTCATGTATATTACAAATTATTGATCCTTATGTTTTAACATGTTTATGTTATTTTTCCATAATATTACAGATGTTGTCGAAAGTTTATGTGGTGTGGGTGATGAGATTAAGGATAAAACTATCACAAGCATATGGGATGAGGCATATTCATATCCTATTCAAGTTCCCGTCAGACCCGTTACAAGAGCTCGAGCAAAGAAATTCAAAGAAGCGCTTAATGGTTTGATTCAAGCAACTTGGGCTCAATCAAATTCGTGGAGGCCCGTTGAAGGAATCGCACATGATAAATGCATTATTCATACTCTTGAAGTTGCCAAATAGTCACCTCCATGAAATAGGGAGTTGGCTTGCACATTATGGCAGGAAAATATATTATTTTCTTTTTTTCAGATACTTTCCTGTTTCTTGAGGAGGCTATTAGGGAACCAAATCAGTTATTTCTATTTTAATCGCCTAGTTTCCATTTAATTGATGTAAGGCATTTAAGCCAATTAGGATCCTGATTTGATTTAGATTCTTTCCTATTTACTTAGATTAGGATTCTGATTTGGTTTAAATTCTTTCCTATTTACTTAGATTATGATTATGATTTGATTTAGATTCTTTCCTACTAGGGAAGATTTGGATTCAGATTTGATTTTTGGGTTATGATTTATTTCCAAAAATTCTTGTAACCAACCCTATATAAAGTACTCGTATTCAATAAACATATAAAGAAGTTTTTTTGATGCAATTGGTGAGAGAGTTAATTCTCTTTGGTTCTTTACGAACTCTTTGAACTTATCGGATTTCCCTGGCATTCAAACTCTTGACTTATCAATCAGACCATCCATAGCTGCATTGGGTCGAGGTTCCATTCCATTCCTGGTTTAGATTCGATCTTGGAAACTAAATTGATTAGGGTCGCGTCAGTTCTTGATGGGGTTCGTATCATTTGGTATCAGAGCCTAGTTCCAAGGTCAAATCCGTCTATCTTTATTGTTTTTCATTCTTGTTTGAATTTTTCATCTTGTTCTAGTATCTATAAATAAATAAATAAAAGGAATAGTGTCGTGTGAATAGTATTTTTAGGGTTTCCTTTTAAAATCAATTTTGCATCTTTGTGGTTTAATTCTCCTTAAATCCACAAGTTTTACCTATTCCTTTTCCTTAAAAAAAAAATCCAACCTCCTCTTAAAATCTTTCATTTTTTTTTCATTATTTGTGTCTTGGAAGTCTAAAACAAGTTTTACCCCATCGGTGAAAATTTTGCCCAAAATCAAAACTCGACTTTCGTACACATTGCCTTCTTACTCTTGAAATTAAATTCTCCTTAGTTGTCATCTTTGTGAATTGCTGCTGAAATCCTGATATTGGTTTGATTAGTTTGATAAGAACCGAGTGAGGATTACTAAGAGTGGAAAAAGGCAAGAGAGTGTGAGCGTATTAGAGGGTAAAAGCCAATAATTTGAGTGAAACACGAGTGGAATTGAGTGAGTCATTTTTCTTGAGTGAAACACGTAAGGGAGTGAGGTGAGGTCCTTCCACATTATTTCTAACGTTCTTTTATAGATAATAGCTGTCTCACAACCTAGAATGAAACACAAATGAAGAGGATCAATCTGCAACTACTCAAAATTTACAAATTCAAGCATTGATGGGAGAGATGAGAAGGATGATGAGGGCTGAATTAGAGCTCATCCACGAGCGTTTGGATCAGGTGGAGAACACACGTGCAGGGCAGCCACAACCTGTTCCCCAAGCACATAGGAGAGAAAGAGCTCCAACTAAAGGAGAGATTGATGACTATTATAGGGATGAGTATGATGAAGGAGAGGACTCAATGGGTAGCTATAGGAGAGATAGACAAGGTAGGAGAGCTAGGAATAGAGATGATGGATTGAGTGACATAAAGATGAAGATTCAATCTTTTCAAGGAAAATCCGACCCAGAAGCATACCTTGAATGGGAGAAGAAAATGGAGTTCATATTTGACTGCCACAATTATTCAGAGGCAAAAAAAGTAAAATTGGTTGTGATTGAGTTTTCTGACTATGCTATTACTTGGTGGGATCAGCTTGTTATAAGCAGGAGGCGAAATAGGGAACGTCCAATTGAGACATGGGATGAAATGAAATCATTGATGAGAAGGTGTTTTGTACCTAACCACTATTATCGAGACTTGTACCAAAAATTACAAAGTCTTACACAAGGTAGCCGAAGCGTTGAGGATTATTATAAAGAAATGGAGATTGCCATGATTAGAGCAAATGTGGAGGAGGATAGAGAAGCTACCATGGCACGATTCTTAAATGGACTTAATCAGGAGATTGCAGATAAGGTTGAGTTGCAACATTATATGGAGATTGAGAAGATAGTCAACAACATCAAGATTGAGCAACAACTCAAGAGGAGGGTTAACACTCGTGCAGCCATAGCTCGAGTTCTACTCCTTGGAAGCCGAGCTATGTGAAACGAGACGAGAGGCCACAAGCATCTACTACACTTAAGATAAGATTCGAGCCCTCCAAGCACAATACACAAGGTAACACCGTGACTCCTGCCATTAGGAATCGTGACATTAAGTGTTTTAAATGTCAAGGCAGGGGGCATATTGCAAGTGAATGTGTGAATAAAAGAGTTATGGTATTGCGGGGCGATGGTGAGATTGTAACTGAAGAGAATGAGATACCACCATTAGAGGATGTCGAAGATGAAGAGTATATAGCCCTTGGGAAATTGACTTCAGTAGCGAAGAGAGCTTTGAGTGTGCAAGTAAAGGAAGACGAAGCAGTGCAACGGTAATGGTAACGGCTGACACCAACTTCTTCAACACTCTGACACCACGTACTTCCAACACCCTGACACCAACTTCTTCTGGACTCAAGACCAAGTTTTTGAATGGTTCACCACACCTCATCCATCCATCCTTGAACAAGACGATAGAGTCCAAAAAGAACTCTATAACTTCCTTTGTGAACTGAACCATCAACCTGCTCCACACAGAGACATTTCTCACACCTCCCTAGGTCCACAACATGATATCATCATGATTCCCACTCCTTCAGCAATTTCAAAGCCTAAATCTACGGGAATTATCATCAAGGAAGAAAAACCAGACTTCACTGATTTTCTCTACCAAGATGCACAAGACCCTTGGGAAGCATTTTTACCCCTAAGTCAACATCTTCAAAACCTCCAACCTACACCACCGGCACCTGCCCCGGACGATCCAACAAATAAAGCCAGTTCTAGCACACCAACTGGATCTACGGAACACCTGTCTTCCCCTTGGCGCAAAATATTTTACCCTTGGCCACCTTGTCGCCCAAATCATCAACATCCACCAGAAACTCCACGTCCATCACTCAACGTTTTCTTTTCAAAAGATAAAGATGCGACCGACAGCTCATCAGATGAAGATTACATGAATCTCTCATCTCCGTGATTCATGCAATTTGGCGTTATTCGCTTTTTCAAAGTTGGCTTGTAATAATTAAAAGCATGAGTCATGTTTGTCATGCTTTAGTTTGTCTTTATTCGCTTTTTCAAAGTTGGCTTGTAATAATTAAAAGCATGAGTCATGTTTGTCATGCTTTAGTTTGTCTTTATTGCTTGTCGTTTGTCAATGTGTCTTGTAAAGTGATAGGGGCCCTGTCCTATCCTTTTCTATATAAGCTCATCTTCTCCTCGTTGGAAAGGGAGCGCAACATTAATAAAATCTCTAGCCTTCTATAATCATGAGTTTCTAAATTTTCTTTTCTCTCTGTTAATGAAGCTCTAACCGATTTAAAAATAAGACGAAAACTTACATCTGTTCATTTTGAAACTAAAGGAAGTATGCTCTGCACTTGCCTCTAGCAAGGATCCTGTGCATCAGAAAACTTTTGATAATTTCTTATCTGGTTTGGTACCCTGTTTTAGACTAAAGGAAAGTCTGTTTTGGGTTATATAACCTGAAATGAAAATGTTTTACAGTTTTCTGTTCTCCACTTGAGTATATCGGCTGGAAACCCAAGCATGCGGACTACTGGTCCAAAGGACGATCTTTTCATCATTGTTTTGGTATAACAACGCCACGTACTTTTCTGGCACTAGGTGCTACGTTCAAGACAAAGTATGTAGTATGATTATTGATGGAGGAAGTTGTACTAATGTTGCTAGGTATGTAGTATCATGGTAGAGAAGTTAGGGCTTCCAACCCTTAAACACCCACGACCATACAAACTACAGTGGTTAAATGACAGTGGAGAGGTGAAAGTGAACAAGCAAGTACTAGTGACTTTTCAAATTGACAAGTATGAAGATAAGGTTCTTTGTGATGTAGTGCCAATGCAGGCTGGACACTTGTTACTGGGCAGCCTTGGCAATTCAACAGACGTGTGAAACATGATGGCTTCACCAACAAATATTCATTTGTATTTAATCAACGCAACATCACTTTTGTTCCATTGACACCAAAGCAGGTTTATGGAGACCAAGTGAGCCTACAGAGAGAGAGTGAGGAAAAGAAAAGGAGAGAAAAAGAGAGTGAAATTCAAAAAGAGGCTGAGGAAAATGTGAGAGAAAAACCAAAGAAAAATACGGCCATTAAGCGAAAATTAGATGGAAAACAAAAGAATTTCTACGCGAGAGCGAGTGAGATTAAAAAAAGCGTTGTTTTTACATCAACCAATGATTGTACTTTTGTACAAAGAGGCATTTTTAAACACTAACGAATTTGACCCTACTTTGCCTAGTTCTATTACTTCTCTTTTGCAGGAGTATGAGGATGTCTTTCCTGAGGAAACACCACATGGTTTACCTCTAATCCGAGGGATTGAGCATCAGATTGATTTTGTGCCCGGTGCAGCCATTCCAAATAGACCAGCCTATAGGAGCAATCCGGAGGAGACCAAGGAACTTCAAAGGCAGGTTAATGAATTAATGGAAAAAGGATACGTGAGAGAAAGCATGAGTCTATGTACAATTCCCGTTTTATTAGTTCCTAAAAAGGATGGGACGTGGAGAATGTTTGTTGACTATCAAGCCATCAACAATATAACAGTAAAGTATCAACATCCCATTCCTAGGCTAGATGACATGCTTGATGAATTACATGGGTCTTGTGTATTTTCCAAAATTGATTTGAAAAATGGATATCATCAGATTAGAATGAAAGAAGGAGATGAATGGAAAACCACTTTTAAAACAAAATATAGTTTGCATGAATGGTTAGTCATGTCTTTTGGTCTAACTAATGCCCCGAGCACTTTTATGAGACTTATTGGCAAGTTTGTTAAGAAAAGTTGTTTGCTAACCTGAAGAAGTGTACTTTTTGCACCGACAAACTTGTGTTTCTAGGATTTGTTGTGAGTGCACAGGGTATACAGGTTGATGAGGAAAAGGTACGTGCAATCCAAGAGTGGCCGAGTCCCACAAGTGTAAGTAATGTGAGAAGCTTTCATGGGCTTGCTAGTTTCTATCGACGATTTGTGAAAGACTTTAGCACATTAGCCGCACCGCTTACTGAAGTAATAAAAAAAGATGTTGGATTCAAGTGGGGAGAAGCGCAAGAGAAGGCATTTCAAATAATCAAGCAAAAGCTGACCAATGCTCCTTTATTGTCTTTGCCTAACTTTAATAAAACATTTGAAATTGAATGCGATGCCTCAGGTATTGGTATTGGCGCAGTCCTAATGCAGGAAGGACGACCAATTGCTTACTTTAATGAAAAGTTGAGTGGGGCAGCCTTAAACTATCCTACTTATGATAAGGAATTGTATGCATTGGTTCCAGTGGTAGAAACGTGGCAGCACTACCTATGGCCTAAGGAGTTCGTGATTCACATCGATCATGAGTCCTTGAAACACTTTAAAGGCCAATACAAGCTGAACAAGAGACATGCTCGATGGGTAGAATTCATTGAGACATTTCCATATGTCATTCGTTTCAAGCAAGGTAAGGAAAACATTGTTGCAGATGCGCTTTCCTGCAGGTATGTCTTAATCTCAACACTTAATTGTATGCTGATGACCATGATTTTAGTGTTGAATACCAAGCTTGTGAAAAGACCGTTGTTGGTAAACACTTTAGGCATGATGGCTATTTATTTCGGGAGAATAAACTATGTGTGCCTAACTGTTCTTTGAGAGATTTGTTAGTGAGAGAATCCCATGGAGGAGGGTTAATGGGGCATTTTGGAGTTGTAAAGACTCTAGCAGTTTTACAGGAACACTTCTATTGGCCACATATGAAACGAGATGTTGAAAGACTTTGTGGTAGATGTGTCACTTGTAGGCAAGCCAAATCGAAAGTGCAACCTTATGGCTTATACACCCCTTTGCCAATACCTAGTGCACCTTGGACTGATATTTCGATGGATTTTGTACTAGGTTTACCGAGGTCTAGACAAGGGAAAGACTCAATTTTTGTGGTTGTAGATAGATTTTCAAAGATGGCACATTTTATTCCATGTCACAAAACAGATGATGCTTCTAATGTTGCTGACCTATTCTTTAGGGAGATTGTGAGGTTGCATGGTATGCCCAGGACAATTGTTTCTGATAGGGATGCTAAGTTTTTAAGTTACTTTTGGAAAACCTTATGGGCTAAGTTAAGAACTAAGTTGTTGTTTTCAACTACTTGTCACCCTCAAACTGATGGTCAAACAGAAGTTGTGAATAGAACTTTATCTACTCTATTGCGAGCTATCATTAAAAAGAACATCAAAACTTGGGAAGATTGTTTACCACTTGTTGAGTTTGCTTATAATCGTTCCATTCATTCTGCTACTAAGTATTCACCGTTTGAAATTGTTTATGGTTTTAATCCTTTAACCCCATTGGATTTAACTCCATTACCTGTTTCTAAGCATGTTAACTTAGATGGCAAGAAAAAGGCTGAAATTGTTAAACATATACATGAGAGGGCGAAGTTCAACATTGAGCAGAGAACTGAGCAATATGCTAAACAAGCCAACAAAGGGTGACATAAGCTAGTCTTTGAACCCGGTGATTGGGTGTGGTTACACATGTGCAAGGAACGATTTTCGGAACGAAGGAAATCTAAGTTATTACCTTGAGGGGATGGCCCATTCCAAGTTTTGGAACGGATCAATGACAATGCATACAAACTGGATTTGCCTGGTGAGTACAATGTAAGTGCTACTTTTAATGTTTCTTATTTGAGTCCTTTTGATGTAGGTGATGATTTGAGGACAAATCCTCTTCAAGAGGAGGGGAATGATGAGATTAAGGATAAAACTATCACAAGCACATGGGATGAGGCATATTCAGATCCTATTCAAGTTCCCGTCGGACCCGTTACAAGAGCTCGAGTAAAGAAATTCAAAGAAGTGCTTAATGGATTGATTCAAGCAACTTGGGCTCAATCAAATTCGTGGAGGCCCGTTGAAGGAATCACACATCAGGCTCTTGAAGTTTCCAAATAGTCACTTCCATGAAATAGGGAGTTGGCTTGCACATTATGGCAGGAAAATATATTATTTTCCTTTTTCAGATACTTTCCCATTTCTTGAGGAGGCTATTAGGGAAACAAATCAGTTATTTATATTTTAATTGCCTAGTTTCCATTTAATTGATGTAAGGCATTTAAGCCAATTAGGATCTTAATTTGATTTAGATTCTTTCCTATTTACTTCGATTAGGATTCTGATTTGGTTTAAATTCTTTCCTATTTACTTAGATTAGGATTCTGATTTAATTTAGGTTCTTTCCTATTAGGGAATATTTAGATTTAGATTTGATTTTTGGGTTAGGATTTATTTCCAAAAATTCTTGTAACCAACCTTATATAAAGTACTCGTATTCAATAAACATATAAAGAAGTTTTTTTGATGCAATTGATGAGAGAGTTAATTCTCTTTGGCTCTTTACGAACTCTTTGAACTTATCTAATTTCCATGGCGTTCAAACTCTTGACTTATCAATCAGACTATCAATAGCTGGTTGTGGCGTCTTCACATACCAAGGTTCATGCTTTCAATAAGCATTGTGTTGAGGTTCCATTCCATTCCTGGTTTAGATTCGATCTTGGAAACTAAATTGATTAGGGTCGCGTCAGTTCTTAACGGGGTTCGTATCAGTGGGTGATATTAAGATCGTTGGAGCTGGTTAGAAAAAAAGAGATTTAAAAGTTCTAATAGATTTGCAAGTTGAATATAATTTGGAACTTATCAACAACTACAAAATGTATAAGGTATTTTTAAAGTTAACAAAAAAATAATTAACTTTCATAAATAACATTAGTTTTATAAGGCTGCCTTATTTTTAGAAAAAAAATCAATTCATATTTTTTATCAGTTTCATCAAGTGCAAAGTAAGAAAAAAGAATAATACTAAATTTTTTTTTCAAAGCCGAGCGAAGCGCAGTTCTATTTCCTAGTATATATATAAAGCTGAGACTAAAAGAACTGATGTGGCATCACTATTTCTCATCTTTTTATATTCTCTATTATCTAATATATTCATCACTATTCCTCATCTTTTTATATTTTATATTATCTAATGTATTCAACAATATGTAACCATTAAAATAATTAATTATAAGCCTTAGAAACATTCATTTATTTTATTATGCTAGCAATTAAACTTTCGTGGCTTAAAATACATTAATAACTAATTAATATAGGAAGGAATGCTCATTCATATTCCTTCAACAATATATAAAGTTTGGACTAAAAGAGTTGATGTGGCATCACTATTCCTCATCTTTTTATATTCTCTATTATCTAATATATTCAACAATATGTAACCATTAAAATAATTAATTATAAGCCTTAGAAACATTCATTTCTTTTATTATGCCAGCAATTAAACCTTTGTGGCTTAAAATACATCAATCAACTAATTAATATGGGAAGGAAGACTCCTTCATTTTCCCTCAGCAATGCCACTATCAGGGCCTAATTAATATAGGAAAGAAGGCTCCTTCATCTTCCCTTAACAATGCCACTACCAAGGCCTAATTTTAATGTCATAATCCTATATTTAATTATGCAACCTTTTGTTTAGTGCCTTTTGGCTTCTTCAAACTCTCTAAACACTAAGTATTTAAGATTTGTTATGTTTAGATTTATTTTTTATTATTTAACCAACATCCTCTTTAGAAAGATTCTTGTGTTTTTATTGTTTGACTTATTTGAATTTTTAGTATTGTGTGCTTCATGGAGTACTATTTTCTTCATGAGTTGAACAATGATGAAGATAGCTGGACGATAAGGGTTAAGCTTTGTAGGATGTGGGAGTTTGTTAATACCAAGAAGAATGAAAATTGATTAGTGTGGACATGATTTTTATTGATGAAAATGTTGTATAAAAAATTGCTTCTCCTATTGTTTTCTCTAATTATCTTTTTTTTCCCAATTGGTTTAGTCACATGTTGAGTGATGGTTCTTTGTACAGTGTCAAGAATTTGAAAGTTGTTTCAACTACAAGCGAGTACAGACCACTTTAAAATCAATATAAGATTATTTTCTTGGTTATAACTTTGCTTAAGAGATTAGAATAAGGAATTGTTAAGATTTCGATCAATGGATTCCAATTCGTATCTCCGAATTTAATTTATTTGCGTGTGAATGATAACACAATCCTCTCAGATATTTATTTTAATTATTAATGTTTGTTAATCTTTAAGTGTATATTAGAAATTATCGATCCTTATATTTTAACATTTATGTTATTTTTCCATGATATTACAGATGTTGTCGGAAGTTTATATGGTGTTGGTGATATTGAGATTGTTGGAGCTGGTTGGAAAAAAAGAGATATAAAAGTTCTAACAGATTAGTAAGTTGAATATAATCAAGAAAACTATGATTATATATATTTTTAGTTATTGTTTTATCATAAGAATTGATCGACAGTTTGACTACACTAATCTTATTAGTTATTACCTAATTTTAATTTTTTTTTCAATGAATACATCCAATATTTGTTGAAGAAAAACCGTTAAAAATACAATGAAAAAGGGTATAGGCCTTAGAATTATTCAACGTATTCACAAGAAAAAATGATAATACTAAATTCTTTTTTCAAATCTACGCGAAGCACGGTTTTATTTCTTAGTTAGATATAAATGTTAAGATTCTTATTCTCTATCATTGTTGTTTTAACTTTTATCAAATAGATCGCAACGTGTTAGGTGTCTAAGATATTTTATTGTATTTATGTGGGCTTTTAATTATTGAATTATTTATTAATATATTTTTAAAGGGATTTATTTATTAAATTTGAAAAGTAGAGGTGGAAAACATCAAGTCCCTAATCACTTTTACATCAATACAGTGACAATAAGGCTGCGTATCGAGAACATAAAGCCGCCATCTTTCTTTATGACTACACGAGCATCTCAAAGACAAAAAAGGCGATTGGCACCTGCAAATAATAGATTACAAAGGGTTATTTCTCCATTTTAACTATTATTATTATTACATTAAAATCTTAATGAATTTATATTTTTTTATTAAATAAAATATTTTTTAAATCTCGAATTGGTAACGTACTAAATTATAAGTCATTTAATTAATATTTACTTAATTAATAAATATTTTTAATATATTAATTTATTGAGTTTATATATACAAATATACAATACTATACATAAATTTTCATAATTAAATTTTATTAAAAAAATCGAAGGAATATAAAGAGACATCCAGACTTATCGACATTATAGATAAAAGAGACATATATAAATTAAAACACAAAATAAATTCATGTGTGCTTATATACCGATTTTGCAATCTTTAAAACCATTGTAATAAGGCAGTGGCTACGGTGGAGCTGTTCCACTGTAGAGCACTGATGATAACTATTAGATAATAGCAATAAGTACATATTTAATATTTATTTATATGATCATACGGTCATTATTAATGTTTCACTGTATAGTAGTTCCAACATAGCTGGACCTAACAAGACATAACTTTCAAATCATCTTTGATTTTTGTATAATTTGTTCAATAATCAAGGATCTCTTACCAAGTCACCATGTTAGTATTGGAAACATTAAGATTCAAAAGATAAGCATATAGATTAGTAGATTACTCGTAATCAAAGGGTAATTTAAAAATAACACAGAGAATGCCTCAATCTTACTCAAGCTTACTCAATCAAACTCCAGCCGTTTTAAATTAAAATTACCGAAGCCTTCTTGCGAAGCACACATAACCTCCGGAGCAGACAAAAATAAAAAATTAAAGGGAAAATTTGTGTGCCTGAAACTGCCCATACGTGTATGTTGGCATTGGCGCAATACCAATAAATTGATTAAACAAAAGTAAAACAACTGTGTAAGCCACTAGTTAGCTTACTGGTGGCATGGTCGCCTACTCTCTTCATCTTGAAGTTGAAAGTTATCAGTTTTTTACGTGTATTTTGGGAGTAATCTTGCTCTTTTTTTAATCGTATCTTCCGGGCATTTCAAATATTCTACTTTACATCAGTCTATTTTTAGATGTACATATACGTTTCAAAAAAGTAAATGAAAATAAAAAAACTTCACTGTATAATAAAATTCTTTTATAGTAATATTTTATATAGATATAATTTCTATCTAGTCAAAGAAAATTTTGATTCTAATTTAATTTAATTATAGATCAAAATAAACTCTATAGTGTAATAAATTATAATTTTGTAGATTTGTCTTAAGAAACTTACCTCTACATAATAATAATTATATGTATATTATAAAAATATATATATTATGTTCCATTAAATATTTAAGATAAAATAAAATATGTTTTTTTTAAGTTGTTTGGGACAATAGTTAATTTCATAAACTTTTTAAATTACTCTGCGTATTTCTAACACTATATACATATTAGCTTTTTAAATTGGATCTATCTATTTTATTAATATTTATACATTAGATTTGACATGCTCCAATAATTAATTATCAATATAGTAGCATATATATACACGCACTTTACTACTATATCACTTGATCTAATAATAATTAAGTTAAAATAATAATTTTTATTAATAATTTTTATAACTATATATCTATTAAAATATAACTTTTTTTTTGTAATAAAATTAATTTGGTTCAACACCGTCACGTTTGAGAGATTTTATTGTATTTAGTTTTTCTGGCTATAAATTAGAGATGACGCAAACGTATGGAGCAAGTTGTGGTGGTATCTAGCATGCTGCCGATTAAACAAAAACATCCAACCATTTATACTTTGAAAGTCATTTTGGTATAAGGCCCCCATTTTTCTCGTGATTCATCATCTCTCTGTCTAGTCTCTAGAAAGAGGTAATCCATACTTGCAGTTGGACTCTTTTTAATTTATTAGCTTGTATTTTTTTTTTTCAATTTTTGGATAGAATTTAAAAGTCAGCTGAATTGAGTTGAGGGATCTTGGGGAGCAGAGCAAAGCAGAGGAGATCGATTATGGGAGATTCTGATAAAGAAGGAGAGTATGAGGTGGATGATTTGAGAGAAGGATTCAGATCATCGAGAGGAAGCAGATTCAATTTGATTGCAAATCAGTTTGGATTTGGATTTGGATTTCGAAGAAACTTCAGCAGTCAATCTTTAATCACTGGTATCAGACATTTCTCCAAAGGCTCAGTCATTCATCCTGATAACAGGTCTGTCTGGTTTCTCTCTCTGTGTGGAAATTCAATCTCTTTTTTCAGAATAAATAATATGGTCTCCGTGATTATTGGGAAAATTTGGGATTAACTGGAGGAATGATAATTTATGATCACGGAATTCTGTTTGATTAATATACAACTTTAAAATTCTTTACATTAAGATAAAGATTAGTGTCACCCGTCTAAAATTCATCGAGCACTGTACGTCGGTGTAACCTCCCCAATCGCTAGAAGAGGAGACTTTGGCATGGTTGCCACCAGTGCTTTTGTGTACCATCCTCCTGGCATTAAGTTTTTCATCGGCCCAAAATATACATTTTCAAGTTTGAGGTGAAAGAGTAATACTTCCCGCCACTATTCTACACGTGTTTGCTTTTTATTGGCTAACGCTACTGCCGTCATAAAACTGCGTCACTACTGACTAAGCTGAACATCTTTAAATTAAATGTAATGTCAGTGAGTGTCCCTACTTTTGTGTCCAAAATAAAATCCTCAATCCACAGTTATAATTTATAAATAATTAAAAAATTTGATTTTCTTAAGAACTTATATTTATTTGTTCTATTGAATTCCAAATTGTGCAATGAAATATTGATGATGAGTTTTGCATGTGCTTAGGGAGATACAATTGAGTGCACGTGCTGTAAATTTTAACAAATAAACTTTTCGTTTTGGCATTTGCATAGAGAATTCAAATGTATTGGTGGAATTGATTGTAAAATACCAAATATCTGATTTCAGTTGTTTGGTAACCTACTACAATGTGGGAATAATGTTGCTACTTTCACGAGCTGAAAACTCAGTTCTTTTGTTGAAATATTTTTCAAAGAAAATTTGTGATAATTGTTTTTCTAAAAAAAATTGGGGGCAATTAGGGGGGAGGAAATATCTATAAAAAAAAAAGTAAAAAATAATTGAAAAATTGTGTCCAATTTTTTAACAATTGTTATTCGTACGTCAATTTTACACAATTCAACAATTACCCTTTTGGGTCTTGGGAGTTGGGATTAAGGGCCAGTTTGGTAATGCTGCAGCTTTTAAAATAATTGCTGTTAGCTGTGCTGTAGAAATAATCAGCTGTGAAGAGAATCAGTTAAGTGTTTGGTAAATTTTATTTTCAAAAGTACTGTGAATTTTGAAAGCAGTTATGGGTGTTTGGTAAATTTTATTGTTAAACTGCTGTAAGAAAATAAATGACCAAAATGTACATAATGTAAGATGAAATTTACTTATACATATAAAAATGCTGTAAGAAAATAAATTTACTTGCACTAGAGAAGTTTTGATAGAACACAAAATATGAAGAAATAGGGTAAACGAAAGGTGTGCGTTAATTATAATAAAAATTTATTAAAATATTGATTTTATTTCTAATTTAACTAAGGATAATTTCGGGTTTAAGTAATAATTGTAAGGATATTTATGAAATTATATTAAAGGATAAAATTGATTCTCAAAATCAGAATCTAAAAGTTACTCTTGCCCTGCTTTTCAAAATCAGCTGTAGGAGGAGCTGATTCTGGCAAAAGTGATTTTGATTTTCTTTTACCAAACACCAAAATTAGCTTTTAGATTTTTAAAATCACTTTTAACCCTCCCAAAAGCAATCCCAAACGGGGCCTAAGTGATATTTGGTTTTCATTTTTCAAAATATTTTTATAATTAACTTTTTTTTTTTCCGAGAAATACACAAAAGTTTCAGGGTAAAACCACAACTCTTTTTGATTGGGAAAAAAATCGTTTCCTTACCCTAGGGGAAGGGAGTAAATTTATTTATTTATTTTTAAAAATTTTTAAAGTATATTTGGCCTTTAATGACAAAATGGGTGTCGTGTTAATTTTGCGTCGTATTAAATTTAGGTCGATTCAAACACGTCTCATTTAGTAATTGTGTCAAAATTGTTGAGACACTAACCCGACACAGAAAATAAACAGGTTACCCAGCTAACTTGCTTTATATTTATATACTTAACAAAATTTCATCAAACATTTAGAGATTGTTATATATATAATTTGTCGATATTATAAAATATACATATCTACCAATATTTTACACATTTACACTATTGAAATTCTAAATCTATATAAAATCTTATAAATAAATGACTGTATATTTGTTCATCCTTCCAAAACAAAAAGAAAAGAGAGAATCATGTTTAATATTTGAGTTTTTATAACAAGAACCTACATATAAATTTAAAGTAGAAAATATAATGATGTCATTGGTAGTGTATACGGGTCAAAAGCTTTAACCTTAATCTGACACGAAAAAAAAAATCGTGTCGACTCAGACCTGGTTCATTTAATAATCGTGTCAAATTTGATGATCCGTCCCCATTTATTCGTGTCCTACATGCGTCGGGTAATCAAGTCGTGTTAAATTTTATCAGCTCTACTTTCAAGTACGCCTAGATTTAGTTTGTTAGAGGATAGATATCTATAATAAGAGAAAAATTTGAGTGGCATGGTCATAGATTCTGTTAGTGGGTCATAAGTTTGTAGATCCACTGATGATTTTACATAAGGATCGAATACTTTGCTACATTGCAGAGTTTTTAATTGTTGTACTATGGTAGTGAGATAATTTTATACAAATTTTTCTCCCACAATAGATAAAATGCAAACTACTAAATAGAAAAAAAAATCATACATAATATATGTTTTAATATTATATACAATACAACCAAAGTCTAACACGTAGTAAAAATATTCAATTAAAGCTTAACAGATAATTGAAGCCCACTAAGCTTAGGATAAAAAATCAAAGGAAATACTCCCACAACTATTAGGGAGATTGAAGCCCTCTTTGCATGAGAATTAAGAAAAGAGGAATGCCAACCAATAAAATATTTTTAAAGATAAAAAATAGATAAAGTTCAAATTAATTTTTAATCCCACGTCCTCTAGTATACATCTTTTATTTTTCAGTACCATATAGTATAAATATTAATGTAACACATTAAAATATAACTTAAATAATAATAAGAAGTATTCTATATTATTAGTCTGAATAATGGTTCAAAATTTAGGTCATTTTAAGTAAAGAATCTAAATTAAAATATATACGGAATATAAATAATGGAGTTAAAGATTAAAATGATGACTGCAGGTGGTATCGGATATGGACAAAATTCATACTGATATGGGCATTATATTCATCGTTCTTCACACCAATGGAGTTTGCATTCTTCAGGGGACTACCAGAGAACCTCTTTATATTGGACATTGCAGGACAGATTGCTTTCCTAGTTGACATCATCTTGCAATTTTTTCTTGCTTATAGAGATAGACAGACCTATCGTTTGGTCTACAAGCGCACCCCTATTGCTCTTAGGTAATTCAAATTTAATTTAATTTATTTGCTTCCTCTCTCATTCTCTTACTTCTAACTAAGTAATTAATTTTAAATTCTCTTTGCATCGCAGGTACTTGAAATCTAGTTTTATCATTGATTTACTCAGTTGTTTGCCCTGGGATGTCATCTACAAGGTATTATTATTTCTTGATTGTACTACTTTTATAGTGCATAAATATTTGGTTATAACTCATCCTTAAAAACCGGCTTATAACATGGAGAGAGAGTCTGAGGACTTATAACCGCACTTATTATTTCTTGAGTGTACTGCCTTATAAACCCACCTGTGAGAAAAGGGCGACCAAATGCCTATAAGCACATATGCCAAGATTTGCGATGTGGGACTCAATTAGAGTCTGTCACAGTCCATCCCTCTTTCAGGAACTAACAATCACGACGGTTCATACCTTAGTTAGGTGACACACCAAGGTCATGAGACTAGGACCAGCCGTAGCGAGGGTTATCTCTAAGAAAACAACTTGTTCTGGTACTAATTGTTATGGATACATCGGGTAAAACTCATCCTTAAAAATTGGCTTGTAAAGAGGGGGAGCCCAAGTACTTATAAACTCACATGCCAAGCCTTAACTGACCAATGTGTGGACTTGATTAGAGTTGTTACAAACATAATGATCTTTCGGAGTTGTAAATGTGCAGATGTTGCTATTTTGACCAAGTAGTTTTCAAGCAGTTTTCAAATTCTCGGGAGACAGTTGGCTAAATATCTGAGACTTTTTTGTTTTTTCTTTCCAGGCTTGTGGAAGAAAAGAAGAAGTTAGGTACCTTTTATGGATTAGGTTATATCGGGTACGAAAGGTGATTGAATTTTTCCAAAAGCTGGAGAAGGATATACGAATCAATTATCTGTTTACCAGGATTATTAAGCTTAGTGCTGTTGAAATCTACTGCACACATACTGCTGCCTGCATATTTTACTATTTGGCTACCACTCTGCCTCCTGAAAAAGAGGGGTACACATGGATTGGAAGTTTGAAGTTGGGTGATTACAGCTATTCAAATTTCAGAGACATCGACATCTGGACACGATACACAACATCTATGTATTTTGCCATTGTAACCATGGCCACTGTTGGTAAGTTACCTTTCTAATTCATGTTTGTACTCTATATAATCTACAGCATCGCGGATTCATATTATTTTCCTTCATCGTTTGTGTCTTGTAAAGTTCAAATCTAGAAAAATTTATTGAGTGATTGAAGTGCTTTGGAATTTTAATTTTCAATATCTCAATGGGGAAAGCAATGGACACTCAAAATGCCACTTTAATGGAAACAAAAGCTCTAGATTATCTGAAATGCAAACTTATTGTTTTTAAATTACAACGAAATGGTTGACAATCATTCATATCTTGAAACATTAATGGGGAGCCATTGATGTCAATACAAATGCAAGATTTTAATAGTACAATTAAACATATGTATGTGAAAAGGCTGGATCAAGATTCTGTCATCTGAAAAATTTGTGCTTGTGTATACATACAAAGGCTTGAAAATGAGATATGGTAATCTATTTCAATCTATGGAAGGCTTATTTATTCAAACATGATTGATTGTTAGTTGTGACAGGCTGACAGCATAGCAAATAGTTGATCTCCACTTGTGATGAAAGCAATTGCCCTGTTATCTAACATATACATTTTGAACTGGATGTTTTGCGCAACAGGTTATGGAGATATACATGCCGTTAATCTAAGGGAGATGATATTCATAATGATTTATGTCTCCTTTGACATGGTTCTTGGAGCTTACTTGATTGGTAACATGACTGCATTGATTGTGAAAGGATCAAAGACCGAAAAATTTAGGGACAAAATGACAGATCTCATTAAATATATGAACCGAAATAGACTTGGGAGGGACATTCGTGATCAGATCAAAGGCCATGTGGGGTTACAGTATGAGAGTAGCTACACTGAGGCTTCTGTTCTCCAGGATATCCCTGTCTCCATTCGTGCTAAGGTAATACCTCAGTAGGAGCAATCACTTTATGTTTTTCTTCATTCCCTCTATCATAATTGGTTACTTTTAAGAAGAAAAATGATTAAAGCAAAGAACCTTACAGAGGAGAAATTCTATTTTCAAAATATACTCATTTAATGTGCGGCAACACATATGCACCTCAATAAGTCTAGATCCTTTTGTCTCATCATTTGCTTTCCTTCTCACCTACTTGAAGTCCATAATAATAGAAGAAAGTCTGTGGACCTACTTGAAGTCCATAAATATAGAAGAAAGTCTATGTATCATATATGTGGCGTGGACATAATGTGAAGATATGCTCCTAAATAAGTCTAGATCCTTTTGTCTCATCATTTGCTTTCCTTCTCACCTACTTGAAGTTCATAATTATAGAAGAAAGTCTATAAACCTACGTGAAGTCCATAATTGTAGAAGAAATTCTATGATCATATATGCGGTGTGGACATTGAAAAAATTAGCCGAAACTGCTTCTTTGAATGTCACATATATTGTGAAAGCCAACCTCATCTAATGATTGGACTTAAAGTAGTTTCCTCCAGCAGACTTTTTGAGACATGTAGAAATCTAATGTCCATGTGTATGATATTTTCAAATTTTTGCTGGTCTAGATAATAAGAAAGTATATCTGACCATAATCTGGAAAGATTCTTCCCTATTGGCCAGGATTTTCAGGACAGGAATCATCAAATTTAATTTTACATTAACCCGATACCCAAGGAGAGGAATTCCAGGAGGAAGGTTAATGAAAAGAGAGGCTTCCCTCTGTCTCAGAGTTGTTACAGAAAATGGTCTCTAAATCAATGGGGAATTATGTTTTTCATTTTCTTTTCATTTTTCTCAAAGATAGTACCTGAATGATCTCCACAGGATCACAAGCCAAAAACTTTTGTGGCCTTGTCTTCTTTGGGAATGCATTTGAATTGACTTCCATCATAGAAGGAATCTGAAAATGGGCACATAAGTCAATGTTTGCCTAGTGAACAACCTTTGTCATACGTGCCAGTAATGGCATTTTAGAATTTTGTTGCATTTCTGGGGAATCAGTATAGAACATTTACCTTTTTAAATCATTTTAATCATAGTATCATTCACCATTTTTTGTACATTTGTTTAAAACATATGTTATGTTATATAATATCTATTCATGAATGTTGTCTGTTATATATTACTTATCAAACATAATTTGTACTGTATTTAACAGTACAGATTATCACATTGACATAGTTTCCCTTTCTCTTATCATTCTTTTTTTTTTTTTTTTCCTTTTGCAGATTTCTCAAACATTGTACATGCCGTATATTGAAAAGGTTTCTCTTTTTAAGGGATGCTCTTCAGAGTTTATTAATCAAATTGTAAGTTTTAGCCATCCATTTACCTAGTGCATCATGCAAGAAAATGCCATAAATTGAATGTTGAAATAAGGGAAACTAACACTGATGCTATTTAGTTACCCATGACTTGGCACTTCTTTATTGTAATGAGTAGAACATGGCAATGGGTGCACCTTGAAACATGTGTTATGTACTACATGTAACGATTTCACAACTCTTAGCATACATCTTGAATTTTGTATGGCAAGGATGGATGTTTGGCTGTAACATAAGTCGTTGAAAAGGCTGTTTTGAACAGTATGACTTGTGAATTTAGTTTTAGTGCATTGGTGTAATGCAGTCACAGGGCTGGTATGCAATGGCTAGGCACTCTCATAGAACTCTCCTCATCTTCCATAAACATCCTCACTTAACTACTACTGAGAAATGAAAACAATCCATATAAATTATCTTTTGTATTTTTCTCTGTTTTGCAGGTTATTAGACTCCATGAGGAATTTTTTCTCCCAGGAGAAGTGATAATGGAACAGGGGAACGTGATAGATCAACTTTACTTTGTCTGTCATGGGGTGCTGGTATGATCTAATATCCTTTTGTCTGCAATGTCAGTCATTCAGTTTGTTGTTTTCCTCATTTGCTTTCTGTTCTCTGTCTTCTCAATGATTTTTCAAGCTCATTATTATTTTGCTTATATTTCTCAAGAATGAATGACATTTTTCAGCATGTTGCTGTGATTGTTCTTACCACCCATTTATATATGTTATTTTGTCCTTTTTTCTCCTTGCTTGGCTTGAAATATATGTAAGTTTTTTTTTTTAAAAAAAAATAGAAACACAGCTTCACACCTTTATATATGTTAAACTGGTTTTTCACATTGGGCTGCATCAACACATGTTGAAAGTGGCTGTATTTCATGCTGACCAGTTTAAAAACTTGTAAGTACACTCTATTTTAAATTTTTAATATACCAATTTTTTTTTTTTTAAATTGGCTCTTCAACGTATAAGGCACTTTTGATGATTCAACAGTCCCCCAAAAATAAAACAGAAAGAAAACATTTACTGGTTATTTTAGGGGAAAAAAATTGATCTTATAACATGTTATTTTCGTTGTTGAAAATAATGACACTGCAGTGATCAAGTGAACAATCTCTACTTCAAACAGAAAACAAAAACAATGACAAAGGGGAAATTTCTAGCATTGTATATTTCATATCTCTTATGTGCAAGTCTATTGTCATTTTATTTCTTCAGGTGTCAAATTACAATAAAATTAAAAAAGAAAAATTGAAAGACAATATCCCTGCTGCATATTTGTGCAATGGTTTCCAAGTGTCAAATATGTGGTATGGCCAGTTTTACAACATTTATAAGCAGGAGATTCTTGTTCACCGCCTAATATATGTTGGTTATCTTAATTGATATTCTAAGCCACTCTTATAAACTACAAATCCATAGAATTATTTAAAATTAGCAATATTTACCTTTGTGCAGGAGGAGGTTGGTGTGGGGGAAGATGGATCAGAAGAAACTGTTTCACAACTACAACCTAACAGCTCATTTGGAGAAGTCTCTATTCTTTGCAACATTCCTCAGCCTTATACAGTTCGTATATGTGAACTGTCTAGGCTTCTGCGGATTGATAAACAGTCTTTTACAAGTATTCTTGAGATATATTTCTGTGATGGTAGGAAAGTTTTGACCAACCTTTTAGAGGTAATATGACTATGGTGATGAATTAATTGCTACTGCTGAAGTTCTACTTTTCTGTTTGTGGCTGTAGTAGGTAGAAAAGCATGACTAAATATCACTGGATTTTTCATTTTTCATTTAAACAATAAATAATTAAGTAGTCAATTTTTGCAATTACATAATTGACAGGGCAAAGAATCCAATCTTCGACTTAAGCAGGTGGAGTCAGACATCACATTTCACATTGGTAAGCATGAAGCAGAGCTTGCATTGAGGTTTAATAGTGCAGCTTACCATGGAGATTTGTATCAGCTGAAAGGTTTAATCCGTGCTGGAGCTGATCTGAACAAGACAGATTATGATGGAAGATCCCCCTTGGTTTTGGTTTATTTTTCTGATTGTCAATTACTTAGTTCTGAACTTATCTTTACTAGCCCTTTTGATGGGACATCTAGAAAATGGTAGGTGCAGGTCATCCTAGCCTGTTTGGAACTGCAATTGCTAACATTGCTAGTTATTTGAAAATTTAATTCTATTCTGGAGTTCTTAGTAGTGATATAACCCGCACCATTGAGAAGTTGTGACAGGATAGTTTCTTGTCTTTGCCTATGAAATTAGTACTGTTGAAGATTAAATTAATGCTATTGAACAATGGGTTTTGTACTGCATTTAAATGATTAGATAAATGCTAAAACTCTACGATTTCTACTTCTGGAATATTCAGGATAAAGACAAATTAAATATAAGCATGAAGAACAACCTCCACTACTTTTTATGTTACCTGTGTATATGTTTAAATTGAACAGAAAAGTTTATTTTCAGTTGTACTTTACCAGTTCTTTATAGGCCCAAGCCTTATTGCTAACTCCTTATGGATGAGAGTTCCAAGAAACATGCATTCCAATTTAATTGATATGAGATTAATGGGTTTTTGAATTTCTATGCTGTTGCAAGTTGTCATGGAACCAGAATTGCTGGGAGTTTTTCAACTAATTGTTGCCATCTGATCATGATCTTTTGCTTTCAACAGCATCTGGCAACATCAAGAGGGTATGAAGATATTACACTTTTCCTTATTCAAAAAGGAGTAGACATTAACATTAAAGGTAATTGTATAATGAAATAATTTCCATATTAGTTTGTCTATGAAACTTTAATCTGTCAGTCAAGTCATGGTAACATGTGTCGTTGATTTGTTTTACACAGATAAATTTGGGAACACACCCTTGCTAGAAGCCATTAAATGCGGTCATGACGGAGTTACTTCTTTACTTGTTAAAGAAGGGGCCTCCTTGAATGTAGATGACGCTGGTAGTTTTCTATGTACTGCTGTTGCCAGGGGGGATTCAGATTTACTTAAAAGAGTTTTGTCCAATGGCGTTGATCCAAATTCCAGAGATTATGACCACCGGACCCCACTTCACGTAGCCGCTTCAGAGGGATTATATTTGATGGCAAAGTTGCTGTTAGAGGCTGGTGCCAGTGTCTTTACAAAGGACAGGTACCATTGAAAACTTTATTTTGCCTCATAGATATATGGATACAGTCATGCTATATATTACTCTTAAGGCTATGTGCATTTAATTCAATCTTTTTGATGCCTTACTACAAATGCACTGATCTGTTTGGTGTCACTCTCTGTGAACCACCTTTGATGATTGAGAAAGAAACCAAAAAATAATAATAAAAACATAAAATAAAAGAGGAAAAATGTATTCATTGGAAGTCATTGCTTTTTGAATACTTACTGTGCAGATGGGGAAACACCCCTCTTGATGAAGGCAGAATGTGTGGAAACAAAAATTTGATCAAGCTACTTGAAGATGCAAAATGCACTCAGCTGTCAGAATTCCATTATTGCTCTCAAGGCATGATAGGTATTGCTGAAAATCTGTTACTACTTCCATTATGCTAACTCTGATCTATTTGATATGTCTTATCTTAAATACTACCCAAACTAGCTGCTGAACAAATTAGTTTTTCTGGAGAAAGTTAAATTATGAATAAAACCGATGAAAAAAAAAACTGAATTATAGGTGTTTATAGAGGATCTTGTTGGTTGGCAAAAAGTTGTCACCATTGGCATAGCCGCATAGGTTGGTCTTATGCTGAGATAATTCCTAATACCGTATCTTTCAGGAAAAGGACAATGATAGTATTTATACACTGATATATCTTCATGCAGATGCTCAAATGTAATTAACAGACTTGCTAGATGATCCAATAACTTGGGGATCCAAATGCAAACAACTTGCTCAGTTCTCTATTTTTAACTAATAGAATGGGGATCCTAACATAGGATCAATCATTTAATCGGAATCTGATGCATGTTGAAATCCAAAACACAAGTAATAAAATATTTGTTAGTAATGGAATCTTTTGTTGATAATTACAGATAAAAAGCACCCAAGGAAATGCACTGTGTTCCCTTTCCACCCTTGGGATGAGAAAGTGCATAGAAGACATGGAATTGTGTTGTGGGTCCCACATAACATTGAAGAGCTTATCAAACTTGCAGTAGATAAGTTAGATTTTCCAGGTGGTCATTCGATGTTATCGGAAGATGGAGGTAAAATTCTTGATGTAGACATGATTAATGATGGTCAAAAACTGTACTTAATCAGTGAAACACAGTAGGTTATAGGCAATTGGGTGGCTATCAAATGAAAAATTGCAGCTTAATTCCTGTCTTATATTTGCTTACATATCAGTATATCTGCTGCATTTCTGCATTCTTTACTATATATGCACATATGATATGTCTTACGCATATACATGTTGTATAAGACAGCATATACATATTTGTAGCCATCGGCTTTGATTAAGCATGTATTTTGGTTCGGAATTTTAAAATCTGAGCTTATGAGTTATGAGTTACGATGCTCTCAGCAATAATAAGAAGAAGCTTTAATTGAAAATGTATTAAAGATAGCACAAGTTGTATCATTATTTACAGGTCCTTCATTGCGTCGATATCAAGCCAGAAGAATTTTTTATCTTTTGTTTTTCGGAAAATGATGCCCGAATCAATTTCTAAAACAGTAAAAAAAGCGACAGATAAGATTTGAAGATGCAGTGAAGATAGCTTAAGGAACGAAGGCTTGTTGTCTATCAAGTGAGGGACAAGCCCGAGTGATGTCAATTCTCAAGCCATCTCAAATTGATCTTAAAAAGTCAAAAAAATTAAGGGGAAAAAACGAAAAGCAAACTCATTGACTTCTCTCAATATTCTCTAAATAATTACTTCAACTTAAGATTTCTGTGGAGTGGATAATTTTCTACACTCTGACACTCTCTTCTTTAATTAAATATTTATTATAAAAATATTTTTGATTAACTTCATATTTTCTCTCCCAATTTTTCAGCTCCTCAAACCTCTTTGAATAGAATTGTTTGTTTTAGGAATTGGCTAAAGTTATAAATTTTAATGCCAATTAGAAAGTATAATCAACAAATGTCCGAATTCAAGTGACACAAAGAGTGGAAATGAAGAAGAAAAATAATCCATGGCCAGAAGTGAGTAAAATATCTATTTTTTTGACTTAAAAGAAGGAGTCAATAGGAATAAATATTCTTTGACCAAAGCAATAAAAGGTGCTCATGTCAGTTATCCTTTGATGCCCCTAAAAAGTAAAAAGACCACAATATTGAGGGCCTACTACATGGCCAGCTATGGAAGTTAAAAGATTTTCTTTCCTCCTAAGGTCACGCATGTCACCATTAAAGCACCAAAGGCAAAAACACTAAAATAACCTCACTTACGAAGGACAAATCAGTGAAATTCATAAATTATCTAAAATTACTAAAATACCCTCAGGAACACTCCTACATGAGCGCTACATGTTCAATTTTGATAGAGAGCTCTTTTTTTTTTGCTTTATCCAACTCTAAGCCCTTTTTCCAGATTTGATTTGTTGAGAGACTGTTTCATCTTCTTCTTCCTCCATATCTAGGACTTCTTTATCTATTTGTATACCTCCACGATAGATTTTGGCTATTTCATGTAGATCTTAACTCTTGGAGGCTCTTTTTCTAGATCTAATTTCTTGAGAGGCTATTTCATCTTCTTCTTTCTTTATTTTTATACCTTCATGCAAGATCTTCATCCTCTCATCTTCCAAAGAAGCCTTTTCCCATAATCTTCTTTTAGAAAACTCTCTAATATTCATAAGATCCACATCTCCTTATGTTATTATTCACCATAAACAACCTTTAATAAGGCTTTGTTGATATTGTAAGGAAAGTCATGTAATACTTCACGTACATGTGGGTTGGAGATGATTGCTCCCATGGATGTAGGCCAAAACATAAAACCACATAAAATCTTGTGTGTTCTTTATTGTTTATGCTTATTTTCTACTTACTATGATGGTTTTACTCCATATCATATTTCATATATAGGTCACCTAAGTTATATACCATGAGCCTTAGAGATAAACTCTCTAGAGTTATCCTTGAGTTCACCAAAGCTATTCCCTAAGCTCTCTTGAGGTCTCATGTCAACTTTCTAAATTAACTTCCATGAGTTCTACTGAGCTATCCATAATATTCCAAACTCAGAATACCTTAGTTCACCTCCTATATCACCGCAACTCACCTCTCATATCACCTCAGCTATGCCTCCTATCCCAAAAAGTAGCAAAACACGCCTAAATCCAAACTTAGCATAATCTCCCATTTTAAACATAAATTTATTTGTTTAAATCAGATTTGACTTTAATTTGGTGAGAACAACTACTCAATAGTTCAAATTGAATCCTAGTGAAAATCTAGTTAAAACAACACACACACACACACATATATATATATATTAGTCATTTTTATTTTTATTTTTAGATTATTGAATTATTTTATTGGACAAGGAATTAATTAGAGATTATGGATGAGCAATACATACATTGAACAATTAATAGAAGCCATGGCTTAGCTAAAGTGTACAGTAGGTAAAGACAAGTTTAATTTGCATTGAAAAGGAATTTTAATTTTACAATTACAATACACATGCAAGGCCATGAAAAAGAGAAGACATTTAATTTCTTCAGCTGACATAAGTCTGTGGCTTATTAAGTAATGGTGGCATTGAATTTTAAAATGAAGCTAATTGATTGTTTTAGATTAATAGAGTTGATTAAGATTTCGAGTCAAAATCCAACAAGGATTTTGCTATGTACTTTGTCACCTAGCATTATACAACATACATAAGAGAAGAAGAGGAAGAGAAGTGGCAATAATGTTCATCAAATTCTTCCATGGTTTGTTCTATTTATTTTGTTGCTTTACAAATTAAGTATATTTAGCTAATTTTTTATACTGAGTGTTGATACCGAATTTTTTCTTGCCTAGAGTTAAGCCAAGTGCAACAGATGAAGGTACACCTGAACATACAGTAGCAAACAAAAAGCGGTGAAATAGGGTTAGAAAAGGGGATTTCTCGTGATTCTGATATGATGCTTAAGTTAGTGGCTGAAGAATTCAAGTTGAATCATAAAACTAGAGTTCAAGTGAACTTACCTCTCTTTAAGAGGGCAGCATAGCATTTATTGTATACCACATTTTTAGGTTCCCTTATTTTGGCGAATGAGGGGAGTTATTGACTTCACCTCCTGTATTTTAGGAGGTCATGGGATGGTGGCGCAGTTGGCATAATTTGACCCCTAGGTCGTGCCCCTACTTTCGTGTGCTTGGTGGTTTGGTAGTCAATTTTTCATCATTATTATCGTGTTTCTATGAGTCTCTTCTATTAATAAGCCTTATTCTTACATTTTTGCCCTACTGGCTTAGTGTCTTCGACTAATTCATGGCCTCGATTGAGAGTTCCTTGTTTCCAACCTCAAGGAGTCCTTAATTCCACGTGGTGATCCTTGTTCCTACATTTGAGGGATCCTAATTTCCCTTTGGAGATCCTAACCCTCTCTAGGTGGTATGAATGACTAATTTGCATATCAATGCATATCCTCAGTTCATGAAAGGAATTTTTGAAATTTAAAAATCTCTTTTTAAAGTGTCGATTCTTTTTTTAATTGGGTCTAACACCATGTTCGCATGGGATAACCCTTTTACTTGCTGATTTTGTTTTACACAATTCCTCCTCTGCACCTCTCATGTTCGCATGAGATATTCCTTATCACTTGAACTTGAATAACTCTTAAGAGACTTTGGAGCATTAGGGAGTATGTTCCAGTATTCCAAAGGAGCTTTCTAAGTTATAGCCCATTTTAAGATATTGATCGTAGACACTTCTCAACAAGATGAAGTATTTTGATCACGATATTAGAAGTTTCATTATTTAAGAGCGAGTGATGAGGTATGATGAAGTCCAGTTGCATCTGATGTAGCCCTTTTGTGATGAGACAACATCGGTTGTAGTACTCTAGAGGCAAGCCGCATCTGGTGTAGTCTTTTGCCAATCATCGATATGTTAGATGGCTTGCAGGTATGCCTACACTTTCGCACCTGGGTAGCTCGATCATTTTCTTAAATAGTATTGTTGTATCCTTACTTGGGTACTTTATAATTGAAAAATTTTATCAAGTCTAGGGAAGAAATCACTTTGAAGCATATCTTTGTGTTTCCTCTCTACCCATTATGTAGGTCATTTTCATTTATGGAATTTAGAAGGAAGGATGGACATCTTGAGAGAAGGTCTAGGAATGGTGGAAACATGGTTGACAATTAAATAATTGCTTTGATTCCTAGAAGAGAGAGAGAGTAGCCTACCTTATGGAACTAAACAATGTTCCTTCTCCGGCCACAGACATTCACCACACCTCTATTGGACCATCACACACCCTTGAAATTATTCCAAAACACAAGGCTGTACTCCAGGTTCAAGTTCGATGAGTCAAACCCATCTGAATCCAACCTCAATGAAGACATAAACCCCACAAAAGCATCACACCCGGGTATGTCTCCTTCTGACCTCCTGCTTGCCAAGCGGATGCGGTGTCCATTTGTGGGAATCCTGAGTGGAGGAGGGGATTGTGTGATCACTAGACCCTGTTTGTCCATCTTCAAGGGGCTCGTATCTTCTCTAAGTTCGATTTCATCTTCATCCCATATCTCTCTTTCTTCTACTCTATCTCCTATATTCCAGAATCTGCTCAAATCAATGAGTCCCAGTTTCCCATCATGAGTCCTTACAATCTCTACAGACAGAAAACTTCTTTCACGATTAGATTTGCAAAGATTGATCGTATAGCTTCAATATATTCCTCCTTCTGGAGCAATTCTTCACACTTATAGTAGTTTATAAGCACGCTTGTCTCCTGTTAATTATTTTTTCCTTGGTGGCGATTTTCCTTTGGCAGCTGCATAGTTTTGTCTTGAGGCAAGTTAAATTGCCTAGATGACTTCTACATGCCTGGTTTCATAATTAAATGGTTATCGTTTCTGGCAATATGTCTTAGCACACACACTTTATGCATATATTCATTCTTTTTGGAAGGGTGGAAATCACCCACCTGCAATTGCATAGGTGGCAATCCTTCATGCTAGGATGCACATTTGCTCATACCACAATTATGCATGCTTGAACGCACTTTTGCGCAATTAGTAAATTCGTGCTTGAATGTATTGTTGCGCAATTGGTAATTATTCATGCTTAAATGCACTTTTGTGCAGTTAGTAATTATTCGTACTTGAATGCACTTTGTTTCGATGGTGATAATTCGTGCTTTATCTGCACTCTGTTATATTGGTGAAAATTTGTGCTTTATCTACACATTATTTTAATGGTGATAGTTCATGCTTAGTTGGCACATTATTCTGATGGTGATAATTCATGCTTAGTCGGCATGTTATTATGGTCACAACAATTTTTGCTTAACCGCACATTACTCTGATGGTGATAACTCGCGCCTAATTAGTACATTATTTTAATTGCAATAATTTGTGCCTAGCGGCATATTATTCTAGTAGCGATAATTCACGCATAATCTACACGTCATTCTGATGGCGATAATTTGTGCTTATTGAGCACATTATTCTAATTGCAATAATTCATGCCTAGCCAACACATTATTTTGATAGTGATAATTCGCGCTTAATCTACACGTCATTTTGATGGCGATAATTCATACTTAATCAGCACATTATTCTAATTGCAATAGTTCGTGCCTAGCCGACACATGATTTTGATGGCGATAATTCATGCTTAATTAGCACATTAATCATTATGATAGCAATGATTCATGCTTAATCAGCAGATTATTCAAATTGCAATAATTTGTGCCTAGTCAGCACATTATTCCGATAGCAATAATTCACGCTTAATTTGTGTTTGCATTTTTGCTCAGCTGGGAACAAATCCGCAATTATCGGCACTTTTATTCAAATTGTAATAATTCACAATTATCTGAATGTTGGCCAGACGGTAATAACTCATGGTTATCTGCAATTTTGCTTAGATGGCGATAACATGCGACTATCTATGCATCACTCAAATGGTTATATAGTTCTGCATTTTCGCACACTGCTTAGAGGGCAGTATAGTTTGTGCTTACTTACGTATGGCTTAGAGGGTCGTATAAGTCGTGCTTGCTTGCACTTGGCTTAAAAGGGCTGTATTAGTAGCACATCAGAGGGTAGTAAAATTTGTGCTTATTTACCTGCTCATAGGCCAATATAATTTGTGCTTCGGAGGGTAGTATAATTCGTATTTATTTGCGCACTGCTCATAGCGCTATATATAATTCATACTTTAGAGGGCAGCATAATTCGTGTTTATTTGCACACTGCTCATAGGGCAGTATTACTCGTGCCTTGGAGGATAGTAATTACCCATCATATGGGTTAGGATCCTTTAATTGGCAAGGCATTCTCAAGATCATCCAATTCTAGTTCATTTAAAGTGGTAAGTGTCGAGACAAGTGTGCACACTTTATGGGTCATTGTCCCTTCTTATTTTTTTTAGGTTTCTTAGGTACACTGATCTTATTACATTTCTAATCTCAATTGGTCTTTTGTGATGTTGACTTTTACACTATAGAATATTATAACTAGATGAGAAAATTAAATTGCATTAAATAAAAGAACATGGTAGTTGTAGACACCTGTGGGCATTTCCTTTCCTTGATTAGACATCAGAATCCTCTTTTCCATAGTTGTCTTCTTGGTTAATTGACAACCCTCATCAGGTCTTGAGCTGATGGCCTTTCTACAGGCATTGATTTGATTATTTTGTACTGCTTTTCATTTTTGCCTGACTGTTTTGTCTCATGGAGATTTTGTATCGTTGTTTCTTCCTTTTATTGCTTAGCTATCACATGTATGCATCTTGTTCCAATGAAATTTGTCATCAATCCTCTTGTGATGCTTCAGGATTAAACTTATAATTTGCTGCATTGAGGTCATGATCTTCTAATGTGGGCTTGCACGATGCTAGATCTTTGTTAAAGGTAAATGCCTATGTAAGAACAAATGATTCCTTTAATATAGAACACAAACTTTCTCAAAAGTAATTTCGCAATGATTAATTTCATGTTTCCAAGAAAATAATAAGCATATTGCACATATAATAATTTCGCATTTCCAAGTAAATAATAAGCATATTGTACATATAATAATCCCTGAATCATAGTGGTTTGTTCTTCCTAATGTGAATCTGACAATGATAAGTGAGACCCTACACTCAATGAGGTTCTGTTGTCGAGGATCGTTCTAATTCAGATTTAAACAATCATAAAATTAAGACCTTGACCCTTTATCTATAAAGATAAGAACCGATGATATAAGAAATTTGGGATTGATGCCACACTAAAAAAGAAGAAGAGAAGATTGTGAGTTGTAAGTCAAGAAAGGACGCCACAAGATGAAATCTTGCTAAGTTCCTAACAAATATCTTTTAATCGGGTTTGATATTCTTCACCTGGTTAAAAAACTCCATATAACAGCTTCTGAAGTCCGTTATAAACAAATGTTTCAACCTTATACTGATATCCTGAGATTATTTTATATCTCAAACTCTCCCCCTTCATATGATCCTTTTAAATCTCATTTTCTTCCTTACTATCCAGAAGGTCACAGCCAGTTCTTTCATCCTTCTCCCCTATGGAAAAATGAAAACTTCTTCATTAAGCTCCCTTTTAAGCTTAACGAAGACATTAACCCAACCAAAGCTACCCATCCAGGCATGACACCAACTGATCTCAAACTAGCCCAAGAAGAATGTTCGCAGTTGTTAAAACAAGGTCTCATTGAGCCTACAAATTCTGAGTGGGCTTGTCAAGCCTTTTATGTGGAAAAGCGGTCTGAAATAGTAAGAGGAAAAAAACGTCTTGTTATTGATTATCAGCCTCTCAACTGTTTCCTTAGAGTTGATAAATTCCCCTTGCTAAAAATCCAATCTTTATTTGTTCACATCCGGGATGCTAAGGTCTTCTCAAAATTTGACCTTAAGGCAGGTTTCTGGCAATTAGGAATTCATCCTCATGACAGACCCAAAATAGCTTTTTGCATTCCAAATGCCCACTACCAATGGAAAGTAATGCCATTTGGCCTTAAGGTAGCCCCCTCACTTTTCCAAAAGGCCATGATCAAGATCTTTGAACCAATCCTTCATCATGCACTTATCTATATAGATGACGTGCTATTATTCTCCAAAGATCATGATTCCCATCAACAATTACTTTCCCACTTTCTTGAGATAGTGGAAACATATGGCATAATGTTGTCTGACAAAAAGAGTATCCTAGGCCAAGACACTGTTACCTTTCTTGGCATGACACTAAAAGATGGATACTATAGTTCTGGTCTACACATAGCCCAAGAACTCATTCATTTTCCAGATGAGCACTTGTCAAAAAAGTAGATCCAGCAGTTCCTAGGTATCATCAATTTCCTTCGGGAATTCTTTCCACATGTAGCTGTTCATATTAGCTAGCTTTCAAAGATGCTCAAGAAACCAGCCCCACCATGGGGCCCCCCCAAACTACTGTTGTCCAACATCTCAAGCAAATTGCTTAGCATCCTCCTCCATTGAGAATTCCTACTGATGGACAGTGTATCCTCCAAATTGATGCAAGTGATGAATTTTGGGGAGCCGTTCTTTTGGAAAAACATGATGGTAAAGAATCTTACTGTGCTCATGCTAACGGACAATTCAAGGAATCAGAAAAGCACTACAATGTGATCTACAAAGAAATACTATCTGTTAAATATGGAATTCAGAAATTTGAATTTCATCTTATTGGCCATACTTTCCTTGTCAGACTAGACAATTCCTCCTTTCAAAAAATCTTTGAATTAAAAAATAAGGTTCTTCCAAACAAGCATCTTCTACATCTCAAAACATGGTTATCAAAATATGACTTCACAGTCTAGCATATAAAAGGAGACCATAACCTCATCCCTGATCTCTTGTCTTGACCTTCATCTTCATCCCTAGAATCCTCCTTTGTCCCAGTCCCAGTCATCTACATGGCTCCTACTTTACCCAGCACAACCTTAACAAAAAAGTCTTTTCCTTGCAATCTCACCTTCTCCAGTCCCTTCCAAATCCAAGATTTTGTAAAGAAATTTGTTTTTCGATACTTCATGAACATATATCGCACCCAGCCGTCCAGATTTCCAAGCTTTCATCCATATCACATTTTTCTTATAGGCCTAATGATTAACCCCTCCAGGGATATCACAGAAGACAAATTATGGTATTTATGGTGTCTCACCATATTATATGCCACTAAACTAGTCTTCCATGTTCAACCAATGTTCAGGTGTCTCACAGACCCAAACCAGGCACACTCTCTCACATGGACTCTCTTTGAATGGTTTTCTCCTCTCCCTTGGTGGAGAAAACACCACCACATCAATCACCTCCCTAATCAAGAAGGAGAATAGTTCACCTCAGTCTTTATTATCCACCATCCTTATTTCCAACATCCTGTTACCAAACTCTTTTGGACTCAGGATCAAGCTTATGAATGAAAAATTGTTCCTCATAATTTTCCTTTAAACCATGACCCTAACCTTGTCTCTGCCTTGAGACAATATCTTTTTGAACTAAACAATGTTCAGTCCACCCCTGTTGACATTCAGCACACCTCCCTCGGTCCACAACATGAACTTAGGGTCATCCCGACTACCAGGTCACCTTCATCCAGTAATCCTCCTCCCTCTGGGATTTTGATCAAAGAAGAAAAGCCTGATTTCACTGATATTCTCTTCCAGGATTCACAAGATCCGTGGGAAGAATTCACCTTAATCCTACATCCTACTGAAGCATCACATGCTCCCTCCTCAAGTACAGCTCCACCGACAGACTCACCTACCCGACAATATTATAAGAACTTGCCTTGGTGGAAAGAGCCATTTGCTGAAGTTGACAGTGATGTTGACAACTTATCTCCTTCGCACAACTTTTGAGAATACTTTGTAATAATTGCTTTAGCTTTCGTAAAAGCAAAGCATCTGCTTTACTTTATCTTTTCTTTAAGGTACCTTCCGTTTGCTTTATCTTTTGAAAAAAGTCCAAAGTCAGGGGTCTTGTCCTGTCTGGAATCTTTGGCTTTTTGTTTTTCCTTTTGTAAAGAGGATAAGGCTTGTTTTGTCCTCTTCTCTTGAATTTTTCTATATAAGGAAAATTCAGGCTCAGTTATAATCATCGAAAGTTTGGGAAATAAAAATCCAAGTTTGTAAATATCATGACTTTCTAAAAATTTCTCTCTTTCCTTTATTTCCTAGGAAAGACAATTGACTCTCATAATAGTTCACTTCCATCCATCTCTTTTAACGAGTATGCTTTGCACTTGCCTCTTTGTAGGATCTTGTGCACCAGAAAGTTCTTGGTTTTGAGATCGATCGTACCAACCGCAGTTCATCCTGTTTAAAAGTCAAGGAGTGGCTTCCCCATTGGGTGGTAGTGGTTGTCCGACTGGTATCAGTTATGGTAAGATGAAATTCCAGAATTCCCCTTAATGAGACATATAAAGCTTATCTAATGTAGTTTCAGCTTTGTAGTGGAGGTAGCCATTATGGACTTCTAATTTTGAGTTTTAGGTAGAGCTTTATTGTCACTTTCATTTACGCTCTAATTAACTCGGTTGACTATTCGACGCTTAGCAAAATTAAAGTTGCACTTTCTGGTACGTAGGAAGAATCTTATCTTTGCATTGCACCCTACTGACACTTGCTTAGATGAGGGATGTTATTCTTAGCTGTGCTTTTTTCACCCCTCAATAGTGGGAGAGCATTCTATCAGGCAAATAAAATACCTTAGGCTTATCAACAAGAATACAATACCTTTAATCCCAATTTCCTTACAAATTTTCTCCCTCACTTTGTTGGGAAGATTGCAAAATTTCTTTTTGAATTGACCCTAAAGTATACTTGGCATGTTTTGATGCATTTTTTAAGACAACTTTAGCAACGTCAACATTATATGTTGCCAAAATTTTTAATAATTCAACGAAACATCCCCTATTCCTTAAATTTACTCCCTCATCATTGATTGAAATGTAACCACCAGATAGCATTAATTATAGTCTTGAGCCTCAACATATTAATCTTTTTTTCTTTTGTAGTTTGAACATTCAAGATGGATTTATTAAATTTGCACAACTTCCTACACCGGCATTATATGATTCCCCCATGTGAACCAAGAATGCACTTTTTTCTCCCACCAGTAACTTTTCTCCAATTTTTAAATCCATTCACTATAAATGTAATTGATTCAGAACGTCTATTTGGCATTACAAAAAGAAAACATGGTAAACAAAATGCAGCATCCTTAGAAGGAAAATGCTCTAACTATGATGAAAATTTAACATACAAAGAAGATTGAAGTCTAAGTATGACCTACTAGCCCAAATGCTGGATATTTTGAAAGAATAATCTGATATGGTCGTACTTTAATATAAGCTTGATATATTTCATCACGATGATTCACAAGATAATCCCATATTTGTTGACACAAACTAGGATCACATTGTAAAGAGTTTAGATTGTCATATTTTCTTGAAATTCTTGGATATTTAAGCGGATGTTACTCTCAGTCATGGGTTGAAGGTTCAACATTAATTTAACTCAGAATTAAAGAATTTAGACTTTTTGATGCATCATGTCAGAGTATGTGGCATTGTTATACCTGAACTATAACAGTTTGAAACTATTCTTTGGACTAGTAGTCTGCATGTTCGGGTTTCTAGCCGATATACCCTAAAACTTAGAGAAAATACGAGCCCCTTGAAGATGAACAAACAGGATCTGGATTTTTGGAAGGGGAAACTTATCATCTTTAAGAAAAGAATTAAGTGGCTGGTAATCAATAACTAATCTCTTTTTTCCACGAACTAATTCAGATCGTTTTTCAACATAAAAGGTTTGACAAGCCCAATCTGAATCAGTAGGTTCAATTAGACCTTGTTGAAGTAACTGAGAGCATTCTTGCTTGGCAAGCAAGAAATCTGAAGGAGACATACCTGGATGAGTTTGAAAGGAAGATGGATAAAAAATTGTTCATTCTTCCAAAGTGGTGAAGGATGGTGAAATTGTGAATGAGTTGCTGGACAAAACTCTAAGAACTTATGGGAGAGATGACTGTATGAAGATGGTGTTTCTAAAAGTGCATACAGCCGAATAGTATCTGTATAGGGTAAAAACATTTGTTTGTAGCGAACTCCAGAACTGGTGAGGAATAGGTTTTTAACTAAATGAAGAATGTCAAAACCTATGAGTAGATCTTTGTCAGGGAGTTTTGAGGCTACAATCTTTTTCCAAATTATACAATTCGGAAAGAATTGAATACCAATGGGTTTTTTGGTAATCAAAGTGGTCTCAAAAGTTTCTCCATTAACAGCTCTGAAAAGCTTTGAATGAGGTTCCCAATAGTCTGAGGGAAGAACAGAAGGGTCAATCATACTGGTATCTGCACCAGTGTCAATAAACCCGATGACAGGAACATGTTTATGAAACTTGGAAGGAAGGATTGACATTTTGAGTGAAGGTCTGGGAATGGTGGAAACATGGTTGACATTTTGAACTGTAGAGATGACTGAAATATCCTCAGAATCTGAAGATTCTGCGATGATGAAAGCAGTTTGGTCATCTTGTTCTGACTGTTCAGAAAAGTTTGATTCAACATCTTCGTTCTCAGATAACAGGGAAGAATGTTGAAGGTGTTGTATGAGATGAACAGCTTTGGTAGACTTATGGGGACAGTTTCGAGCAAAGTGACTGCGTTTCTTGCAGATGAAACAACGGTTATGCTTTTTCTTTCTGTACTGGGAGACATCCTTTTTTCTGAAATACCAGAAAGGTTTTTTGGAGGATGATTTTTTGTGGAAGTGTTTTTGAAAATGTTTTTTTCTTTTTGGGTGAACAAACACACTTCTTTTCATCTTTGCACTCCATCTTGAGATAAGGTTTTTTACAAGCTTCAGATAAGGATTTTGTGTTGGCCATGAGATCTTTGAAGAATTCCTTCTGCTCACAGATTTTATCCAGACATAACATTGCCATTTGGAAAATCTTTCCCAAAGAGATGTCAGCAATGCTGAGATTAGTGGCTGTGAGTTTTCTTTGAAGATCAGGTTGTAACTCAGAAGGAAGAGAGGCTATGAAGACATGTTTGAGAGAAGGTTCATTGAACCCATTCAGCTTGTAAAATAGAATACTCATTCTTTTGTAATGAGATTCCAAAAGATGTCTTTTGAGAGAATAACACTGCATCGGTAGATGCTGTTTGTTCACCAATGAATTGTTCATGGATGATGTTGAGTGCGGTACCAACAGGTGATTGCATGAATTGGAGTTGTCTATATTCTCCCAAGCTTTCTAACCAATCTCGCAAAGAACCCGTAGATCGGGCCATGAATTCACGAAGGACAGCTTGAGATTGAGCATTTGGCTTTGTTCCTTGGAGATCAATCCATGTAGCAAATTCTTGAAGTCTAGCAGGCCATTTGTGACGGGGAATGTCATCAAATGTGAACCAAGATGCTGAAGATGGTTTTGTGGAGTGATCATGAGCTGGTGGTGGCATAGGTGGCACTGGTTCTGTGTGAGATGCTTTATGCTCATCATCAGAAGAACTGTCTTCAACAATTGGTGTAGAAGTTGAAGCACTGGGATCTTCAGTTTTAGTTGCCATCAATATGCTCGTAATGTCAGCATATTCTGATTCAGAGTCAGTGGAGGTACTGGTTGAGTTTGTGAATGAGGAAGATGAGTTTGACTCTGACAGAGTGGACTCACATACTATTTCTGGTTCAGAGGATTCAGGAGATGAGTCTTGGACAGTATGATAATGATACTGATCCATTGGTCCTTTATCCTTTTTAGGGGGTTCAGGAGTGGCTTGTGGTGAATCTTCCGGAGGTACCGGAGGAACAGATGAGGATGAAGTTGGCTTTGACTTTGGTTCTGAAATTTTTACTTTGGACTTTGATTTTTTAGGTGAAGCGCGTTTTGGTTGAGGAGTTGGTTGGAGATGTATAAAAAGGTGAATAGGTTTCAAACATAGGAGGAGGCACAAGTGTGGATTGTGTCTGGGTGAAAAGTGTTGGATGAGTCTTTTCAGCATCAATTCTTGCCAATTCAGCTTTGAGCTTTCTGATCTCTGCTTCTTTCTTGTTAAACTCGGGACCCCAGATATGATTATTGATCATTCGTCTGAGATCGGTATCTAACTCAGAGATACGGTCTTGTAGATGTATATACATCTTATCAAGACGATGGCTGATTGAATCAACTTTAATTTCAGTCTGGGAGACTTGATTGGCAACTCGATCAAATCTTTTCCTCCTCAATCTCCACCAAATCCCAAACCTCCGGTTCAACCAATAAGATCATGCCTAATGTTTTCAGGCCAATCTTATGAAGAGTCATTCCCTCCACTTGAAAAGTAGACAGACACTCAAACCAGAGTTGTCTCCAAACCCTTTGTCCAATCCCCAGTTACAGCCTCTGGGCAACCTGAAGAGCCCAAACAGTATGAAGCTGTTTTAAATTAGTTTGCCAATTTGTGTGTTAAACACGAGAGTTAAGTGACATCCACGTGTTGTGAGGTCTTTTTGCTAACATTCTTTTCAGATCACAAATATGTCAAAAGATCAAGAAGCTATAGACCAATCAATCATGCTCAAGGCTATGCATGAATCTAGCCAATATACAAAGGGGGCAACAACCAATAGCTCCTAATGTATGAGGCAATCAAGGGCGTGCTGCCATGGGAGAAGAAGATGGTGATGACTTAGATAATTTTGATGACCAGGCCACTGTTGACATGTGTGGAAGAGATGATAAAAGGGCAAGACAGATAGATAGTGATTTAGGGAGTATCAAACTGAAAATTCTTTCTTTTCAAGGTAAAAATGATCCGGAAGCTTATTTGGAGTGGGAAAAAAAGGTGGAGCTAGTATTTGATTGCCACAACTACTCTGAGGAGAAAAAGGTAAAATTAGCTACTGTTGAATTTACTGATTATGCTATTATTTGGTGGGATCAACTTGTTTTGAGTAGGAGACGAAATCGTGAAAGGCCTATAAACACTTGGGTGGAGATGAAGGCCATCATGAGGAGGAGATTTGTTCCTACTCATTATTATAGGGAGCTGCACCAAAGGCTTCAAAGTCTTACACAAAGTTCTAGGAGATGGAAATAATCATGATTCGATCGAACATTGAAGAAGAACGAGAGGCCACTATGGCAAGATTTTTACATGGTTTAAATCAAGATATTGCTAATTTGGTTGACTTGGAGCACTATGTTGAGTTGGAAGACATGGTTCACATGACCATGAAAGTGGAACAACGACTGAAAAAGAAAGGTTCTACTAGAACCAATTTGGGTTCATCTTCCTCATGGAAGTCAAAAGGGAGAAAAGATGAAAAGGTTGTTTCAAAGCCTAATGTATGAGGCAATCAAGGGCGTGCTGCCATGGGAGAAGAAGATGGTGATGACTTAGATAATTTTGATGACCAGGCCACTGTTGACATGTGTGGAAGAGATGATAAAAGGGCAAGACGGATAGATAGTGATTTGGGGAGTATCAAACTGAAAAGGTGGAGCTAGTATTTGATTGTCACAACTACTCTGAGGAGAAAAAGGTAAAATTAGCTACTGTTGAATTTACTAATTATGCTATTATTTGGTGAGATCAACTTGTTTTGAGTAGGAGACGAAATCGTGAAAGGCCTATAAACACTTGGGAGGAGATGAAGGCCATCATGAAGAGGAGATTTGTTCCTACTCATTATTACAGGGAGCTGCACCAAAGGCTTCAAAGTCTTACACAAAGTTCTAGAAGTGTGGAAGATTACCACAAGGAGATGGAAATAATCATGATTCGAGCGAACATTGAAGAAGAACGAGAGGCCACTATGGCAAGATTTTTACATGGTTTAAATCAAGATATTGCTAATTTGGTTGACTTGGAGCACTATGTTAAGTTGGAAGACATGGTTCACATGACCGTGAAAGTGGAACAACGACTGAAAAAGAAAGGTTCTACTAGAACCAATTTGGGTTCATCTTCCTCATGGAAGTCAAAATGGAGCAAAGATAAAAAGGTTGTTTCAAAGCCTAAGATTGAGCCAATCAAGGATCATAAAGAGGGAGGCAACCAAAGCATTCCCAACACTCTACAAATAGAGATATTAAGTGTTTTAAATGTTTGGGGACATGTCATATTGCATCTCAATGCCCAAATAAGAGAGCAATGATCTTGAGGGATGATGGTGATGTGGAAACCGAGAGTGAATCGGATGATGATCCTATGCCACTTTTGGAGGATGCTAATGATGGTGTAGAATATCTTGTTGATGGTAAATTAATGGTTGCTAGGCGTGCTCTCAACATGCAAGTAAAAGAGGATGCGGAGGTATAACGTGATAACATCTTTCATACCATGAAGAATTCAGTTTTTCCCAAACTGTGTTCTCTGGATCAAAATTGATGGATCCAATCTACCTGATAAGGATCTTTAAAATGGGTTTGACATACTTCTCCTGATTAAAAACCTTCATAGTACAGCCTCTGGGATTCGGTACAAACAAATGTTTCAACCATACACTGATGTCCTGAGACTGTTCTCCATCTCAAACTCTCCCTCTTCATATGACTCATTTAAAACTCGGTTTCTTCCTTTTTGTCCCGAAAGCCATAGTCAATTTTCACATCCATCTCCATTGTGGAAAAATAAAGACTTCTTCATTAAGCTTCTGTTTAAGCTTAACGAAGACATCAATCCTACCAAAGCTACCCATCCTGGTATGATGCCATCTGATTTTAAATTAGCGCAACAAGCATGCTCTCAATTGCTTCAACAAGGGCTTATTGAACCCACAAGTTCAAATTGGCCATGTCAAGCCTTCTATATGGAAAAACGGTCCAAAAAAGTTCGAGGCAAAAAACTTCTTGTCATAGATTATCAGCCTCTTAATTGGTTTCTCCGTGATGATAAGTTCCCTTTGCCAAAAATTCAGTCTTTATTTGTCCATATACGTGATGCCAAGGTCTTTTCCAAATTTGACCTTAAAGCTGGATTCTAGCAACTAAGAATTCATCCCGTTGACCGTCATAAAACTGTCTTTTGCATTCTAAATGGCCACTATTAGTGGAAAGTAATGCCATTTGGCCTTAAAGTGGCACCCTCACTTTTTCAAAAAGCCATTATCAAAATCTTTGAGCCCATACTCCACCATGCACTTATCTACATAGATGATGTGCTCTTATTTTGTAAAGACCATGACTCCTATCAAGATTTACTTTCCCACTTTCTCAAGATTGTGGACTCACATGGCATCATGCTTTCTGACAAAAAACGAGCATCCTAGGCCATGATTCTGTAGAATTTCTTGGAATGGTCATTAAAGATGGCCATTATCGCCCTAGTCCACACATAGCTCAAGAGCTGGTCTATTTTCCTGATGAACACTTGTCCAAAAAACAAATTCGGCAATTTCTAGGCATTGTGAATTATCTTCGAGATTTTTTCCCTCATGTAACAATCCACACTAGCCAGCAGTAAAAAATGCTTAAGAAATCTGCCCCACCATGGGGTCCCCTCAGACTGCTGCAGTTCAACATCTAAAGAAGATTACCCAGTATCCTTTTCCACTAAAGATTCCCACTGAAGGACAGCGCATTCTCCAAACAGATGCAAGTGATGAGTATTGGGGTGCAGTACTTTTAGAAAAGCGTGACGGAAAAGAAGCTTACTGTGCTCATGCTAGTGGTCAGTTCAAAGAATCGAAAAAACACTATCACGTAATCTACAAGGAGATCGTAGCCGTAAAATATGGAATTCAAAAGTTTGAATTTCATCTCATTGGCCATAATTTTCTTATCAGATTAGACAACTCCTCTTTTCCGAAGATTCTTGATTTAAAAAACAAGACACTTCTAGACAAACACCTTCTCCGTCTTAAGACATGGTTTTCCAAATATGATTTTTCAGTCCAACATATCAAGGGAGATCAAAATCTCATTCCTGATCTACTTTCCAGGCCTCCATCTTCAGCCACTTTTACTCTCATCTCCTCATCCATTACAGTAGCAGTGATCTTCATGAATTCTTCTTTTTTCCAATGGGAGACAAGATCCGTTGGAATCTCTAGGGTGACATACTGTTCGGATTGTGTTGCTTGAAGAGCACACTGGTCTAGTCGGGATGACTGGACATATTCTTTAGGAGCAGTCGGTAATTGTACGTGGCGTTGTTACACCAGATCTGCATAATTATTAAAGCACACCACGCCAAACTAGAAAAAGTAGTAGAAAACATACTTTAGACAAGACAGGACCCTTGTCTAATTATTAAAGCAAACTTTAAAAAAGCAAAAGCTAAAGATTCCCATGCGTGTCGGCAATCATGGAGTGGATGGGTAGTGTGATAGAGACACATTGCCAGTCTCTTTCTCATATTGGCGCTTGGCACGACGAATTTGTCTCTGGTCAAGATACGCTTCAGTTTGCAGATAGGCTTCTTCATCAGCATTAGTCATTTCTTTTGGGGCTGATGTAGTAGGAGGGTCTGGGTCTGTGATAGTGTAAAGGGGATTTTCAGTATGGAGGAGAGACTAAAAATCTTCCCATGGATCCTGAGCGTCTTGGAATAAGACGTTAGTGTAATTAGGATGTTGTTCCATGACAAGGATTCCTTGAGGACTTGAACTAGAACCTAGAGTGCAAGTTTGTGAATTTGGGACAATTTCAAAGGTGTGTGATGGTCCAACAGAGGTGTGGTGGATGTTTGTGGCAGGTGGCTGAACATTGTTGAGTTCCATTAGGTACGACGACTTGAGAACAGAGGTAACAGTTGTGTCATGGATGAGGGTATAAGGATGGGGATAAGTTTTCCATTCATAGGACATATCTTGTGTCCAGAAGTCTCTTGTTTATGGATGCTGGAAGTAAGGTCTATGAACGATGAGGACTGCAGTGAACATGTCTACTTCTTGTTCTGGCATCTTGTCTAATCCGTGAAAAGTACACAGATTTTTGAGTTGTTTACGCCACCACGTGAGTGGGGAATACCATTCAAGGAGAGTCCACAGAAGGTCTGGGGAGAATTTAGGAGTGGTGAGATGGCGGAGAACTGGTTGGACAGGGAAGACCAGTTTTGTAGCATACAGGGTAGTGAGGCACCACATGTACCATAACTCATCTTCGCAGATGGTTAAGGAAGAGAGGGTAAGACCTGTGAGAAACAGGTTTTCCATACAGAGAGAAGGAAAACGATCAGGCTTTTTGCTCTGAACATTGAAGAAATACCGGTAAAGGAATTTCTTTGCAAAGTCTTGGATCTGGTAGGCTGAATGAAAAGGAATGTTCATGGGAAAGGTTCTCTGGTTGAGAGCTTTGAAAGGAAGTTGACGATTCATGGCTATGACTGGGATGGTGTGGATGGAGGAAATAAGTGAAGGTTTATTTATAGCCGGACGTGTAAGGAAGTCTGGGATGAGGTTCACCAGTTTTTGAGGCTAAGCAGCTGTTTGTCAGGGAGCAACTTGTTTTCAAAGTCAAAGATTCTAGGAAAAGAGGAATTGTCCATATTGATAAGGAATTTATGGCTGATTAGATGAAATTCAAATTTTTTGATTCCATACTTGACCGCTAAAATCTCTTTGTAGATCACATGGTAATTCTTTTCAGAGTCTTTGAATTGTCCGCCTGCATGTGCACAGAAGTGACGTACACTATTTATCTCTTCAAGAAGGATGGCACTCCAGTAATCATCACTGGCATCGGTCTGGAGAATGCATTGTCCAGTTGTGGGAATTCGGAGAGGAGGAGGTGACTGGGCTATCGCCTTTAGTTGTTGGACAGCTTCTGTTTGTGCTGGTCCCCATGGAGGACACTGTTTTCTGAGCATGCGGGACAGTTGGCTTGTGTGGATTGCAACTTTAGGGATGAAATCACGAACATAATTAACAATCCCGAGGAATTATTGGATCTACTTTTTATTGAGATGTGTGTTCGGAAACTTTAATAATTCAGTTGCAATGTGTGGACCAGGTTGATAATGATCATCTTTAATCACCATGCTAAGAAAGTTAATTGATTCTTTTGCTATGCTGCTTTTCTTTTCAGAAAGCATGATTCCGTGTTCTTGCACAATATGAAAGAAATCCAAAAGGAGCTTCTGGTGGCTCTCATGGTCAAAGAAAAATAATAAGATATCATCAATGTATACCAAAGTATGATGAAGGATAGGACTAAAGATTTTTGTCATGGCCTTTTGAAATAATGAAGGAGCAACCTTAAGGCCAAAAGGCATAACAGTCCACTAATAATGGGCATACGGGATGCAGAAGGCAGTTTTGGGACGGTCAACTGGTGAAATACCAAGTTGCCAAAAACCAGCTTTTAAATCAAACTTAGAGAAGATATAAGCCCCTTAAAGATGGACAAACAAGGTCTGAATTTTTGGAAGAGGGAACTTATCATCTTTAAGGAAAGAATTAAGTGGCTGGTAATCAATAACTAACCTCTTTTTACCACGAACTAATTCAGATCTTTTTTCAACACAGAAGGCTTGACAAGCCCAATCTGAATCAGTAGGTTCAATAAGACCTTGCTGAAGCAACTGAGAACATTCTTGCTTAGCAAGTAAGAGGTCGGAAGAAGACATACCCAGGTGTGATGCTTTTGTGGGATTTATGTATTCGTTGAGTTTGAAAGGAAGGTGAATAAAGAACTGTTCATTTCTCCAAAGAGGTAAGGGATGGTGGAACTGTGAATGGTTTTCTGGACAAAACTCTAGGAACTTTTGTGAGATATGACTGTATGGAGATGGTGTGTCTGAAAGTGCATACAGACGTAGTGTATCTATATATGGTAAGAACATTTGTTTGTAGCAAACTCCTGAATTGGTGAGGAATAGGTTTTTAACCAAATGAAGAATGTCAAAACCTATGAGTAAATCTTTATCTGGGCGTTTGGATGCTACAATCTTTTTCCAGATCATGCAATTTGGAAAGAATTGAATACCAATGGGTTTTTTGGTAATCAAAGTGGTTTCAAAAGTTTCTCCATTAATTGCTCGGAAAAGTTTCAAGTGTTTTTCCCAACAATCAGAGGGAAGGACAGAATGATCAATCATATTGGTATCTGCACCAGTGTCAATAAACCCGATGACAGTAACAGGTTTATGAAATTTTAAAGGAAGGATTGACATTTTTAGAGAACGTCTAGGAATGGTTGAAACATGGTTAACAGTTTGAACTGTAGAAATGACTGAAATATCATCAGAATCAGAAGATTATGCGATAATGAAGGCAGTCTGATTGTCTTGTTCTGACTGTTCTGAAAAATTTGATTCGACATCTTCATTCTCATATAATAGTGAAGAATGTTGAAGATACTGTATGAGACGAACAGTTTCGAGCAAAGTGACTGTGTTTCTTGCGAATGAAACATCGGTTGTACTTTTTATTTCTGTGCTGAGAAGCATCATTTTTCTTGAAATACCAGAAAGGTTTTTTGGAGGAGGATTTTTTGTGGAAGTGTTTCTGAAAATGTCTTTTGTTTTTGGTTGGACAAACACACTTCGTTTCATCTTTGCACTCTATCTTGAGATAGAGTTTTTTGCAGGCTTGAGAAAATGATTTTTTGTCTTCCATGAGGTCCTTGAAGAATTCCTTTTGCTCACAGATCTTGTCGAGACATAGCATTGCCATTTGGAAAATCTTTCCCAGAGAGATATCAGCTATGCTGAGATTAGTGGCTGTGAGTTTTCTTTGGAGATCAGGTTGTAACTCAGAAGGAAGTGAGGCTATGAAGACATGTTTGAGAGATGGCTCATTGAACCCATTCAGCTTAAAAAAAGAATACTCATCCTTTTGTAATGAGATTCCAAAAGGTGTCTTTTGAGCGAGCAGCACTTCATCTGATGATACTCTTTTCTGTCTGCATCAGTGGAAGCAGTCTTTTCACCGATGAATTGTTCATGAATGATATTGAGTGCTGTGCCAATTGGAGATTGCATGAATTAGAGTTGCCGGTATTCTCCCAAGCTTTCTAACCAATCACGTAAAGAACCCATTGATCGGGCCATGAATTCATGGAGAACAGCTTGAGGTTGAGCATTAGGTTTGGTTCCTTGGAGGTCAATCCATGCGGCAAATTCTTGAAGTCGAGCAGGCCATTTATGACGGGGAATGTCATCAAATGTGAACCAAGATGCTGAAGATGGTTTTGTTGAGTGATCAGGAACTGGTGGAGGCATTGATGGCTCTGGTTCTGTTGGAGATGCTTTATTTTCAGCATCAGAAGAACTGTCTTCAACAATAGGTGTGGCAGTTGAAGTGCTTGGATCTTCAGTTTTGGTGGCCATTAATATGCTTGTAATGTCAGCATATTCAGATTCAGAGTCAGTGGAGGTACCGACTGAGTTTGTGGATGAGGAAGAGGAAGACGGGTTGGACTCTGATAGGTTTGACTCATAGACTGTTTCTGGCTCAGAGGAGTCAGAAGATGTGTTTTGGACAGTATGATAATGATACTGATCCATTGGGCCTTTGTCATTTTTGGGAGGTTCAGGAGTGGCTTTTGGTGAATCTTCTGGTGGTACCGGAGGAACAGATGAAGATGAAGTGGTCTTTGACTTTGGTTCGAAAATTTTGACTTTGGATTTTGATTTCTTGGGTGAAGATGGCTTTGGTTGAGGAGTTGGTTGAAGGTGTGAGAATCCCAAGAACTAGTTGTAAACAGGTTGTTGGGGTCTAGATGGTGTGTAGAAAGGTGCATAAGTTTCAAACATTGGAGGAGGTACTGGTGTGGTTTGTGTTTGAGTAAAAAGTAATGGACGAGCCTTTTCAGTATCAATTCTTGCCAATTCAGCTTTGAGTTTTTTGATCTTTGCTTCTTTTTTATTAAACTCTGGACCCCAGATGTGGTTGTTGATCATTCGGCTGAGATCGATGTCTAGCTCAGAGATACGATCTTGTAGATGTATGTACATCTGATCAAGACGATTGCTGATTGAATAAACTTTAGTTTCTGTCTGGGAGACTTGATTGGCAACTCGATCAATTTTCTTTCCGAGTTGTTGAAGAGTTTGATTATGAGCATTTTCATTTTTGGTTTGCCAATTTAAAACAGCTTCATACTATTTTGGCTCTTCAGGTTGGCCAGAGGCCGTAACTGGGGATTGGACAAAAGGTTTTGAGATAACTCTGGTTTGTGTGTCTATCTGTTTCTCAAGTGGAGGGAATGATTCTTCATAAGATTGACTTGAAAACATAAGGCATGATCGTATTGGATGGACATGAGGTTTGGGATCTAGTGGAGGTTGTGGAGGAAAGGATTTGCAAGATGTTTTTGGATGAGAAGGTTTTTTCTTTTTCTTTTTCTTTCTCCTCATAACTTCCAATTCGTCATCAACATCCGTGTCGTCCAAACAAGGACAATCTGGATTTTACATATGGGCTTCAGGCACATCCCATAGAAAATGACCATTGATTTTGTCAGGCACAATCAGGATATACTGGATACCCTTCTGATGAGAAACCATGAGTGGGAAGTTTCTTTTCTTGGCCAGTTTGAACTGCTGTAATCATTACAGTGTAGGAAAGCTGTGAAGTGTCTAAAACAGGCTTGGTTTCAGGTGCTTGGACTCTGTTCTGTTACAGATCTGGTGTAACAACGCCACGTACAATTACCGACTGGTATCAGAGCCAAGCCAACCGCAGAGGTGGTATCATTAGTACTGTCAAATAATATTATTTGATTTCCTAGAAGAAGAATATACAAATATGGAAACATCTTCATCTTCACTTTCAACTCCTTCATCGTCTTCATCTCATATCTCTCTTTCCTCGACCTTATCTCTTCCAAAATCATGTTCAAAACACATAGCCTCCAAAATTGAAAATCTTGTTGAATATTCCTATATTCCTGAGTCTGCCCAAATCAATGAATCTCAGTTTCCCATCATGAGCCCTTACAATCTCTACAGACAAAAAACTTCTTTCACCAGAAGTATTCGAACCCCGATCTCCACCAGAGGCGAGTGCAGAGCATACTCATTAAAGGATTGAAATGAACTATTACGAGAGTCTGTTGCTTTTCAAGGAAAATAGAGGAAAAATAAGAAGCTTTAGAATGCCATGTTATCAAAACACGATTTTATTTGATTCTTCAAACGAGTTCTGATTACAAACTGAGATAAGTTCTTCTTATATAGAAGTATAAACATAATTATGAAAGGGATAGGACTGGACCCCTATCCTACTTTTCTTAAAGAAAAAGCAAACATGATTACAAAGCAAAAGTAAAAGCAAGCTTTTAGAAAAGTAGATGCTTTGCTTTTTGTAAAAGCAAAAGCAATTATTACAAGCAAACAAAAGCTTAAAAAGGCAACAATCATGAGACTCATAGATAGGACCATTAATGGCTATGAGAAGGAGACAGGTTGTCAACATCGTTATTGACTTTTGCGAAAGATTCTTTCCACCAAGGCAGATGGGCATAGTATTGGCGAGTTGGAGAATCTGTTGGCGGAATTGTGCTGGTTGAAGGTGCACCAGATGCTTCTGTAGGATGCAGGATTGAAGTGAATTCTTCCCAAGGATCCTGGGAATCTTGGAAAAGAATGTTGGTATAGTCTGGCCTTTCTTCCTTAATCAATATTCCAGTGGATGGAGAATTACTGGGTGAGGGAATTTTAGCAGTGGGAATGACCATAAGTTCATGGTGTGGGCCGAGGGAGGTATGTTGGATGTCAGTTGGTGTGGGCTGAACATGGTTTAGTTCAAGGAGGTAGTTTTTCAGAGTAGAGACAAGGTTAGGGTCATGTGTCAGGGGAAAACTATGAGGGACGGTTTTCCACTCATAGGCTTGATCTTGTGTCTAGAAGAGTTTAGTGACAGGATGTTGAAAGTAGGGACGGTGGACAATGAAGATCGAGGTGAATTGTTCACCTTCTAGATCAGGGAGAAGATTGAGGTGATGGTGATTTATGATAAGGCTGAGTTATTTTCTCCACCAAGAGAGAGGAGAGAACCATTCAAAAAGAGTCCATAACAAGGAATGGGCTTTGGTTGGGTCGGTGAGATGTCTAAATATTGCCTGTACAGGAAAGATAAGCTTAGTAGCATATAAAACAGTGAGGCACCATAGGTACCACAATTCATCTTCTGTGATATCTCTGGAGGGATCAATGGTGAGTCCTGTGAGAAAAAGATGATCAGGGTGGAAACTAGGAAAACCAGATGACTGAGTATGATATATGTTCATGAAGTACCGAAAAAAAAAATTTCTTAGCAAAATCTTGGATTTGATAGGGACTGGAAAATGTGAGATTACAAGGGAAATATTTCCTTGTAAGAACTAAGTTTGGCAAAGAAGAATTCATGAAGATCACTGGTACTGTAATGGAGGAGGAGATGAGAGTAAGAGTGGCTGAAGATGGAGGCCTGGAAAGTAGATCAGGAATGAGATTTTGATCTCCCTAGATATGTTGGACTAAAAAATCATATTTGGAAAACCATGTCTTAAGACGGAGAAGGTGTTTGTCTAGAAGTGTCTTGTTTTTTAAATCAAGAATCTTTGGAAAAGAGTTGTCGTCTAATCTGACAAGAAAATTATGGCCAATGAGATGAAATTCAAACTTTTGAATTCCATATTTTATGGCTAAGATCTCCTTGTAGATTACGTGATAGTGTTTTTCCGATTCTTTGAACTGACCACTGGCATGAGCACAGTAACCTTCTTTTCCGTCAAGCCTTTCTAAAAGTACTGCACCCTAATACTCATCACTTGCATCTGTTTGGAGAATCTGCTATCCTTCAGTGGGAATCTTTAGTGGAAAAGGATACTGGGTAATCTTCTTTAGATGTTGACTCCATGGTGGGGCAGATTTCTTAAGCATTTTTTACAGTTGGCTGGTGATAATTCACAATGCCTAGAAATTGTTGAATTTGTGCCTCTAGAAAAGAACTTAAATTCTCCAAGTTTATGCATGTTGAGGGTGTTAGAAACATATGTAGGCATAAAGATTTCTCTAATGATATTTGTTCTCTACCTTTGCGTCCCCAATACTTGTGCTTACAAGTCAGAGTTCTTCATAGTATACTTTCAGCATGTGGTTAGTCCTCGAAAGGGACATGCTGATGAAGTAACCTACTTAGATGTTGGTTTGTTGGATGCATTTTATGAAAACGACTTGTTAATATTAGGTAAATTATTCTTAGACATATGCTTAGCATACCTACAGTGAATACTTCCATATGGTAACATAATTACTAGAATTTTACGACACTTTCGAGTTCCCTTGAATGTACCTATTTTTAAGCATGCTAAGAAACTAAGGGATGAGCCACTAGGCTTTAGCCTAGTGGTTAGAACTCATGCCTCACAATTGTGAGGTCATGGGTTCGAGCCCCCACAATTCATTGTGGTGGTTTAATTTTCGTCCTCAATTTGAGTGAAGGCAGTCTTCTCCCTTGGACATCCCTCGAATATTAGAGAGGGTGTAAAAAGCTATTTAAGATTTGTAAATTAGTCCCAGTAATTGTTTGATTGTAAATATCAGTGTACTAATCTCATGAAATATGAGTTGTAATCTGAGCAATAGTCTCATGTAATTCAAAAAAAAAAAAAAACAAGGGGATGATGCCATACTTAGTTTAGGGTTTGATTGGAAGGATGGAAAATGGATTAAGGTTCCTTCTATCAAAAATCGGTTTACCTTGATAGCACTTGAGGACAACCATATGCTTAATGATGTTATCCTTGTCGATAAATTGCCAGACTTTAACACTACACTACAGTTTCAGGCTAAGCATTCTGCTTCAGAGTCACACACTTCAGCAGCATATGCTTCAACAACACATGATCCAAAAGCAAATGCTCCTGCAGTCACTAAGGATTTAGTTTAGCAGTTCATTCTTTATCTAAGCAGTAGAACCAACTTCAAACCCAATTTGTAGCATTTCAGCAAATAGTTCTTGATCAGCAGTAGCAGATTCTAGATGGTCAACAGAGAATTCACTGCTCTTGGTTTTCCTCCACCTCATCCACCATCAAAGACCTCTCGTTAGCCTTTCCAATTTTTGTCCTTATATTTTCTTACAAATATTTTCTTCAATATCACTTTATTTCATCATGGCACTTTAATTTATGTTATCATAGTCATTTGGTTTATACGATGATGATATGTTTTGAATAGTTATACATATTTGTTATGCATCTTTTGACTTGATTGATACAAACTCCGCCAAGAACTGATGTGACCCTAATCAATTTTGTCTTTAAGATCGAATCTAAACCTGAAATTTGAAGGAAACTACAACCTGATGCTCAATGAAAGCTCGACCCTTGGTATGTGAGGACGCCACAATCAGCTATGGATGATTTGATTGATAAGTCAAGAGTTTGAACACCATGGAAATCTGATAAGTTCAATGAGTTAGTTTAAGAACCAAAGAGAATTAGCTCTCTCACCAGTAGCATCAAAGCGATATGTTCCCTTAGTATTTTCGAAAATAAATCCCAAAAAAATCAAATCAGAATCCGGATCTAAAAGCAAATAAGGACCAAAATAAAATGAAAATCATAATCTAAAGCAAATAAGGAAAGAATCCTAAATGGCTTAAATGCCTTACATCAATTAAAATGGAAACTAAGCAATTAAGAAAGAAATAACTGATTTGTTTCACACTTGCCTTCTCAAGAAATGAGAAAGTATCCAAAAAGGAAAGTAGTATATCTTCCAACCCTATAATGTGCAAGCCAACCCTATAATCTTCCAAAGTAGTATTTCATGGAAGTGATTATCAAGAAACTTCAAGAGCCTGAATCACACATTTAGTGGTTTGAATATCATGTGTGATTCCTTCAACGGGCCTCCATGAATTAGATTGAGCCCAAGTTGCTTAAATCTAATTTCTTCATTGAATTAGATTGAACCCATTTAAGCACTTCATTGAATTTCTTTGCACAAGCTCTTGTGACGAGTTTGAGGGGAACTTAAATAGGGGATCTGAATATGCTTCATCTCATGTGCTTATGATAGTTTTGTTCTCAATCTCGTCATTGGTGATTGTTTATGTTGGTACACTTCTTGAGACTTTTTTGATTGATGATAGGGGGAGTCATTTTAACATCTCTGGTTTGTTTCTTATATTGGCATGCAAGGCAAATGATTTTGATAATGTGGGGGAGAAATATGTATTTTGAAGTGCGTATGTTTTCAAATAAATATTTACCTTGAAATGACATACCTAAGGGGAGTTTTGATTCGCTTCATATATTGTTTTAATTTTCAAAATACATGAAATGATTGTCATCATCAAAAAGGGGGAGATTGTTGACCTATATAGTTATACAGTCTTTCGATTTTGATCATAACAAACCATGTGTCTCGAGTCAAATAGATAATGCTTTCATTTTACAATCTCATTAGCTCTTGAAGGACGAATATTATTCATATGAGAACAAGCTCAAAACATTCAAAGCTCATCAAATCAAGGAGAAGCATCGAAGATACTAGCATAGGTGATTGCCTTTGTCACAATTCTTGTAAAGCTAGTATGATAAAATGAATGCATATCTAAGCACTTAAAAGCTCAAATTATTTCTCTTAAAAATATTTTGGGATAAAGTTTTATTTTTAAGAATAAGAATGAATTTATGAAATGAGTTAAAAGATTATGAACATTTTTTTAAGATCTTTGAAATCTTCAAAAAAAGATATGTTTCTAAACTTTATAATTTTTTGGGGGCAAATTTGTTATTTTGAAAACTTAACTATGAATCGTGTATTTAAAACAGCTAATCGATAACTCTTGGAGAGTTTCTAGAATGTAAATGACTAATTGTTTCATTCAAGTAGCTAACTGATAACTCTTGGAGAGTTTCTGTAAGGCAAACAGCTAACTGTTTCTTTCAAGCAACAAATCGATAACTATTGGAGAGTTTCTAGAACGCAAATGGCTAATTGTTTCTTTCAAGCAGCTAACCGATAAATCTTGGAGAGTTTCTAGAATGCAAACGGCTAACTATTTCTTTCAAGCAACAAATCGATAACGCTCGATTGAGAATCTAGACACAAACGGCTAATCAAGAATTTAAATGGTGATTCGATTACACAAAATTTTCAAATTGTTTCATAACGGTAAATTGTCACAAAGTCAAAATTATGATCCATTTGAATATTAACAACTAGTTGATATCTTCTAAAATCTAAATAACAACTAGTTTAATTGTTCAATCTATAAATAGCCAAGAAAAATTATTTTGAAGTGTGAATTTTTTAATCCATATCTAAGTTTAAAAGGAGTCTTGAGGTTTTATTTCCTTACATACATTCATTGATTCTTATTTAAGCTATCATTTGTAAACATACACTTTGTGAGAGTACATGCTTTGTAATTTTCGTTTCAATATCAAAATTGAGTGAGTGCAAGTGTGAGAAACACTTGGGAAGAGATGTGTGTGTTTATCTCTATTTTTAAAGGTTTATTGACACCTTAGAAGTCAATTGTAAAAATAAAAATCTTGAAGCCTTTGAAGGCTTGGATAGTGGAATCCTCAAGCTCGATTTGCTTAGAGGCATGGAGGTAGACAGGTTTTGCCAAACCACGTAAAAAACCTTGCATTTGTTTTCTTCTCTCTTATCTCTTTAAATTTATACAATTTCAAATTTATTGTGATTTTATTTGTATATTTTCTTAATACTCAATTCACCCCCTTCTTGGGTTGCTTGGCCCGAATTTCAATTTCATCTCCTTTATAGGAATTGAGCTAGTAGAGGGATTGTAGACCTGTAGGCTTTCTTACAAAGCCCAATCATCTCATTGCATGCCAAAACTTCTAAGTAAATAAAAGCCCAATTAATTAAAACTCCTTTTAATTAATTTTAGTCTTGGTCTTAGACCAATAAGAACCACTTAATTAAACCTCTATATGATGATCATAATTAAAGCTAGGCCTTTGATAAATGTTGTGTCTCTTTTAATTACATATTTACCCCTAAGTTACTATTTGTTATAATGATCACTTTCAATATATCAATAAATTGTTTATTATTCAATAAACAATTTATTGAATAAACTGCGGCCATAGATCTAAATGATCAAGTACCACAAACAGCTTAGGTAAGTATCAATAGTGTAGATTCTATCTAAGTAAATGTTCCTACAATCCATGAAATTATATCTCCAAGCTATAGAGGTTTTGACTGTTCATATAGTCTCTCACTCCATAGTAACTCAAAAGACATAATACACAAATGCAAGTTCATTACCCCACTCTGGATTAAGGTCAATTAAGCTCACTACATTCTAGTTCAATATGCATATCACATATACATATTAACTACTCTACTCGAAGTCTCAACTTCAGTGATCAAGATAAAATCACTCATGATACAAGTAGAAAAGTTACAACCTTACATTAATAGTTGTGAACAATCTTTTATTTATAAAGAACTTGTGATTCATATCTTCTACTATTGACATCATATGCCCAATACATAAATCACATAGTTTATAAATAAGGACTAATAATGCATGCTCAAATAATGAATAAATAAATTTTATAAAATTTAGAATTGTTGTTTGTCACATGCTTTTAGGTAGGGGTGTTCGCGGATCAGAGTTTACGGATTAGACATCAATCCATATCCGATCCACAATTTTGTGGATTATAATTTTTCAATCCAATCCAATCCACGGATTGATTAAACTCAATCCAAATCCAATCCATACATCTGCGGATCAGATGCAGATTTGACTCAATCCATATCCAATCCATACGTCTGTGGTTCAGATGCGGATTTAACTTAATTCATATCCAATACACTATTTTGTGCATTAGTTTCCGAAATAAAAATTTTTAGTTCTCCCCAATCCATGAACTAATGAAATTTAAAAAAAAATCTAATATAAAAATAATTTTACTACCAATTAAATTTAAAATTGAATAAAATTTAAACAAATTAATTGTTTAAATAAAACTAAAATAATACATTCAATGTTTCAAAATATAGCACATCGAGATTAATTATTCAAATAAAGCTCCAATAATACGTTTAAAGTTTCAAAATATAACATACTAAGATTAATTGTTCAAATAAAGTTACAATAATATATTAATATAACACCGAAATTAATTGTACAAATAAAGCCACAATTAATTGAAATGGCAAAGTTTCTGAAACCAAACACAGTCTGATCCTTCACCAGGGCTATTGCACTTGTCGAAAAGTGGTGATTACGGAGCCGTCAACGATGGGAACCAGGAGAAGTACGAGTGGCGATCTTAAAGGTTGTGATAGTGCAATTGTTTGGCTGGAACCAGTGATTGTGAAGTGGCTCGATAGACTTGGGAAAGAAGATGGCTTGCTCTCACTGGAATCACGAGGACGGCGTCCTTCAAATCGGTGTCGAGAGTGTATCGAATCAATATTGGGTGTTGCTAGTGCGTGTGACGGCGAGGAAGCTTAGGGTTTTTTGTTTGCAAATTTTTGGTGACTTGGCGTTATGTTACTTTGCTTTTGGGTGACTTTGCAAATTGCTGGTAACTTGGCATTATGTTTCTTTGCTTTTATTTTGTTTTACAATTTTTATAAGTTTTATTTGTATATTTGATTATTTGATTATTTAATTATTTTTTATTTAATATTATTATTGGGTAATGGCTAAGATATGTTATAGTGTTTTATAATATTCTTTAATTAAATTTATAATAATTTTTTAACTAAATAAATAAATAAATATATATATTTTTGCGGATTCACGGATTTTTACGGATTTACAGAAGTAAATCCATATCCAATCCACGGATCCATGGATCGGATTTATACAGATCGGATTTTCACGGATAAACTTCTTTTACACGAAGTATCCAAACCCTAATCTCTACCAAAAGACCTTTACCAAAAGAGTAGGTTTTTCCTGTTAAACCAGTCCTCACTCACATCACCACTCCTGAGTTCTCGTCAGATCTTCTCTGGACTCTCTTTGAATGGTATTCACCTCTCACGTGGGATGTTCTTGAAGCCCATATGTGCAATCCAGATTGTCCTGAACATTGAAGAAATACCTGTAAAGGAATTTCTTTGCAAAGTCTTGAATCTAGTAGGCTGAATGAAAAGGAATGTTCAAATAAAAAAAATTTGAATTTCATCTAATCAGCCATAAATTCCTTATCAACATGGACAACTCCTCTTTTCCTAGAATCTAAGCAAACAGCTCCCTGACAAATTATGTCATCGCAATGACAACCAAAACTCTGGACATTATCTATGAAAAGTGCTATAAAAATTGTGACTTCACCAATTTGTACAAACTCTTTGTATTAGGTGATATTTTCAGTCTATGTGTTTCTCTCTTTTAGGTATTGATTCTTATAACTATGCTATTGCTTCATTAAATAATAAAGAACAATGAGCATCTAAGCACTTGGAACTACCTTAAGTTCCCTAAGAAACTTGTGGAGCCATATAAGCTATTTTGCAGTCACTAAAGTATCTATATATTAGGTTCCTATGGTGGAGTCTATGACACAAGATTGTTTCATACTTCTCCAACTTATAGCTCATCTTTGAACATCTTTGTCTCTATGAAATTCAAATCTTGTATACCCTATGGGTACAAGATCTTTACTAGAAGACAAAATCATATAATCTCTTGTTCTCAGAAGATATTTATGTATATGCTGATATCTACTAATATCTACTGACCATGGAAGTGGTGTCATTTATAATTCTAAGTAATATTATTTGATCTCCTAGAAGAAGATTAACCAAACATGGAAGCAACTTCATCTTCAATTTCAACTCCTTCATCATCTTCCTCTCATATTTCTCTTTCCTCTACTCTATCTCTTCCGCAATCATGTTCCAAACACATAGTCTCCAAAATTGAAAACCTTGTTGAATATTCCTATATCCCTGAGTCTGCCCAAATCAATGAATCTCAGTTTCCCATCATGAGCCCTTACAATCTTTACAAACAAAAAACTTCTTTCACCGGAAGTATTCGAACCCTGATCTCCACCAAAAGACAGCTCCCAAAAGAATACATCCAGTCTTCTAGACTAGATCAGTGTGCTTTACAAGCCTCTCAAAGTGAGCAGTATGTCACTTTAGAAATACCCTCAGATCTCATCACAAATTAGAAATGAGACGGGTATACGCATCTCCACCTTGGTGGTGTACGATTACTCCTCACCCTCCATGGCAGAAAAGGTTTACCTGTTACGGCCAGGATTGCTCTGTTAGACACCAGGTTCAAACAGTACCAACATGATGTTGTAGGAACCGTCTTGACCATACTCCATGCTGGCAGTGTCTTGTTAACCTTTTACCCAAATTTCAACCTCTCTCTTGAGGATCCCAACCTTCCCACTACCCTTAAGGTCCAAATCCAGCTCCAAGGAGTAGAACAAACACCCACATCAAAAATAGCAACACTTCATCACCAAGGGTTTTTTTTGTCTAAAGTGTGTTTTCTGCTTTTCCTTTTTATTTTTGGCGTGGTGTGCTTTAATCATTTTACTTTTGTAAAAGATAAGGGTCCCACCTTATCTCTCCTTCCTCAAGATCTCTATATAAGGATCTCTCTATCCCTTTGTAAGGCAGGAGTTAATTTGAAATAAAATTCAGTTTTCTTCACATCATGTTTCTCTAAACCTTTTCATTATTTGGGGTTAATAATGATACGCTCACTTCTAATTTTCTAAACTGAGTATGCTCTGCACTTACCTTAAGCCTAAGGATCATGTGCATCAGAGAGGTCCTGTTTTATCCTCCAAAACTAATTTTTGTAAAATGAAATTATTTTCTCACAATGTTCACCCTCTTTAAAGGCCAAGAGTCCCGTGTTTTCAGGTGGTATCGTGAAAAACTGTTTTTAGATATGATTTTTGGATTTGGTATTTGACGGATAAGTGTATATCGGCTGGAAACCAGAACTTGCGGGCTATTGGCCCTAAGGACAGACTTTGTTTTGTTATAGATCTAGTGTAGATGCATAAGACTCCCTATTGTAGATGCATAAGGATATTGTTGATGAGAACCCCTCTAGATCTAGCTAGAAAAATCAACAACTAGATTGATAAGAACCTAAGAAAGCCAATATGTTCATAATTCGGATAAAAGATCCAAACCCTTGAGAAGCTAAGTCTCAAGAACCCAGGTTGCTAAATAAGACACCACAAAGGTCGGCAACTCCTTTGATAAGTCAAGAGTTCTTTCAAGAACAAGTTGAGAAAATCCTCTCCAATGATATCAAACTCAAGATTATCAAAGGTGTGTTGAAAATATAAAAGATTGTCAATATAAGGTGGCTAATCCCAATTTAACTTAAAAATACAAAAAAAAACCCCTAAAATTAAAATCTGAAGCGGCATGGATCTTGGCCTACAGAGCCATTGATCTTAAACGGACCATAACTCGGGCATAAGACGTCGGATTTAGGCCCTCAATATACCATTTCGAAGGTCTTGACGTAAGGAATGCAGCTACAACTTAGAATTGATTTCCTAGCCCTTCTTCTACTTAGCTCAAATCAAGTATACTAAGGCTAGTTCCTCCTCTTTCAAGCCCATCTTGAATATTGGTCTCTTGTAAAGTGAATTTGAATTGAATTTTTCCAAAGTAGCTTGAACAAATCCTTGCATTGCTTCATTGATCTTCTTAGCTCATGCTCTCATAATTGGCTGGAACAAGCAACAAATCTTTAATGCTCTGAGCACTCTAGATTTCATCAACTGTCTCATGTGATCTATCTCTTCACAAGAATTAGACTAATCCATAGATTGACATGATATAAGTAGCTTAGGATAAACCTAACATCATATTCTTACGATCTTGCAGAAGCTTGGTCTTAAGGGTGTAATTAACTTTTCCCAGATCTTTCATATCAAATTGGTTAGATAACCAAATTTGGATGGATGAGCTATGGCGGAAACTTGGGATGATAGTGATGAGGAGACCTCAAATGAGGAGGAATCACAAGAAGTGTCAAACCTGGCACTTATAGCAATAGGAGAACTTGATGAGGTAAATGATCTTCCGTCTTATGATGAGCTATTTGAATTGCATAATGATTTAAAGAAAATTGGTATGAAAAATGTGTCTCTTAAAAAGAAAATGCTAGAAATTTCAAATGAGAATGATGTTTTACAAAAACAATATAATACTTTGAATGAAGAGATTAAAGGACTTAAATTAGAGAATAAAACATTGAATAATAGAATTGCATCATTGAAAGAAAAACATAATACTTCATATGAACATGAAAAGTTGCATGTTAATGATTAGATTAAGGAAAATGAAGGTTTAAAGAAGAAAAACAATGAACTTAATGATATTGTGTTGAAATTCACAAATGGTCAAAAGAATTTGGAAAAATTGCTCAGCTTTAAAAAATGTGTCTTTAACAAGAATTACTTAAGGCTATCTCTATTAGTGATTATAATGTTGTTTGTTATTATTGTGGTGAATTCTCTAAGGACTGATTCTGTTGTTGCATCAGCTCTTATCATCTGGAGATCAATCCATGCTGACATTTCTTGGACTCTTTCGCGCCATTTGGATGAGGGAATATCATCAAAAGTGAACCAGGGGCCATTTGATGGTCTGTGAGAGGTTTGTGCATGAGGTTGAGGTTGTTGAAGAAAAAACATGCATATTTGGAATCAAAATTGTTTGGGTTTCAAAAAGAACCATTGCTATCACTCAAAGACCTAAAAAGCTTTAGGCACCTAAAACTTGAGATTTCTTCTGCAGGGATTAAAGAAGAAGGAAAATATGTAGTACTTGGACTGCGGATGCTCGAGACATACAACAGGCAATTATTCTTAATTTTCAAGTTTTACCAAAATCGAAAACGATGGAGAAATATCCTTTGGAGATAATTCAAAAAGAAAGATTATCGATAGCGGTAATGTCGGTAAATATTCTTCTACCTTTATTGAAAATGTGTGTTTAGTTGAAAATTTGAAACACAACTTGCTTAGTAATAGTCGATTATGTGATCAAGGCTATAAAGTTATTTTGGACAAAATAAAATATGTTATCGAGAATGCATGTGATGGCAAAATTTTGTTTGTTGGAAAAAGATGTGTCAATGTATATAAATGGCATAGAAGATTAGATCATGTAAGAACGGATTTGATTTCAAAATTTTCAAAAAATGATTTAGTTAAAGGTTTTCCGAAAATTGGTTTTGAAAAAGATAGAATTTGTGAAGCTTGTCAAGTTGGAAAACAAATAAAAACTTCTTTCAAAAAGAAAAATCATGTTTCTACTGCAAAACCACTTTAGCTTCTTCACACGGATTTATTTGGACCTTCTAGATATGCAAATCTAAGTGGTAAGTATTATGGATTTGTAATTGTTGATGATTACTCTAGATACACATGGGTATTGTTCTTAGCTGATAAGGATGATGCCTTTGATGCTTTTAAAATTTTTTGTAAAAAGGAAAATGATATACCATTTCTTGCATTAGAAGTGATCGTGGTGGAGAATTTGAAAATCATGCATTTGAAAGCTTTTGTAATAACTTTGGTATTGAACATCAATTCTTTTCACCCAGAACTCCACAACAAAATGGAGTTTTTTGAAAGAAAGAATAGGTCTATTCGGGAAATGGCTTGGACCATGTTGAATGAAAATGCAATACCAAACTATCTTCGGGCTGAAGCCGTTAATACTACACGCTATGTTTTGAATGGTGTTTTGATTAGACCTTATCTCAATAAAACTCCTTATTAAACCCAACATTGGCTATTTTAAAGTTTTTGGATGCAAATGCTTTATATTGAATACTAAGGATAATATTGGTAAATTTGATCCAAAATCTGGTGATAGTATCTTTCTTGGATATTCAAACACAAGCACAACTTATAGATTGTATAACAAAAGAACCTTGGTTGTTGAAGAATCCATGCATGTTATGTTTGATGAGTTTAACCTCTCCTCTATAAGAAAGTTGTTATTAATGATGATGCATATGAAAAGTTATAATAAGAAGAATCGTCAAATGTCCATAGAAATTACTTTAGATACTCATTAATGATGATGAGTCTAACCCCACAATGAAACTTTGGAACCCACACTTAATTTGAAGTTTCAACTTCCCAAGAAAGTTCTAAACAGATTTAAGCAAAACAAAAACCTTAACCCAATGTTTAAGAAAACATTAACTAGAGGTATAGAGAAGGATATTGATGCCACACTCAAGATTTAGATGAGAAGGTGAGTGATAAGTCTATTTTGGAACATCACAAGAATACAAATTCTTGATAAGTTCACTAGTTCTCAAAAGAACCAAAGAAAGAATGATCTTTCAAATTAAAAAATAACATTCATCTATAATTGTCTTACGTAGCAAGGGTGCTGAGTTTAAATAGGCTAATAGAAACCTAAGATCCTAAAAATACAAATGGAAACATTGGAGAGGTTTGTCAAAGAATGCTTCCAAATTCTTCACCAACCCACCATTATTAATGCGAGTCATTGACAAAATTAATGCTAGCCCACCATCATTGATGGTAGACTTACAAACTTAAAACAAAACAAATAAATGAAGTTGAATAAACAAAGGAGTGGTTGGAAATCCCAAGCTTGAACAAGCTCTAATAAATTGGTCATAATACCTTCTAGAGAACTCCAAATCCAGCTCTGTAAATTGCATTGCGAAGTTAACTTAATTATCTTTCCAAGGTATATAGCTTGCACATTAGTTCTAGCTCAATCAATACCAGTTTTATTCTGAATTTTTCCTTTCTGCATTTGACCCAAATTGTGTATTTGGCTGCCAAATAGTTTGAATAATGCCCACAATGCCTTGTCTTCTCTCCTAGTCCAATCCATTTAAAGCAGCTTGCATCTTTTTGGCTCTAGCTCTTGTAATTAGAACTCCATGAATGTGCAAAGGATCACTTGAAGCTTTAATGGTATTCCCTTGATGGTTCTTATCATTCCCCCTCTCCTCAAAAGGATTTGTCCTCGAATCTTCACTTAAATTGAAAGGAGAAAGATCAGAAACATTAAAAGTAGAACTCATATTATACTCACCAGGAAGATCCAATTTGTAGGCATCGTCATTGATCCATGCAACCACTTGAAATGGACCATCTCCCCTTGGAAGCAACTTGGAATGCCTTTGTGCTGGGAACCTCTCTGTTCTCATATGCACCCAAACCCAATCTCTAGGTTGGAAAACCACTTGCTTACGTCCTTTGTTGGCTTGAGTAGCATATTGTTCAGTCCTCTTTTCTATGTGTTGTTGCGTTCTCTCATGCAATTGCTTGACAAATTTAGTTTTCTTTTTACCATCCATACTAGCACGCTCATCAATAGGTAAAGGTAATAAATCCAAAGGAGTTAATGGATTAAAACCATATACAATCTCAAGTGGTGAAAATTTAGCAGTTGAATGGACAGTTCTATTGTAAGCAAATTCAACATGCAGCAAACATTCTTCCCAAGTTTTCAAGTTCTTATGAATAATGGCACGCAACAAAATAGACAAAGCAATTTGTCCATCAGTTTGTGGATGACTAGTAGTAGAAAATAAAAGTTTAGTACCCAACTTACCCCACAAAGTTTTCTAAAAGTGGCTCAAGAACTTAGCATCTCAATCTGAAACTATGCTCCTTGGTACTCCATGCAATCTAACTATTTCCTTGAAAAACAAATTAGCTATGTTTGTTGCATCATAAGTTTTGAGACATGGAATGAAATGGCCATCTTTGAAAATCTATGAACAACAACAAAAACAAAATCTTTTCACCTTTTTTACCTAGGTAAACCCAAAACAAAGTCCATAGAAATATCAACCCAAGGTTCGCTAGGTATGGGTAAAGGGTTATACAATCCATGGAGTAAAACTCTAGACTTAACATGTTTACAAGTGATACACTTCTCACATATTCATTCAACATCACATTTCATATGTTCTTTTAAAACATCTAAAGTCTTTGCAATGCCAAAATGTCCCATTAAACCAATTCACGCAAAGAACTATTAGGCACACACAATTTATTCTCTCTAAATAAGAACCCATCATGCATATAGAACTTACCAAATGCAACTTTATTAGCAAAATCAGGATATTAACATATAATTCTTTAATGTACTCAAATCGTAACAGCTTTGCATTTATGCTGCGTTTACTTTTTGGATTGGAGTGGGAATCCTTGGATTAGGAGTGTGGAGTGGGAGTGGGAGTAGGGTGTTTACTTAGACTAAATGAAAGTATGGATTGTCAATCAAAATCCTAATTATTTGTTTACAATTTTATCCTTATGTACAGAATTATAATTTTTAATTAAAAATTAATAAAAAATATATTTGGAAAATAAAATAAATATTTTATTATATTTATAAATTAATAATAATTACTAATATTCTTAATTATGTAAATCATAATTTTTTATTAATTTTAATTTAAATTATGTGAATAAAAATTATTAATAATAGCAACACAAATGAAATATTATTATTGATAATATAGTACAAAATTAATATTTTTTTAGAATAAAATATTTATTATTATTAATTAAATAAATAATTAATATTTATTTATTTTTATTTTATTAAATATGATATTATTTATTTTATTAAATATGATATTATTTATTTTATTAAATATTATTTATTTATTTTATTAAATATTATTTATTTATTTATTTTTATAAGGATAAAATGGGAAGAGGGGGGAGTGGATTCCCACTCCCACCTCCCCCCATGGGAGTGGGAATCCCACTCCCCACTCCAAATTTGGGTGGGACCCACGGATTCCCACTCCCACTCCCCCCTTTTTTAAGGTAAACACTGGAGTGGGGGGAATCCACACTCCACACTCCCACTCCAGAAAGTAAACACTGTCAGCCACCACATAAGGAAATGGCTCAATAAATTCAACCTATTTGGCATGTCTCTTATGCAACTTACCTTGCCCTTTCAAATGCTTCAAGGACTCGTGATCAATGTGTATAACTAACTCTTAAGGTAGAAGATAGTGATGCCAAGTTTCCAATGCTCTCACCAATGCATACATCTCCTTGTTATAGGTAGGATAGTTTAGGGCTGCTCCACTTAATTTCTCACTAAAATAAGCAATTGGATGCCCTTTTTGCATCAAAACAGCTCCAATACCTATACATGAAGCATCACACTCAATTTCAAAAGTTTTAGCAAAATCAGGTAAAGCAAGTAATGGTGCAGAAACCAATTTCTCCTTAATTAGATTAAATGCCCTTTCTTGTTCACTACCCCACTTAAAACCCACATGTTTCTTCACAATTTCAGTTAATGGTGTAGCAAGGGTGCTAAAATCTTTTACAAATCTTCTATAAAAACTAGCCAGACCATGAAAACTTCTTACCTCACTTACACTTTTAGGTGTAGGCCACTCTTTAATAGCCTTTACCTACTCTTCATCAACCTCAATTCCTTTAGCACTTACAACATAACCAAGAAAAACAATTTGATTTGTACAAAATGAACACTTCTTCAAATTAGCATACAACTTTTCCTTCCTTAAAACAGTCAATACACTTTGCAAATATTCAATGTGTTCGAATTTACCAATAAAAGCACGCAAAACATGGTTCATTAACCTCATAAAAGTGCTGGGTACATTAGATAACCCAAATGGCATCACTCATATAAACCATATTTTGTTTTAAAGACAATTTTCCACTCATCTCCCTCTCTAATCCTAATTTGATGATATCCACTTTTAAGGTCAAAGTTTACTAAACACACAAGAACCATGCAATTAATTAAGAATGTCATCAAGTCTAGGAATAGGATGTCTATACTTTACAGTGATTTTATTAATTGCACGACAGTCAACGTACGTTCTCCATGTTCCATCCTTTTTGGGCTCTAGTAAAACTGGTACCGCACATGGACTCATGCTCTCCCTCACATGGAAGTGATCGGTTCATGGCTATAACTGGGATGGTTTCCTCACCTTTTGAGAGCTCTTTTGGGGCTGAGTTAGAACTTGCCTTTGAAGCTCCTTTGTCTCCTCAAGGTTACTTCTATATGCAGGTCTATTAGGAATGGTAGCTACAGGAACGAAGTCTATTTGATGCTCAATTCCCCTAATAGGTGGCAAACCATTAGGGAATTTATTTGGAAACACATCATCAAAGTCCTGCAAAAGAGTCACAATAGCACTAGGCAAAAAAAAATTAAGCTCATTAGTATGCAAACAAGCCTCTTTGCACAAAAGTACAACAATAGGTTGTTTTGAAAAGAAAGCCCTCTTAACCTCGCTCTCTTTTGCAAACAAGTTCACTTGCTGCCTCTCTTTTCTCTCAACAATATTTTTTTCTATCTTTCCACTTGCTTTTCTCTCAATCTATCTTTCTTTTGTACTCTCATTTTCTTTTTTTGTATCACTCTCTTTTTTATTGGCATTTGATCCTCATACACTTGCCTAGGTGTTAATGGTACAAGAGTGATTTGCCTTTTATTCATTACAAAAGATATATCTATTTAAGTAACGATCATGTGTCACACGCCTATCATATTGGCAAGGTTGACCCAAAAGAATGTGTCCAACATGCATTGGTACTACATCACATAGAACCTCATCCTTGTATCTCCCAATAGAGAATGAAACCAGCACTTGTTTATTTACTTTAACTTCCCTACAGTCATTTAGCTATTGTAGCTTATATGGCCTTAGATGTTTGTAAAAAGGTTGGCAATATGTGAATAATTGTGCTGGTATTGGCATGGACTGTGTTTTGGTGAAAAGGGATGGTTGTGCTTTATCAGCATCAATTCTGGCCAGTTCTGCCTTCAGCTTTCTAATATCTGCTTCTTTTTTATTGAATTCCGGACCCCAAATACAATTGTTTATCATCGTTCTGAGATCAATATCGTTTGCAGTTTTTCATAAACTCTATGGCTTACTAAGCTTCTCTTCTTCTTTTAGGTAACGAAGAAAACACTTTGGGTTATTAAATTAAGAGCGTTCATCTCTATTTTCTATACTAAGTATGTTCTACACTTCCACCATCAATTATCATACTGTATACATACCTCTGATACCACTCGGGAGCACCACCACCACTACCACCCAAAAAGAGGAGCCAATCCTTGGCTTACTGGATAGGATGAACTGTGGTTGGAACATTAGGAATCACAGCCTAAAACTTTCTGATGCCCAAGATCCTGAAAAGAGGCGAGTGCAAAGCATACTCATTAAAGGATTGAAATAAACTATTACGAGAGTCTGTTCTTTTTCCAGGTTCCCATATGTGTGATGCAGGCTGTCCATGCCTTGAAGAAGAGGATGATGATGACTTTAACAGACGGCCTAGACGTCGGAAAAGAAAAGTCATAATGAGGAGCCATGCCAAAAAAGGCCTCCTTTGCTCCAGATGATCCAGACAATATAACTCCTTTGCCGATCTATAAAAAAAGATTAAGGCTCATCCAAAAGGAGTATCAACAAAAACCATGCAGACAAGAGGCTAATCAGCCTAGTATGCAGCCAACACCAATCCAGTCTTGCATGATGTTTTCATCCAGCTCGTACCAAGAGCAGTTTCCACTTTTGGAAAAACACACAGATCCTCAGACAAAGGTTGTCACCAAACCTTTTGTCCAGTCTCCAGTTACCCCCACAGGCCAACTTGAGGATCCAAGACCTTTTGAAGTCATTCTAAACTGGCAAACACATAATGCCAGAGCACAAAATTCGGCTTTCAAAACCCTTGATGACAAGATTGAAAGGGTTACGTCTCAGGTAAAACAAACTGACACTAAAGTTGATAAAATCTCAACTCAACTTGAACAGATCTATCTCAATCTACAAAATCAAGTCTCTCAGCTAGATACAAAACTTCGAATAATGATTTAAAACCGATACTGGGGTCCAGAATTCAACCAAAAAGAAGCAGAAATCAGAAGGCTAAAAGCCGAACTAGCCAGAATAGATGCAGATAAGCAACAACCTTCCTTATTTGCCAAATCTCCTACCCTACCTCTCCATACACCAACCTTTAACACCTATCAACCATTTTATACACTATCTTCCTCCCGTTAGCTGGTAGACTATGCCAAATTTTTTGGACTATACCTTATACATGCAAACTCCGACTCCAGCTCCACCTAAACAAAAACCCAAACCTACAAAAACCGAAACAACATAACCACCACTAGTCCATCAACAACCACCAATTGTCCCAGATCCACAATCTCTATAAAAATCAACTCCTGAACCTGAGCTAAAAGACAAAACACCTCATTTATTTAAATCAAAAGATACTTCTTTTGATCAAGAATCCTCTAACGAATCTTTAAAAGAATCCTCTTTTTCTTCAGACTCTGAAGCAGATTCCTCTACAGGGTCCAATGATCCATCTCCTTCATCTCCTCCTCCAACAACACCGATTGTTGAAGAAGTAGAGTCAGATACCAACCCCACTACACCTTCTAATGACAATCCTCCTAAACCTTCAAATGGCCCATGGTTTACCTTTGATGATATCCCGAAAGTCAAATGGCCAGTCCGATTCCAAGAGTTTTCAGCATGGATAGATGTTCAGATGCTCAGAACTGGAGCAACATCTCAAACAGTCCTTAAAGAACTCAGCTCTCGATTCACTGGATCTTTAAGAGATTGGTTTGAAAGTCTCGACCAATACAGATGAAATTCCACAAGTTCTTGGTATCATTTATGAACAATTCCTTGGAGAAGCTACAGCTGCAAATGAACAGACACGTCGAGAGTTCCATCAAATGAAGTGTTGTTCGTTGCAAATTAAAGATCTTGACTTCCATTACAAAAGAATGTCTACAATGTACTACAAACTTAATGGCTTCAATGATCCTTCATTAAAGCACGTCTTCGTAGCATCCCTTCCCAAGGAAATCCAGCTAGAATTACAGAGACAATTCACTATTCATCAGCTGGATATAACCAATCTTTCTTTGGGGAAAATCTATCAGTTGGCAATAATTTGTTTGGAAAAACTCTATAAACAAAAAGAGTTTTTCAAGGATTTGATGGAAAACAACCAGCCATTCAAAAGTGCCTGCAAAAAACCTCATCTCTCCATCAAATGTAAAAGTGAGAAAGATTGCACTTGTTCAACCAAGAAAAAATCTCATTTCCAGAAATATCGACACCCAGACAAGAAAAACCGCACTTCATCCAGACCCAAAAAACCCTACCATTTTTTTCAGAAAAAATATCTGATGCGAATCCCACAATGAAACTTTGAATCCCACACTTAATTTGTAGTTTCAACTTCCCAAGAAAGTTCTAAACAGATTTAAGACAAACAAAACCTTGACCCAATGCTTAAGAAAACATGAACCAAAGGTATAGAGAATGGTATTGACGCCACACTCAAGAAATAGATGAGAAGGTGAGTGATAAGTCTAAATTTGGAACGCCACAAGAATGCAAATTCTTGATAAGTTCACTAGTTCTCAAAAGAACCAAAGAAAGAATGATCTTTCAAATTCAAATAACATTCATCTCTCATTTTCTTACATACCAAGGTTGCTGAATTTAAATAGGCTAAAAGAAACCCAAGATCCTAAAAATCCAAATGGAAACATTGGAACAACCCTCCAAGTAGGTTTGTCAAAAGATGTTTCAAAAGTCTTCACCAACCCACCATAATCAATGCTATCTTTGACAAACTTAATGCTAGCCTACTATAATTAATGCTATCATTGACAAACTTAATGTTAGCCCACCATCATTGATGGTAGACTTACCTTACACATTGACAAGCTTGAAACAAAACAAACAAATAAGTTGAAAAACAAAGGATTCGTTGAAAATCCCAAGTCTGACCAAGCTGTAAAGAATTGGTCATAACTCCTTCTAGAGAACTCCAAATCCAGCTCTGTAAAATTTATTGGAAAGCTAACTTAATTATCTTTCTAACGGTATATAGCTTGCACTTTAATTCTGGCTCAATCAATACAGTTTTTATTCCGAATTTGACCTTTCTGCATTTGATACAACTTGTGTATTTGGCTGCCCAATGACTTGAATAATGCCCACAATGCCTTGTCTTCTCTTCAAGCCCAATTCATGATGTCTTGCATCTTGAATTGCATTTTCAATCCATATTTTCTCAATTAATCCATTTAAAGTAGCTTGCATATTTTTGGCTCTTGCTCTTGTAATTGGGCCTCCATGAATGTGCAAAGGATCACTTGAAGTTTTAATGGTCCCTTGATGGTTCTCATCAATATCCTACCCAATCCTCCAAATCCAAAAGCAGCTGATGTTTCATCTGTAAGAAAAAAGGGCATTTTGCAAGAAATTGTCCAAACTGCGCTTCTAAATCAGTTCGTCTCATTGAACATCTTCAAGATTCTTCGTTGCTCTCTGACAATGATGATGTTGAATCTTTCTTTTCAAAACAGGAAGATTATGACGAGCAAACTGCTTTTGTTCTTACAGAAGATCACTCTGACCCAGAAAGTGTCTCAGTAATCCAAGCAATATAACAAACGCACACAACCCAGCCAGCCATACCAATTCCTTCAATCACAATCCATCTTTTACCTAAAGAATTTGACAAACCAATTTCTGTCATTGGATTCATTGACACTGGAGCACAAAAAAGTACTTTAGAGCAGCCAATGGTGAATTATTCCAGACCGACCTGATTAACAAGAAACCAGTTCGTATTCAGTTTTTCCCAAACTGTGTTCTCTGGATCAAAATTGTTGGATCCAATCTACCTGATAAGGATTTTTTAATTGGGTTTGACATACTTCACCTGATTAAAAACCTTCATATTACAACCTCTAGGATTCGGTACAAACAAATGTTTCAACCATACACTGATGTCCTGAGACTGTTCTCCATCTCAAACTCTCCTTATTCATATTACTCATTCAAAACCCAGTTTCTTCCTTTTTATCCTGAAAGCCATAGTCAATTTTCACATCCATCTCCATTGTGGAAAAATAAAGACTTCTTCAATAAGCTTCCCTTTAAGCTTAACGAAGACATCAATCCTACCAAAGCTACCCATCCTGGTATGACACCATCTGATCTTAAATTAGCCCAACAAGAATGCTCTCAATTGCTTCAACAAGGGCTTATTGAACCCACAAGTTCATATTGGGCTTGTCAAGCCTTCTATATGGAAAAACGGTCCGAAAAGTCCGAGGCAAAAAATGTCTTGTCATAGATTATCAGCCTCTTAACTGTTTTCTCCGTGATGATAAGTTCCCTTTGCCAAAAATTTAGTCTTTATTTGTCCATATTCGTGATGCCAAGGTCTTTTCCAAATTTGACCTTAAAGCTGGATTCTGGCAACTAGGAATTCATCCTGTTGACCGTCATAAAACTGCCTTTTGCATTCCAAATGGCCACTATCAGTGGAAAGTAATGCCATTTGGCCTTAAAGTAGCACCCTCACTTTTTCAAAAAGCCATGATCAAAATCTTTGAGCCCATACTCCACCATGCACTTATCTACATAGATGATGTGCTCTTATTTTCTAAAGACCATGACTCCCATCAAGATTTACTTTCCCACTTTCTCAAGATTGTGGACTCACATGGCATCATGCTTTCTGACAAAAAGAGCATCCTAGGCCAGGATTCTGTAGAATTTCTTGGAATAGTCATTAAAGATGGCCATTATCGCCCTGGTCCACACATAGCTCAAGAGTTGGTCCATTTTCTTGATGTCGAATTCAGTAGGAACATTAAACACATTTGTAATTACTTGATCATTTTTACTAGCCGAAATATCCATGTTCGAGTAAAATACTTTAACAAGGTTTGGGTACACGTTTTCCTCAATAATTAATGCATTTGTCCATCTGACATGTTCTAGCAACTCCCTAAGATTACTACCACAAATGAAGAATTGAGTCAAACTATCCAAATCAACAATGTTGAGCTATGGGGGGAGCTGGAAAGTGAGCAAAATCAAGCTCTGAGATATCCTCTTTAGGTAGGAGTTTTTTCTTCCCCATTTGCTTTGGTCTCATGCTTATCCTTGAGGTGTCACCGCTAGCCATTGAAATACAATAATGGTGATACAAAAAAAAAATGACTAAATGAAGGAAAGTGAGTCGATTAAAAGGAAGATAAAGCGAGTGTAAGGCAATGTGACTGGTTAATTTGAGCAAGGAAGGTGTAGGAGTGAGCCAATTTTTAAAGATGAAGCTCAGTTGAAACCTAGGGTTTCAATTTAGGATAATTAATTTTAGTGGATGAAAATGCATTTGGATGATGAGAAAATTATACTTGAGTTATTAATATTGATTTGGTAGCTTGGATTTGATAGGAAAAGCTTAAGAAATGGATGAATTTTTAGAGAGAGAATAGCCACGGTTTAGAGAGAGAGGTGATGAGCAAAGATGAATGTAACAGGAACCCTAAAAACAGTGTCTGATCCTAAGAAATCAGCTAGCCACTTAAAAACAATCGGCTAACCGTTAACAGTCTAGAGAGCTTTAATGGAAAAACCATTTTATTATAGCGATTAACTGTTAGAATTAACAAGCTTTCTATTTTCAAACGGTTATTTGTTTCATAAATTCAGTTAACCATTTCATTTTACTATGGTTTCTATCTTTAAATGGTTAGTCGTTTCTAAGCAATCGATTAACTGTTTCATTTAAAAAATTTCGCACATGTAATTTGATTCTTGGCTAGAAATTGATTAATTCCAAGGCTATTTTGAGAATCAAAAATCTCTCAAAAGCCATTTTATTCATGATTGATGGTGAACATACTGATTTCAAAAGTAAACACATCAAAGATTAAAAAATCATACAAACTAAAGAGCATCCATGCAATTACATAAGCATAAATAATTGATAGATAATCTAGTAGTCTCAACATCATATAAAGATATGCTAATGTGAAAATTTCATCATCCCAAACTTTTGTCAGATTTTGTTAAATTGATCTTCACAGAGGTGTTTTCTGAAAATATTTGCAAGTTATTTTTCCGTGAAGATAAACTCTAATGCAATAAACCCATTTTGAACATGATCTCTTAAATGATGATGTCTAATTTCTATATGCTTAGTCCTAGAATATTGAATGAGATTCTTTGATAGATTTATAGCACTAGTGTTATCACATTTTGATAAGTATATGATCGAGATTAATCTCATAGTTTGTTTTATACAAATATCTTGTGCACAACAACTACCTGCAATATACTCAGCCTCGATGGTTGAAAGTGAAATAGAATTTTGCTTTTTACTAAACCATGAATGTCTTAGAAAATGGCAAGTGCTACTAGTGCGGCATCCAAGTAACATGTCAAATCTATATATGTTTCCCTAGGATACCAAAGGCCAAGATCAATGGTTCCACTGAAATAACGAAAAATTCTTTTGACAACAAGAAAATGAGATACCTTGGGACATGATTGAAATCTTGCACACAAACATACACTAAACATGATATCCGGTCTACTAGCAGTTAAGTAAAGTAAAGAGACGATCATACCTCGATACATTTTGATATCAACCTCTTTACCTTTTTCATCCTTGTCAAGCTTGATTTTCGTACTCATTGAAGTTTTTTTGGTCTTTGAGTTATCAATGCCAAATCTTTTGATTAGATTTTTTACACATTTGGGTTGATTGATAAAGATTCCCTCATTATTTTCAAGGAAATACTTTAATTCTCCCATCATGCTCATTTCAAATTCTTTACTTAAGATGAAAGTTCCTTACACAAAGATTCATTGGTAGAATCAAAGATAAGGTCATCAACATAAATTTGAACAATGAGTACATCTTGATCCTTGTGTTTAACGAAGAGTGTAGTTTCCACTTTGCTTAAGAAACCATTTTCTAAAAGAAATTTACTGATCTTTTCATACTATGCTCTCTGTGCGTATAATACTTTAAATAATGGAAATTTCTCATTTTCAAAACCAGAGGTTGTTTTACATAAATTTCCTCCATAATATACCCATTTTAGAAAGAACTTTTAACATCCATTTGATACAAAATGAAATCTTTATGACATGCAAATGCTAAAAGCATTCTAATGGATTCTAATCTAGCTACAAGTGTAAAGGTTTCATCAAAATCAATCCCTTCTTAGTTGTATCATACCGTTCCTTGATCTCCCAGATGTACGTGGCGTTGTTAGTTGTATCCCTTCTTTTTCCTTGTGGTTGCATAATCATCATCTTCTTCCCAATCATCCCAGCAGGGACAATTTGGGTCACACATGCCGGAACCAGGGGCATCCCATAGGAAATGGCCGTTGTGTTTGGCTGGATAAACAGGGTAACCTTCAGAATTAAACCCTGTAATGGGCAGATCTTCTTGGCCTGTCTGAACAGCTGTGATCATTGAGGACTAAGTAAAGGAGAGCCGAGGAGGCTCTTGTGGAGCACTGGGAGGTGGTTTAAAAGTCATTCTGACTGTTCCATCTTGTCGTCTTTCAAACATACTTTCGGATGTCTGAATAGGAGCTGTGTTATTGTGGAACTGTTCATAGTTGGAGATCCATTCAAGAGGCATAAGCTTGATGAGCTCATGACGGGGGATTTGTCGTGGGATCTGGATGATTGTCGGGATCTGGTCAGATTCTGCTAATACCATGAGGGTGTCAGAGTGGTGTTCTGGTGTGGGTAGATCTAAGGCATGATTTTGAAGCCTGTAGACCAGTTGGTGGTGTAAAGTGGCAATTTTGGCAGAAGAAATTTGTTCAGCACCTTGAATTTGGATTTGGACCTTCAAGGTTGTGGGCAAGTTGGGATCTTGGAGAGAAAGGTTGAAGTTGGGATAGAAAGTGAGTAACACACTTCCCGCATGAAGGGTTGTGAGGACAGTGCCAATAACAGCATCTTGGTACTGTTTAAACCGGGTATCAAGCATAGCAAGGCGAGCTGCAACCGGTAATCCTTTTCTCCCATGAAGGGTAAGGATTAATCTGATACCTCCAAGATGGAGATGAGTGTAACCTTCTCGTTTCCAGTTGGAAATCAACTCTGAGGGTATTTCAAGAGTGACATATTGCTCAGCAGGGGTTGCTTGGAGTAAACACTGATCCAGGCGAGAAGACTGGATGTATTCTTTAGGGTGAGGTCTTCGGGTGGATATGAGAGTACGAATACTGCGGGTCAAAGAACTGGGGCGTTTGTATAGGTGGTAAGGGCTGAGAAGAGGGTAAGAAGATTCACTGATTTGGGCGGATTCAGGGATGTAGGAGTATTCTACAAGATTTTCAATTTTATTGGCAGTATGAGAAGTGCAAGAAAGAGTAACAGGAGTTGAAGGATTGGAAGATGAAGTAGAAGCCATGAATGAGAAATTCTCTCTGCGCTTGAAGTCTAATGATCAAAACAGAATAAAGTCATAAATTATACCATTTTGAGCATGAAAACAAGAGTTTAGAAAACAAGTTTCAAGGAACGGTATGGCTCTGATACCAACTTGGGCCACGGGCCTAACTCAGCCTCAAAAGAGCTCTCGTAAGGTGAGGACTGCCTCAGCACTTATAAGTGAACACAGGAACCCAGCCTTGGGCGATGTGGGATTTCTGACTCCTTCATACTCTCCCTTTGGGCCCCCGAACAAGGCTCTGATACCAGTTGAGAGTGTACGTGGCGTTGTTATACCAGAACTACAACAGTTAAAACTGTTCTTTGGACCAGTAGTCCGCAAGCTCGGGTTTCCAGCCGATATGCCTCTGTAATCAAAAACCTTTAAAACATTTTTTCTCAGGTTATACAACCCAAAACAGACTTTCCTTTAGTCTAAAACAGGGTACCAAACTAGATAAGAAATGATCAAAAGTTTTATGATGCACAGGATCCTTACTAGAAGGCAAGTGCAGAGCATACTTCCTTAGGTTTTCAAAATGAACAAATTTAATCCTTTATTCTTTTTCTTTCTTAGAACTTCATTTGCAAAGAGAGAGAAGAGGTTTAGGGATTCATGTTGTAAGAGAAAGCACGAGTTTATTTCTTTCAAACTTCTATATCTTACAAGCAAGGGGAGAATCCTTTATATAGAGGAGGATTCTTCGAGAAGATAGGACAGGACCCCTATCTTTTACAAAAGCAAAAGCAAAAGCTTAAAGTAAAAGCAAACTTTAATAATTATGCAAGCATAAAGCGAAACATCATTATGACAACAAGACAAACTACTTTATGGAAAGCAATAAGACAAACAACTTTATGGAGAGCGGAGGTTCATGTACTCGTCTTCGGATGAGCTTTCTGTCTCATATGGGTTGTCAGGGTTGCTTTTTGGGAAAAAGGTCTTGGAGAGCTTTGGATGCTTACAGGAGGGACCACGGCATGGTGGATAAGGGCAATTATAGTCTCTGGGAGTACACTTTGGAGTATACTGAGGGGAAGTTTGGGTAGCTTTGTCAACTTTGGGTGGTTGAGCTGGTCGTTTGGAAGATTGGGTTGAGGGTCCTGGTTCAGAGGGGCCAGGTTCATCCATTGTTGGTTGGGGAAACTGGTGAAGGTGTTGGCTCAGAGGGAGAAATGCATCCCATGGGTCTTGGGAATCCTGGAACAGGAAATCAGTGTAGTCTGGTTTTTCTTCTTTGATGATGATACCTGTGGACTTAGGTTTAGATATGGCAGATGGAGTGGGGATCATGAGGAGGTCATATTGTGGACCTAAGGAGGTGTGGGAGATATCTTTAAGTGGCGGAGGTTGGTGGTTCAGTTGGCAAAGATAGTTGTGCAGAACATCTTGTATGTCATTTTCAATCACAGCTATATGTGGTGCAGTGAACCATTCATATACCTGATCTTGAGTCCAAAAGAGATTGGTGTCTGGATGTTGGAAGTACGGCCTGTGAATAATAAAAACTGATGTGAACATTTGTGCTTCAGGGGCAGGCATACGGTCAAGGTTGTGAATTTCGGACAGTTGTTGCAGTTTCTTTCTCCACCATGGTATGGGGGAGAACCATTCAAGTAATGTCCAGGTAAGAGAGGTGGCTTTGTCTGGGTCAAGGAGATGTTCCAAAGTAGGAGAAATGGGAAGGATTAGCTTGGTGGCATAGAGGACAGTGAGGCACCAAACATACCATAACACATCCTCAGTGGTTTCTCTGGTTGGATCAAGGGTTAAACCTATAAGGAACAGATTTTCTGGGTGGAAAGTGGAAAAAGGAAAAGGGTCTGTGACAAGGTAGGCTTTCATGAAAAAGCGAAAGAGAGCTTTTCCAGCAAATTCTTGGATGGCAAAAACAGAGGAGAAGGTTTTGTTGAAGGGAAAAGTTTTCTTGGTGAGAGCTTCTGGAGGTAGTGAGGTAGCCATGGAGATAATTGGAAAATGGTAGGTGGTGGAAAACAGGGTGAGAGGGTTTTCTGGTTTGGAGAGTCTGGAAAGCATATCAGGGATGAGGTTCTGGGATCCCTTTATATGCTTGACTGAAAAGTCATATTTGGAAAACTAATCTTTTAATCTGAGTAACATTTTTTCGGGAACAGTTTTACCTTTGAAATGAAAGATATTGGGGAAGGCTGAGCTGTCCATTCGGATGAGAAAATGGTGTCCAATCAAATGATACTCAAACTTTTTGATGCCATTCTTTACCGCTAAGATTTCTTTGAACACGCTATGGTAGTGCTTCTGTGTGTCAGAAAAATGTCCACTAGCGTAAGCGATAAAGTTTTCTTTTCCGTTGATTTCTTCAAGGAGTATGGCACCCCATGATTCATCACTTGCGTCTGTCTGTAAGATGCGCTTGCCATCTGTAATCAACTTTAAAGGAGGCGGATTTTGCGCAATCTGCTTTAGGGTAGTGACAACAAATGTGTGGTCAGCATTCCATTCTGGGGGCTTCTTTGTCAATAAAGCCGAGAGATGGTGAGTGTAATGATCCACGTGGGGGATGAAATCACGGATGTAATTGATGATGCCGAGAAACTGTTGAATTTGCCTTTTGGAAAGTTGTTGATCTGGAAAGTGAAGCAATTCTTGGGCAATGTGCTTTCCTGGCTGGTAGTGTCCATCTTTTATGATCATACCAAGGAATTCAACATTATCTGTAGCAATGATGCTTTTCTTGGCCGATAACATGATTCCATGACTTTGGAGAATATCATAGAATTGAGTTAACAGCTGGCGATGTTCATCATGTGAGCCTGAAAAAAGCAAGATATCATCAATATAAATCAATGCATGATGCAAAATGGGTTGGAAGATTTGGACCATGGATTTTTGGAAAATGGATGGGGCAGTTTTGAGACCAACATCACCACCAGCTCCTTTATTAGTCCCTACCCAATCAAAAGATAAAGAACCCATGCACCAGTTTACTGCTCATACAGTCGACCACTCTTCTACTACCGATAACCAAACTTCTGATTCAAATCTAGCTGTTTCAGATAGCCCTACCGAAACTGATACAGAATCTTCAGCATCCACCAGTGACTCTGAAAAGTCCTATGCTGATATTACCAAAATCCTGATGGCTCAACCTGATCAAGGCCAAACCTCTCATACAGAACCATATGTTGATATTCCCTCCGAAGTTGAAGACGAAATGCCTGAATCTTCTGCCACAAACCAACCTTCTCCAGCCCAGCCCAATCCACCCAGTCAAAAATCGTCAAATGGTCCATGGTTCACATTTGATGATCTTCCATCTCATAAATGGCGTGACCGACTCAATGAAATGTCTGCCTGGATTGACCTCCAGATGCTAAGACCAGGAGCAACAACTCAATCAGTCCTTAGAGAATTTGCTACTCGTTTCACGGGTGCTCTAAGAGATTGGTTTGATTCGTTAGGACAATACCGCCAACTACAGTTTGTTGATCTCCCAGAAGTCTCAAGTGCTCTTGCTGTACTTCATGATCAATTCCTTGGAGACCCTTCTGCAGTCTTTGAAGCTGCCAGACGAGATTATCTCAACATGAAATGCTGCTCCCTCAATGCTAAGGATCTTGACTTCCATTATAAGCGAATGTCCCTGCTGTTCTATAAGCTTAATGGATTCAATGAGCCGACATTAAAGCATGTCTTTCTGGCTTCCCTCCCCGAAGAACTCCAACCCAACATCCAGAGACAACTCACAACATCCAATCTTTCCCTAGACAACATCTCTCTTGGGAAAATCTTTCAGCTTGCCAAAACTTGTCTTGACAAACTTTGCGAGCAAAAACAGTTTTTCAAAGAACTGTTGAAAGACAAAGAACCTTTCCGAAGTGCTTGCAAAAAGCCTTATTTGCAGATCAAATGCCACAAGAAAAAGGATTGCGATTGCAGTTCAAAGAAAAAAAGGCATTTTCGAAAATTCAAAACTCCAGAATTTTCATCCAAACCTCGCAGATCCCGAAAGCCCTACCGGTTCTTCAGAAAGAAATCTTCCTCCTCCAGAGAATTCAAACGAAAGCAATCAACCAGATGTTTCATCTGCAAGAAAAAAGGCCACTATGCCAAAGATTGCCCCAACAAAAGAGAAAAATCCATCCGGTTAGTTGAGCATCTTCAAGCAACTACCGACTACTCTCCTGCCAAAGATGAATTGGAATTCTATTTCTCTGAACAAGATGAGCCCAATGATGAAACAATGTTCGTACTACATAACTCCTCTGACTCAGACAGTGACCAGTCTCAAGTGATTTTCCACCAACAGTTACTCTCCCTTGACACTACAGTTCCTATCCCATCCATCAAACTCCAGATCTTACCCTCAAAATTCCAAAGGCCCATTCCAGCAATTGGTCTTATAGATACTGGCGCCCAACGCAGCATGTTAAACCCCCATATTCTTCCATCAGAATATTGGACCAAGTCTGAAGAACATTTCAAAGCTGTCAATGGAAAACTCTTTACCACCTCTTTGATTACCAAAAAACCCATTGGTATTCAAATCTTCCCCAATTGTGTCATTTGGACCAAGGTTATTGGTTCAACTCTTCCTAATAAGGATATCTTGTTAGGATTTGACATCCTTCACCAAATCAAACACCTCCAAATCATTCCCACTGGAATCCGAGTCAAGTCCATGTTCAAACCATTCACAGACATTCTGAAGCTCTACAATTTGTCTGAAACTCCCCAGTCTTACCAAGATATTTCAACCAAACTTTTGAGTTTCTGTCCAGAGTCCCATTCCGAATTCACCCATCCAAATCCTTTGTGGAAAAATAAGTCTTTCTTCATTAAGTTACCCTTCAAACTAAATGAAGACATCAACCCGACCAAAGCTACTCATCCAGGAATGAGTCCTTCTGACTTACTCCTAGCCCAACAAGAATGTTCACAATTGTTAGCCCAAGGTTTAATTGAGCCCACAAGTTCTCAATGGGCTTGCCAAGCCTTTTATGTTGAAAAGCATTCTGAAATTGTCCGAGGAAAGAAACGCCTGGTCATTGACTACCAGCCCTTAAACATGTTTTTACAAGATGACAAATTCCCATTACCTCGTCGACAAAGCATGTTTACTTTTCTAAAAAATGCCCAGATCTTTTCAAAATTTGATTTAAAATCAGGTTTTTGGCAACTAGGCATTGAACCCTCCGAACGTTACAAAACCGCCTTTTGTATTCCCAATGCCCATTTCCAATGGACCGTCCTACCCTTTGGTCTCAAAACTGCCCCATCCATTTTCCAAAAATCCATGGTCCAAATCTTCCAACCCATTTTGCATCATGCATTGATTTATATTGATGATATCTTGCTTTTTTCAGGCTCACATGATGAACATCGCCAGCTGTTAACTCAATTCTATGATATTCTCCAAAGTCATGGAATCATGTTATCGGCCAAGAAAAGCATCATTGCTACAGATAATGTTGAATTCCTTGGTATGATCATAAAAGATGGACACTACCAGCCAGGAAAGCACATTGCCCAAGAATTGCTTCACTTTCCAGATCAACAACTTTCCAAAAGGCAAATTCAACAGTTTCTCGGCATCATCAATTACATCCGTGATTTCATCCCCCACGTGGATCATTACACTCACCATCTCTCGGCTTTATTGACAAAGAAGCCCCCAGAATGGAATGCTGACCACACATTTGTTGTCACTACCCTAAAGCAGATTGCGCAAAATCCGCCTCCTTTAAAGTTGATTACAGATGGCAAGCGCATCTTACAGACAGACGCAAGTGATGAATCATGGGGTGCCATACTCCTTGAAGAAATCAACGGAAAAAAAAACTTTATCGCTTACGCTAGTGGACATTTTTCTAACACACAGAAGCACTACCATAGCGTGTTCAAAGAAATCTTAGCGGTAAAGAATGGCATCAAAAAGTTTGAGTATCATTTGATTGGACACCATTTTCTCATCCGAATGGACAGCTCAGCCTTCCCCAATATCTTTCATTTCAAAGGTAAAACTGTTCCCGAAAAAATGTTACTCAGATTAAAAGATTGGTTTTCCAAATATGACTTTTCAGTCAAGCATATAAAGGGATCCCAGAACCTCATCCCTGATATGCTTTCCAGACTCTCCAAACCAGAAAACCCTCTCACCCTGTTTTCCACCACCTACCATTTTCCAATTATCTCCATGGCTACCTCACTACCTCCAGAAGCTCTCACCAAGAAAACTTTTCCCTTCAACAAAACCTTCTCCTCTGTTTTTGCCATCCAAGAATTTGCTAGAAAAGCTCTCTTTCGCTTTTTCATGAAAGCCTACCTTGTCACAGACCCTTTTCCTTTTTCCACTTTCCACCCAGAAAATCTGTTCCTTACAGGTTTAACCCTTGATCCAACCAGAAAAACCACTGAGGATGTGTTATGGTATGTTTGGTGCCTCACTGTCCTCTATGCCACCAAGCTAATCCTTCCCATTTCTCCTACTTTGGAACATCTCCTTGACCCAAACAAAGCCACCTCTCTTACCTGGACATTACTTGAATGGTTCTCCCCCATACCATGGTGGAGAAAGAAACTGCAACAACTGTCCGAAATTCACAACCTTGACCGTATGCCTGCCCCTGAAGCACAAATGTTCACATCAGTTTTTATTATTCACAGGCCGTACTTCCAACATCCAGACACCAATCTCTTTTGGACTCAAGATCAGGTATATGAATGGTTCACTGCACCACATATAGCTGTGATTGAAAATGACATACAAGATGTTCTGCACAACTACCTTTGCCAACTGAACCACCAACCTCCGCCACTTAAAGATATCTCCCACACCTCCTTAGGTCCACAATATGACCTCCTCATGATCCCCACTCCATCTGCCATATCTAAACCTAAGTCCACAGGTATCATCATCAAAGAAGAAAAACCAGACTACACTGATTTCCTGTTCCAGGATTCCCAAGACCCATGGGATGCATTTCTCCCTCTGAGCCAACACCTTCACTAGTTTCCCCAACCAACAATGGATGAACCTGGCCCCTCTGAACCAGGACCCTCAACCCAATCTTCCAAACGACCAGCTCAACCACCCAAAGTTGACAAAGCTACCCAAACTTCCCCTCAGTATACTCCAAAGTGTACTCCCAGAGACTATAATTGCCCTTATCCACCATGCCGTGGTCCCTCCTGTAAGCATCCAAAGCTCTCCAAGACCTTTTTCCCAAAAAGCAACCCTGACAACCCATATGAGACAGAAAGCTCATCCGAAGACGAGTACATGAACCTCCGCTCTCCATAAAGTTGTTTGTCTTATTGCTTTCCATAAAGTAGTTTGTCTTGTTGTCATAATGATGTTTCGCTTTATGCTTGCATAATTATTAAAGTTTGCTTTTACTTTAAGCTTTTGCTTTTGCTTTTGTCAAAGTCATGCTTTAATTATTAAAGCACTTTTGTCTTTTGTAATAATTAAAGTTGTGCCATTATGTAAAAGATAGGGGTCCTGTCCTATCTTATCTTTTGCTTTTGCTTTTGTAAAAGATAGGGGTCCTGTCCTATCTTCTCGAAGAATCCTCCTCTATATAAAGGATTCTCCCCTTGCTTGTAAGATATAGAAGTTTGAAAGAAATAAACTCGTGCTTTCTCTTACAACATGAATCCCTAAACCTCTTCTCTCTCTTTGCAAATGAAGTTCTAAGAAAGAAAAAGAATAAAGGATTAAATTTGTTCATTTTGAAAACCTAAGGAAGTATGCTCTGCACTTGCCTTCTAGTAAGGATCCTGTGCATCATAAAACTTTTGATCATTTCTTATCTGGTTTGGTACCCTGTTTTAGACTAAAGGAAAGTCTGTTTTGGGTTGTATAACCTGAGAAAAAATGTTTTAAAGGTTTTTTATTACAGAGGTATATCGGCTGGAAACCCGAGCTTGCGGACTACTGGTCCAAAGAACAGTTTTAACTGTTGTAGTTCTGGTATAACAACGCCACGTACACTCTCAACTGGTATCAGAGCATTGAATTCATCCATCTTATTCCTAAAAACCCATTTAGTGCCTACAGCAGACTAATGTTCTGGTTTGGGAACTAATTTCTATACATGATTTCCCCCAAATTGGTTTATTTCTTCTTGGTGAGAGTTGGTATCAAAGCCTCACATGAAATTCTCCGACGTTAGTATAGGTTATAAGAGTTCAATGCCTTAGGAATCAAAGCATTAAGGAATAGAAAATTTAAATCCCATGGCTTCATCATCATCCTCAGCTACTTCTACTTCTTCATCTTCTCCAGTTACTCTTTCTTCTACTCTCTCTTTACCTAAATCCTGTTGAATACTCCTATGTTCCTGAATCTGTCCAAATCAATGAATCCTCTTTACCTCTTATCAGTCCATATCACTTATATAAAAAATCCTCTTTTACCAGAAGTATCAAAACCCTGATTTCCACCAAACGGCCTCATCCTAAAGAATACATCCAGTCGTCCCGACTCGATCAGTGTGCTTTGCAAGCTACTACAACTGAACAATATGTCACTCTTGAGATACCCTCAGAATTAATCGTTATATGGAAACGTGAAGGCTACACACATCTTCACCTTGGAGGTGTTCGCCTAATCCTCACCCTTCATGGGAGAAAAGGCTTACCTGTCACGGCTAGAATTGCTTTACTTGACACCAGGTTTAAGCAATATCAGCATGCCATCATTGGCACAGTTCTCACCACCCTCCATGCCGGAAGTGCTTTGCTTACCTTTTATCCCAATTTTGATCTTTCACTTCTTAATTCCAACCTTGCCACCACTTTAAAAGTTCAGATCAGCTAAAATAGCTACCTTGCACCATCAGCTTGTTTATCGACTGCAAAATCATGCTTTGGATTTGCCAACTCCACAAACTGCAAATTCAGAAGCTCTTATGATTCTTGCAGAATCTGAAGAGATTCCAACCATTATTCAGATACCAAGGCAAATTTCTCGACAAGAATTGATCAAACTCATGCCTTTAGAATGGTTGTCTAATTATGAACAATTTCATCAAAATTCTGAACCCATATAAACTTCTGAAAGTCATTTTCAGAAAGATTCTGATGGAACTGTTCGTCTTACTTTCAAACCACCACCCAGTTCATCCTCAGAACCACCCAGATTATCTTTTACGTATTCTTCAATGATCACTTCTGTACACACAGAACAAGAAAACCTACCCATTCAAGCCTTTAATGATCAAGGTTTTCCCATATACCCAGCAAAACTTCGTGCACATTTCTTATGGGATGTCCCAGCCTCTGGCAATTGTGATGCAGGCTGCCCTTCACAAGCGCAAGTCTAAAAAGATTATTTATCCAGCTTGCCGATACCATGCTGCTCATCCTGAAAAACCACCTGAGCTTGATTCTCAAGCACCTTTACCCATCTATCACAAAGGTCTTGCCTGGATCTGAAAACATGAACCTACTTTGCTCAACTGCAGAATACAATCAACCCATGAGACCATTTATGCTAATCCCACTCCTAACATACAGTCCTGTATGATGTTTTCCCCATCAATATCTACAGAATACTAAGCCCAGTTCCCGCCTTTGGAAAAACAAATTGACCAACAAAAGAGTTTTGTCTCCAAACCATATGTTCCCTCTGCAGTAACTCCTGCTGGTCATTTAGAAGAACCTCGTTCTTTTGAAGCAGTCTTAAACTGGCAAACTCAAAATGCTGTTGCACATAACCAAGCACTCACTACCAGTTAGAAAGCTTAGGAGAATACCGTCAGCTCCAATTCATGCAATCTCCCATTGGCACATCACTCAATATCATTCATGAACAATTCATTGGTGAAAAAACTGCTTCCACTAAGACATCTTTTGGAATCTCATTACAAAAGGATGAGTATTCTTTTTTATAAGCTGAATGGGTTCAATGAGCCATCTCTCAAACATGTCTTCATAGCCTCACTTCCTTCTGAGTTACAACCTGATCTCCAAAGAAAACTCACAGCCACTAATCTTAGCATAGCTGATATCTCTCTGGGAAAGATATTCCAAATGGCAATGCTATGTCTCGACAAAATCTGTGAGCAAAAAGAATTTTCCAAAGATCTCATGGAAGACAAAAAATCTTTTTCTGAAGCCTGTAAAAAACCCTATCTCAGGATAGAATGCAAAGATGAAAAAAAATGTATATGTCCAACCAAAAAGAAGAAACATTTCCAAAAACACTTCCATAGAAAATCATCCTCCCAAAAACCTCTCCGATATTTTAGAAAAAATGATGCTTCCCAGTATAGAAAAAGCACAACTGTTGTTTCATCTACAAGAAACGCGGTCACTTTTCTTGAAACTGTCCTCACAAATCTGCCAAAGTTGTTAGTCTCATACAACATCTTCAACATTCTCACTGTTATCTGAGAATGAAGATGTCGAATCCAATTTTTCAGAACAGTCAGAACAAACGTCTTCTATTATAGAAAATAACTCAACATAATTGGCAGCATATTGTGAATCATCTCTTATGAGCTGGTGGTTCATAAAGCTCTCTTCTTCTGTATATATTGGGCCTGCACGGTGGTCTTTAAATATCTAGGGCCAAGATTTCCTCTCCTTCTATGTATGGACATTTAGATTTGTTAGGCAAAGGATGAATCGTACTTGAGTAACATATTAAATATGCCTCCTATGATTAACAATAAGCAACAAATTTCTCGTAAGTGCCCCTCATACGAGCTATACAAGTCATGCATGCCCGTAAGGTAAGCCACTTATTTGCCATAGCCCATAATAACATATATGCTCTTGTAAGTTAACAACCCATGACTCTGGAGTAGATTCAACTCTAGATAGCACTTCACTTTTGGTGTAACCTTATTAGGGATGGCAAATTGGTCTATCCAAATTGGATATCCATATATCCAATCCAATTGAATTGGATAATATCCATCCAAAATCTTTTTGGATATGGATATGGATATTTTTAAAAATATCCAATTAAAAATTAGATGGGTATGGATATTTGATGGATATCCAAAATCCAATTAATATCCTATTTGAAGTTAAAAAAATTAATATTGTAAAACTAAAATGAAAAAAACAAAAACAAATGTCCTAGATTATCGATTTAGCAAACCCTAAGATTATCACCAGCCGCTCGTCGGTCACCGGCGCTCATCGCTTGCCGGTCGATTGTCGCTCATCGGCGCTCATCACTTGCCGCTCACCTCTTCCCTGAAGCTGCTGAGCTGCAATTCTTATTGAAGAAATCCCAGCCCTCATTGTAGCACTGGAGTTTTTGTTGGATAAACCCCAGGTATCTGTTCAACATTTTCCCAGAAAATCTCAAATCTCTCTTGTCTCTCACAGTTGATCCAATCCACACTCATGTCTCCCACAAGGCTCTCTTTAAATTTCTTCTTCCTGCTCTCGTTCTCGTTATTAATTCGCAAATCTTTTAGCTCTACCGCCATTATTAACCCATCTAAAGTCAAACAAATTTCTTAGAAACCCAGGTCACCATTTATTTTCTACGATGGTTTTCTATTTGCTTGCCTAGAAACTTATGCAAAAATAATCAAAAGTTTCATTCCCCCCCCCCCTCCCAAACATCAGTTTAGTTTCAAATGTTCTTCTTTTCGGTTTTATATGTATATATATTTTAAAATATATATTTTAAAATTTATCAATATGATGATTTGCAGGGCCTTTGTGGACGAGGGTTTTCTCACATACTTAGAATGAGATCACTTGATTAATCTTGTGGGTACTTTGACTTTTAGCTTATTGTTATCAAAATGAATGAGAATTTTCATTTTTGTATAGTTATTGTATTTTGATTTATTGAGTTGGTTAATTTTGTGATTAGGCAAAATCACAAAATTATAATTTCTTTTTGTTAATTCATAGTTTTGATATTCGTTATGTTTATTATTTTTATTTGATACTAGAATCAAATACTGGTTTTAACTATTCTATATTATTATTATTATTTTATTTTTTATTATTTTTTATATAATAAAAATCAAATATCCATGGATATCCATATCTATATGGATAAAATCCATATCCATGTCCAGTATTAAATACTGGATATGGATATGGATATATCCATCATGGATAATTATGGATTTGTATTTGGATGAATATTATCCATCCATAATTGGATATTTGCCATCCCTAAACCTCATGCTTCCTCCCCGTCTTCAGTGTCTAGTTCATTTTGTTGGTAGGAATATTATTGTATATCGGCGGGAAACCAGTGACATATATTCTGATGGTCATCCCGAATGGGGACTAGATCAGTTTTCACTACTGGTATAACAAGCCACGTACAATTATCTTCTATCTTTTAGAATAATGCTTTTTGTCAAAATGAAGTGGTAAATATGAGATCTGTTTGTCTTGACTAGGTAAATAGAGGAAAGCCTGAATAAAAAATGAGTTCATCAAACAGTTCAGATAATCTTGCTTCTGTTACTCTTTCTTCAACCCTCTCACTTCCCAAATCTTGTTCTAAACACTTGGCTTCAAAAATAGAAAATCTTGTTGAGTATTCGTATGTCCCAGAATTAGCCCAAATTAGTGAATCTTCTATGCCTCTCATTAGCCCATATAAATTGTACCAAAGACCAAATTCCTTAACCCGAAGTATTCGAACTCTAATCTCAACCAAAAGACTTGTTCCAAAAGAATATATCCAGTCATCTTGACTAGATCAGTGTGCTCTTCAAGCATCACAAGCAGAGCAACATGTTACTCTTGAAATTCCACTAGAGCTTGTTGCTCAGTGGAAAAGGGAAGGATACACGCACCTCCATCTTGGAGGAGTTCGTTTGATTCTCACCCTTCACGGGAGAAAAGGCTTACCTGTCACAGCCAGACTGGCTTTACTAGATACCTATTTCAAGGAGTATCAGCATGCAGTCATAGGAATAATCCTGACTACTCTACATGCAGGAAGTGTTCTCTTGACCTTCTACCCAAATTCTCTTCAAATATGGCAACCTTGCATCATCAACTAGTATACCGACTACAAAACCATGCCCTTGATCTCCCCACACCTCAAACCACATCAGATGCACTAATGATCCTTACAAATTCTTCAGAAAGCATCCCTTCCATTGTTCAAATCCCAAGACATATACAAAAGCAAGAACTGCTTAAGCTCATGCCTCTTGAATGGCTTTCCAATTATGAAAAATTCCATCAAAACTCACAACCGGTCCAAACAACCGATGCGTATTTTGAAAAAAGAGCAGATGGAACTGTAAAATTGACTTTCCAATCACCATCCACTTCCCAGACACCCATTGTTTCTCATCCACCCTCTAAACAATCAATATCCAGAAACTCCTTTTCATACTCCTCGATGATCACAGCCGTATCTACGGCACAAGAAAATCTTCCCATCCACGTATTTACCTCAGATGGCTATTCGATCTACCCAGAAAAAATCAATGGTCATTCTTTATGGGATGTTCCAGATTCCCATATGTGTGATCCAGATTGTCCTTGTCTCGAAGAAGAAGACAATGATGATTTCAATAGGCGTCCTAAGCGGCGTAAAAAGAAAAGTCACAAATTGGATCCATGTCACAAAAAGCTTCATTTGCCCCCAGATGATCCAGACAGTCTAACACCTTTACCTATTTATAGAAAAGGTCTAAGACTATGCAAACAAGAAGCAAATCAACCCATTCTTCATTTAACACCCATCCAGTCATGTATGATGTTCTCTTCAAGCTCTTACCAAGACCAGTTCCCTCCCCTAGAAAAACAAACTGATCCCCGGACAAAAGTGACCACCAAACCTTTTATCCACTCTCCAGTCACTTCAAATGGCCAGCTCGAAGAACCAAAATCTTTTGAAGCTATTCTAAATTGGCAAACTCAAAATGTTAGAGCCCAGAATTTAGCTTTCAAATCTCTTGACGAGAAAATTGAAAAAGTGGCTTTCCAAGTCAAGCAGACATACACAAAGGTAGACAAGATCACATCTCAACTTGAATAGATGTATCTTGACATGCAAAATCGAGTCACCCAACTTGATTCAGATATGCGGTTTATGATCCAAAACAGATATTGGGGTCCAGAATTCAATAAAAAATAAGCAGAGATTAGGCAGTTAAAAATTGAACTTGCCAGGATTGATGCAGACAAACAACAACCTTCTTTCACCAACCTTTAGTACATGCCAACCTTTCTACATGCCATCCACCTCTAGACAACCTGTAGACTATGCCAAATTCTTTGGCCTGTCTCATCTCAAACACACTTCAACTCCTGCTCATCCTAAGCCACGATCTAGATCCACTAAGAATCAATCACCTCCAACCTATCATCCAACTCTAACAGTTCTAGATCCAGAACTCTCCCCAAAATTGTCTCAAGAATCCTAACCAACCCAGAAGAATAAATAACCTATGCACCAATATTCATCCCAGATTCTACCCCACCTCGCAGAATCAGAATAAAGTTCTTCCTCGCAAATAGAAGAAACCTCCACAGATGAAGAATCATTTACTTCCTCAGACTCTGAAAAAGAGCTAGCTGATGTCTCTAAGCTTCTTATGGTCCAACCATCAACAGGGTCAAATGATCATTCTTCCTCCTCGCCCCCTCAAACACCAATAGTTGAGGAAGCAGATTCAGATACCAATCCTACAACACCTCTCCAAGAAAATTCTTCCACTAAACCATCAAACAACCCATGGTTTACTTTGGATGACATTCCATTTGAATTTTCTGCCTGGATTGATGTTCAGATGCTCAGACCTGGAGCAACACCTCAAAAAATCCTTAAAGAGTTCAATTCTCGTTTCACGGGATCCCTAAGGGACTGGTTTGAAAGCCTTGGCCAATACAGACAACTCCAGTTGATACAAGCATAAATCTCACAAGTTCTTGCTCTTATCTACGAACAGTTCCTCGGAGAAGCTACAACTACTAACGAACAAATCAGAAGAGAATTTCATCTAATGAAGTGTTGTTCCCTCCAGATAAAAGACCTGGATTTTCACTATAAAAGAATGTCTACAATGTATTACAAACTCAACGGCTTTAATGATCCTTCATTGAAGCATGTCTTCGTAGCATCTCTTTGTAAAGAAATACAGCTAGAACTTCAGAGGCAGTTCACAATCCATCAGTTGGACATAACCAACCTCTCCTTGGGGAAAATCTACCAATTAGCAGTCAATTGTCTGGAAAGACTTTGTGAACACAAGCAGCCTTTCAAAAGTGCTTGTAAAAAATCTCATCTCTCCATTAAGTTCAAGAGCGAAAAATATTGTACTTGTTCAACAAAAAAGAGATCCCATTTCCGGAAACTCCAGAATTCAGAAAAAAGCCAAACCTCCTCTAGATCCAGATCCAGATCCAGATCCAAAAAACCCTACCGATTCTTCAGAAAAAAGAACCCTGACCAGTCTTCTAAATCCAAAAACAGCCATTGATTTATCTGTAAAAAGAAAGGGCATTTCATGAGAAATTGTCCAAACAGACCTGCAAAATCAGTCAGGCTTATTGAACATCTCTAGTATTCCATGTTACTTTCATAACGTGATGATGTTGAATCCTTCTTCTCTTAACAAGAAGAATATGATGACCAAACAGCCTTTGTCCTTGCTAAAGCAGAAGATCATTCTGAGTCTGAGAATGTTTCTCTAATTCAAACGGTACAACAAATCCAGAAAGTCCAACCAGTCATTCCTATCCCTTTTATCAAGATCCACCTTCTCCCCAAAAAATTTGGCAAACCAGTTCCCATCATAAGATTCGTTGATACTGGAGCTCAGAAAAGTATGCTTAATCCCTCAATTCTCCCATCCCATTTCTGGGAAAAGCATACAGAATATTTCAGAGCAGCTAATAGAGAATTATTTCATACAAATCTGATTACCAAAAAACTCATTGGTATTCAACTCTTTCCAGGATGTGTTCTTTGGATAAAACTTGTTGGATCCAATCTTCCTGACAAAGATCTTTTAATCGGGTCTCATATTCTTCACCTGGTTAAAAAACTCTATATAACAGCTTCTGGAATTCATTATAAACAGATGTTTCAACCTTATACGGATACCCTGAGATTGTTCTCTATCTCAAGCTCTCCTCCTTCATATGATCCTCTCAAATCCCATTTTCTTCTTCACTGTCCAGAAAGTCATAGTCAATTTCTTCATCCTGCCCCTCTATGGAAAAATGAAAGCTTCTTCATTAAACTCCCTTTCAAGCTTAACGAAGACATTAACCCAACCAAAGCTACCCATCCAAGAATGACTCCGTTCGACCTAAAACTAGCCCAAGAAAAATGTTCTCAGTTGTTAAAAAAAGGCCTTATTGAGCCCACAGGTTCAGAATGGGCTTGTCAAGCTTTTTATGTGGAAAAAATGTCTGAGGGAAAAAATGTCTGAGGGAAAAAACGTCTTGTTATTGATTACCAGCCTCTCAACTGTTTTCTTAGAGATGATAAGTTCCCCTTGCCAAAAATCCAATCCTTATTTGTTCATATCCAAAATGCTAAGGTCTTCTCAAACTTTAACCTTAAGGTAGGTTTCCGACAATTAAGAATCCACCCTGATGACAGACCTAAAACAGCTTTTTGCATCCCAAATGCCCACTACCAATGGAAAGTAATGCCTTTTGGCCTTAAGGTAGCCCCCTCACTTTTCCAAAAGGCCATGATCAAGATCTTTGAACCTATCCTTCATCACGTACTTATCCATATAGATGACGTGCTATTATTCTCCAAAGATCATAATTCTTACCAACAATTACTTTCCCATTTCCTGAATATAGTGGAAACATATGGCATAATGTTGTCTGACAAAAAGAGTATCATAGGCCAAGACACTGTTACCTTTCTTGGCATGACTCTAAAAGATGGATACTATAGTCCTGGTCCACACATAGCCCAGGAGCTCACTCATTTTCCAGATGAACATTTGTCAAAAAAGCAGATTCAGCAATTCCTAGGTATCATCAATTACCTTCGGGAATTCTTTCCACATGTAGCTGTTCACACTAGCCAGCTTTCAAAAATGCTCAAAAAATCAGCCCCACCATGGGGCCCCTCTCAGACTACTGTTGTCCAACACCTCAAGCAGATCGCTCAGCATCCTCCTCCATTGAGAATCCCCACTGACGGTCAACGTATTCTTCAAACTGATGCAAGTGATGAATACTAGGGAGCCATTCTTTTGGAAAAACATGATGGGAAAGAATCTTACTGTGCCCATGCCAGTGGACAATTCAAAGAATCAGAAAAACACTACCATGTGATCTACAAAGAAATCCTAGCCGTCAAATATGGAATTCAAAAATTTAAATTTCATCTTATTGGCCATAATTTCCTTGTCAAATTAGACAATTCCTCATTTTCGAAAATCCTTGAATTCAAAAATAAGGTCCTCCTAAATAAGCTTCTCCTTCGACTCAAAACATGGTTATGAAAATATGACTTCACAGTCCAGCATATAAAATGAGACCATAATCTCATCCTTGATCTCTTGTCCCGACCTTCATCTTCATCCCTAAGAGCCTCTTTTGCCTCAGTTCCAGTCATCTTCATGGCTCCTACTCTACCCAACACAGCTTTGACAAAAAAGTCCTTCCCTTGCAATCTCACTTTCTCCAGTCCTTATCAGATCCAAGATTTTGTAAAGAAATTTGTTTTTCGATATTTCATGAATATATATCGCACCCAGACATCCGGATTTCCAAGCTTTCATCCAGATCACCTCTTTCTTACAGGCCTAAAGATCAATCCCTCTAGGGATGTCACAGAAGATGAATTGTGGTATATATGGTGTCTTACCATCTTATATGCCACCAAACTGATCTTTCTTGTACAACCAATGTTTCAATGTCTCACAGATCCAAACCAGGCTCATTCCCTCACATGGACCCTCTTCGAGTGGTTTTCCCCTCTCTCTTGGTGGAGAAAACAACTTGACTTCATAATCAAGCACCACCACATTAATCTCCTTCCTGATCAAGAAGGTGAATAGTTCACCTCATTTTCAGCACCCTGTTACCAAACTCTTTTGGACTCAAGACCAAGCTTATGAATGGAAGATTGTTCCCCATAGTTTTCCTCTGGATCATGATCCTAATCTTGTCTCTACCCTGAAACAATACCTCTTCGAACTCAACAATGTTCAGTCCACCCCTATTGACATCCAACACACCTCCCTTGGTCCGTAACATGAGCTTATGGTCATCCCGACCACCAGGTCACCTTCATCCAGTAATCCTCCTCCCTCTGGAATTTTGATTAAAGAAGAAAAGCCTGATTTCACATATATCCTCTTCCAGGATTCACAAGACCCATGGGAAGAATTCACCTCAATTCTGCATCCCACTGAAACATCACATGCACCCTCTACAAGTATTGTTCCACTGACAGATTCACCTACCCGACAATATTATGAGAACTTGCCTTGGTGGAAAGAGCCATTTGCTGAAGTTGACAGTGATGTTGACAACTTATCTCCCTCACACAGTTTTTAAAGCATTTTGTAATAATTGCTTTTGCTTTCGTAAAAGCAAAGTGTTTGCTTTACTTTATCTTTACTTTAAAGCATCTTCCTTTTGCTTTGTCTTTAGCTTAAAATCCAAAAGACAGGGGTCCTGTCCTGTCGGGAATCTTTTGCTTTTACTTTTGCTTTTGTAAAAGAGGATAAGGCTTGTTTCGTCCTCTTCCTTTGAATTTTCCTATATAAGGAGAATTCATTCTCAGTTGTAAGCAGCTCAAATTTTAGGAAATAATAATCCGAGTTTTCCAATATCATGACTTTCTAAAAAATTCTCTCTTTTCCTTTATTTCCCTAGGAAGGACAACAGGTTCTCATAATAGTTCACTTCAATCTCTTTTAACGAGTATGCTCTGCACTCGCCTCTTTGTAGGATCTTGTGCATCAGAAAGTTTTTGGATTTGAGATCGATCGTACCAACCACAGTTCATCCTGTTTTATAGCCAAGGAGTGGCTTCACCATTGGGTGGTAGTGGTTGTCCGACTGGTATCAGAGCAGTTAACTTTCTGTTATTTATTGCTCTTATCATCCTTTTTCTAATGTACTCCGCCAAAGTGATTATGAGTGCCTTCCCCATTTTACCAATATATGTATTCTAACTCTCAATCATATTTTTTATTGTATGATCACATTCGACAAACTTATCAAAAGCATGAACTGACTAGTACTTAGGTTCGATTTTTCTAGCCATTCAAATGCATCAGTATCAATATTTTGTATGTCTTTCATTACTGCAGTGAATGCACCCTTATTTGATGCTCTAATAGCCCTTTAATACTGATTCCTTAGCTCGACTTTAGGTATTTAAATTGGCAAACATATGTCTTGCACAAAATATGTTATATGATCCACCAAATCCCAAGTTCAATGCTGCAAGAACACCTTTATGCCCATCAATCATAAGGTAAGTTGCCTTGTATCATTCCAATACTCTTATAAACACCCCAAAAATCAGGTCCAACTCTTAATGTTTTCAGACTCGCAAACACATATTGCAATTAGAAAAATACCTTGATTTGCATCTAGTTTCACAACTGACAATAAAACACCTTCAAAGATGCATGTAAATGACAAACATCTAGCCCAATAAATGAGCTACAACCTTCCTTAAAGCCATCTCTAACATTTGGGAAGCTCACCGTGAATCTTTAAAATCTGCACTTATTTGTAAGTGTGTCTTCTTTTGTTATTTTAAGATATGCTAAAGCCTCTGGCATCTATTTTTTTGATGATGTAAGTATAATCTTAAACTTGCCTGAAGCTTTCAACATGATTTCCTCAAGCAGTTGACTCCAATATCTTTCTCTTTGCTCTATAAACTTTCTAGGAATCTACCTCTATTCCATACATTGCCCTAAAATCATCAACAAGACTGCCTATAGCAATCCTTGGATCACCTGTCACTTTTTTATTATACCTTCTGGATTTTTCACAAGGCTTTAAGATGCGTGTATGTTGTGTAAGGTCTTGATCTAAAAATATTGTCCAAATATGTTTACAAAACATTTATATACAATTCTTCTTCTTTCAAGCTTAGTTGTTCTACCTCTGAAACCTTGTTGGAATTTAGATTATGGTTGGAATTGTATCTGAATCTGCAAGGATCATTAGTGCATCACTGGTTGTTTGTGCAGTTGGGAGATCTAGTGCATGATTTTGTAATCGATACACTATTTGATGATGGAGTGTGGCTATTTTGGAAGTAGATGTTTGTTCTGCTCCTTGTTTTTGAACACTTGCCCAACTATGAATTCAATAGGTTGTGCTCCATCTATAAGCATCTAACCACCAAACACATGAGACATTCTGCTAAAAAGATGCTCAATTTCTAATTCTGACATTAGCTCATAACCTCCATTATCACGCTCATACACGTTTAACAAGTCATCATTTGCATGATGCTTATCCCCATCATATTGAGTTTCCTGTTACCTATCATCAATATCATCTTTTAATTTATAAAGTAAATAGAAATCATCATTTTCTTCTGATAAGCATCATCATCCATATTCATGCTTGACTTCCTTTTCTTGGTTGCCTTGGTCTGCTCATCACATGCTCTGAATCCACAACATTTTACTTCTTTGCTTTCTTATCTTTATTGTTCTGAACCATCCACGGAACAGCTACTGGTTGTTTTTACTTGCTTTCCTCTCAGAAGCCTTTACTTTAACAGATGCAGATTTTCCTTTTGTATATGCCTTACATAATTAAAATGGAAACTCGACAATTAAAGGACAAATAACTAATTTGTTTCTCCACTAGCCTCCTCAAGAAACGAGAAAGTATCCAAAAAATAGAGTAGTATATTTTTCCAAATGGGAAAGTATGAAAAAATAAAAATAATATATTTTCCCACCATAATGTGCAAGCCAACTTCCTATTTCTTGGAAGTGATTATCTGGAAACTTCAAGAGCTTGAATCATGCATTTATCATGTGTGATTTCTTCAACAAGCCTCCACGAATTTGATTGAACCCAAATTGCTTGAATCAACCCATTAAGCACTTCTTTGAATTTCTTTGCTCGAGCTCTTATGACGGGTCTGATGGCAACTTGAATAGGACCTGAATATACCTCATACCATATGCTTGTGACAGTTTTGTCGTTAATCTCATCAAGTTGAGGCTGGGATTGAGGCTAAAATTCAGGTTAAGGTTGAAGTTGGGATTAAGAGTGAAGTTCAGGTTCGTGTTCAGCAGCAAGTTGAGGTTTGGAAGCAGGATTAATTTCAATTTCAAGTTTAGAAGTAGGTTGAGTTTGGGATGCAGAATGAAGTTCAAATTCATGCTTAGCAGCAGGTTGAAGAATGGAAGGCTTCGTATTTATGGAATGAAGTAACCCTGCTGTTGGTTAGACTTCTTTCTACAACCCCTTTGTGAACTTCATGTTGTTTATGTTATTCTAGTACAGCTTTCTCATTGTTTGTCATTGCTTCATTTTGTTGTCTTTGAGGTTGTTTTTGAAACACACTAATAACTCTATGAAATGAGAGTTATCATGACACTTTTAGACTTAAATCAGTAATACTTAGAAAGTAAATGATGAACTTTTATTGCATTTTAGTTAATGAGTTGTTTTAGGATAATTTGTGTTTAGATTATATGCATAATTGTAGGTGGTGAAAGCTCAAGTTTTAAGTAAGGAATGTTACTGCAACAGACTTGTAGAGACAATGAAATAACTTGGGTACAGAAGAATTGAAACAAGTCTGGAACAGTACAGATGCTATAGCCGCTGTTGTAGCAATCCTGGAGCAATGACAGACTGGATTTCGCATGCAACAACTAAAAGATTACGATCTAAAGTTTCTAAAAATGGAGGATACGTGCCACATATTTTCGGCTGCCCTAATTCTTAGTTATAAAAGGAGCACGCATGAAAAGGAAAAAAAGGGAGCCGTCACTCAAGGAAAAATAAAGAGAAAATAGAAATTAAGAGAGATTTGAGGGCTGCCACAGAGGATTCACATAAATTGAGCAGACTTCAACTCTTTATCTCGTTTTCTTATTTTCTATTTATTTATAGGGATGTATTTGATGGCTGAAACAATTTTATTTACCGTGTGACTGACATATGTGTGTTGCTCTATATTGCTGTAGCATTTTGTCTTAATTGTATTTATTTCAATTCTTATTTCAGCTGACCACTCATTTAGTGGATACTAGCCAAGAAAGAGCCTAAAAAATGTCTGACTTAGTGTATCAAATTAAGACAATACTTGGTTTCAGATTGGGTTTCCCAAGTTGAGTGTATCTCAATTTGAATAGGGCTATGCTTGATCTAAAATTAGTGATGAACTAAACATAGGGATTCACCTTGTAGGGTAAATAGAACCTAGGACGTTTAATGCTATATTTAATGTTGGCGTAACAATTTATCACTGTTAGGTTGCATTAGGTATAAGATATCCAACAGGCGACAGCTGAGGATGTATGAAGGATTCTGCCCAATACTGTAGTAGATGTTGTAGTAACAGTACTGTAATTGAAAAAACAGTCAACACCATTAAATGAGTTTATTCACTCAACTACTTCATTCCTTTTGGTTACATCCTTATGTTTAACGTGAGAATTTTCTTTATTGCATTTTTATTAGTTTATTAGTTTTATAAATTGTCTTATTTTAATTTAGAATAAAACTGCACTGTTAAGGTTGCTGTAACAAATCTGATAACATCAATCCCTGTGGAGACGATCTAAATACTCATCAGTATATTACTTGTTGTGTACACTTGCACATTGACACCCACAGTAATAGAAATAACCCAACACACACCTAAAACATTAGGTTCCTCAGCATTAGGTCCAACAGCAACAACTTCAATATCATCTTGAAACAACCTTCTTCTGATGGCATTAGACATATTCAGTGGTATCACAACCATGTCAAATACAATCTCAATATACTTCTTATTATTGTACAAATGCCAGATTTGATAAAGCTTATGATCATTATCAATTGTCCCCTTCAATCTATTCTAAGATAGTGTCACTTCAATTATAAATCTCTCACCTCTATAGCTATTTCTACCAAACACCATTCTCATTACAACGTTGATCAGGACTACTCTACTTAGAGTGTATGGGTCAATGAAACCAACCTCAAGTGTTTCACCAAAAAATTAATAATGGCCTTCATCCTCAAGTTTGGCTACAAATAAAAAAGAAATAATCCTATCATAAATAAATTCCAATAGATAAATAACACCAAAGCCTCTATTCACATTAAAATTACAAACCAGAACAAGCAATCTGAAGCTCCCAATACACTCAATAAACTTACAATGACAAAGGTGGCAAATACAGTTGCTTCTTGAAAACAAATTTAGTTTCAAATAGAAATATAAAAATGTTTGAAGTAACAAAATGCTTTAAAAAAAATCATACTAGCTACAAACAAAAGGCCTCATTAACACCAAGATCATTAAGAGCAACAACAATAGTAGTATGATTATCTTCTCTCTACTAATAAATTATCACAAATGAAAGCATTAGTTTCAACAAAATGACAGATGAAATAAAAAACCTCAAATTTTGTTGACCTAGGGTTTGTTCATTAATTTTTTCTATAAATGTCAATCCAACAATAATCGATCCCATTAATACATTAATTATTGGTACTAAACTTTGTCATCTATTACTTGAATATTTACTAAATCCTTCAACTTGTAAAAAAAAAATGAAGATTAGTAGAAATTTTTAACCTTAGCCATTGTAAGGGTGTTTTGTCTCTCTAGCAGCCTTCAATGTTTGGTCTTTACACGAATTTCAGCAGCAAAATCTCTTGTTTCTTCTCATTCTTATCATGCTCTATTTCTAAGCTTCTCTGTTAGCATGTGAAAAAGATACAATAACACGCAACATGCAAAGGATGGCTATATCTAAAATAAAATAACTGAATAAAATATTAAGGGGTTAGATACGATACGTACAAGGTTGCTAACATTGATTTGATATGCGCAAGGCTCTAGATCTAATGACTGTTATGGTATGTATACAAATACAATTTTACTCTAGATCTGATAGGGGGTTAACGATTTGTGGGGGGGTAGATTGAAGTTTTCATACTTTTAAAGGGTAAATTAAAGTATGTCAAATAAGGGGGTAGAATCAAATTTATCCTTTATTTAAAAATGTTTTACTTATTATTTTGTTAGTGAACAAATACAAAATTGTAATTAAGGACCATCCATTCTGACGCCAAGACAGAATCGACACATCAGTGAGAGTATGGATCATTCCGATTTCGATTCCTACAACCTCGGTAAGCAATTTATTATGATTCTCATTCCTCAATTACTAATTGATAAATGCACCATTAAGCTATTTCATTAATCTAATTTCTGTAGGTCAAAATGACACTGGTTTATACTCATCAAATACGGCTTCCTCGAAGATATTTGTTACTAGTTCAATTTCCCTTTCAATTTCAATTTATTCAAATTAATAAATCTATTAATTTTATGACAACTATTTCATTTTTTTATTTTGCAACTGTTTAATTTTCCTTTTAATTCATTTATTCGATTTATAAATCTGTTAAATTTATGACTCAATTATTTTTATTTGTTTGATTTATAGTTTATAAATAATTGATTTTATTTTTTTTCATTTCACAGTACAAATATTCTCTTAATGTAGATTCTATTGAAGATTCTTTTACTTTGAAAAAATGAACTATTGTCAGAATCCTTTGTTAATGATTGAACTGTCAACAAAATTCAAGTGGTAAATTGATCATATATATATTGTTGTCCAAAGTTTATGTTATTTGACTATGGGGCATTTATTTTATTTATAAAGAAACTATAAAAGAACCAAAGAAATGTAGATTTCCATTGAAGTTTGGATTTGATTTTGATAAGGGTTAATTTCGGATAATCTCTCAATAAATTAATGTGACTAATTTTAGATAAGGGCATTTACAATTCAATCTAACCAATTAAATCAATGGATTCACTTTAAACCAATCCAATTTTTGTTGGATTGACGTTTTGATTTGATTGGATTGGATTGTAAAATGAAAACTTCATTGTTATTTGTGGATATATGTGTTTAAATCCAATATAAACCAATCTAACCAGTTAATTTTTATTTCTTTATTTATTTAAATAAGCACACATCACTCTTGCTATTATATCCTATAGTAGCATTTGGAGAATTAAAGCATACATGTGATGATAAATCCATGAATCATGAAATATTAAAGGAGTTGATATATATATATATATATATATATATATATATATATATATACATATTCAATTGTTAGTAATTTGTAACTCTAAGGCGCAATTGACAATTTTTATTTTGATCAGATTGATTCGTTAGATTTGATTTTATATTGGCTCAAATTATGTTGGATCTCAATTAGTGATTGGATGAGATTGAATACAAAATATAAACTTAATACATGATCAATTGGATTTTAGATTTGACAAAAACCAATAGATTTGGACCATTAAACACCCCTATCTTTAGACATAATTTTCTAACTATTGTATTAGAGTCCATTTAAGGGTCAAGATTAAAGTGAACATGGAATTTATTAATTTTAAAAGTGAACAAATTAATGTGAGTCTTATTAGAATAATTAATTATTTCTCTCATATCTCTATTAGTTAACATGTTTGCTCTTTTCTCTCTCCTTATGCCTCTTTGAGTTTATACAAACTCTATTTTTCACTCAATTTTATGTTACTATACATGAAATTACGATCAAGTGCGCTCAATCATCTTTGAATATACAAAATATATAAAAAATTTATATGTTATATTAAAATAAATATAATAAAAAATCTATAAAATATATTGGTGATGATAATAAAGTACAAGAGATGATTTCTTTTTTTAATTATTATTATTATCTTTGCTTCTTCGAATTTCTCTGATTTGTACAAGAAAAATAATGAAATAATCCACTAATCACAAATCTGTTATACAGGCACACCCATTGTATATGGAAGATTATAAGACACATTGATTAAAAATGAATAAGAAACCAAAAATTTACAAGAAGAACTAATTTGGCGAATTTTATAATTGTTATTTCGCTCTCCTATTAAACCCTTTCTTGATTGATGAAGACTTTTTGATCATCTTCAATTCCTTGCTTCCCGCCTATTTTTAATACAGAGAAAATATAGTCATGGGGAGATAGGCAAGAGAAGGAATACAATAATAAAAAGAGATAATTAAAATAATAAAGAGAAATAATTAAAAATAATTAATTACCATAATAGAATCCATATCAAAATTAATAAATTTCATATCAGCTTTAATCTTAACTTTTGGATGAAATCTATTCTAATGGCTAGAAAATTGTCAAAAATTGTGTCCCTTGAATCTATCCCTAAGTTAAGTACTATTTTCAAAATATTCTTATACTATATTACTAATTTGTAATTAGATAGAATGGAATAGAATGAGGAATGAGAATTAAAATAAGATGTTTACTTAAATGATAGGACTTAAAATTTTGAATGAACTATATTATCATTAATGTGTTTATTTATCTTGTAATTAGAATGAATTGTAGCAAGTTACTATACCTTTAATTATTATTATTATTATTATTAAAAACATTATAATAACAAAAAAATTTAAAAAAAAACAACAATAATAATATATAATAATCCGTTCAAAATAATAATAATAATAGAAAATCACATCATCATCATCATCGGCAGCAACAACCAACAGTGACAGCAGCAACAACTAGCATGAGCAACGTCATCAGTAACAAAGGCAATAGGCAACATTGGCAACGCGTAGCAATGACAGCGAGCAGTAGCAGTGGTAGCGGTGGTGATCTTCCTTCGCCTGAGCACCACTCTGACGCCCTCATGGTGTTAGCAGAATCAGACCAGATCCCAACCGTCATTCAAATTCCAAGACAGACTCTCAAACATGTCTTTCTGGCATCATTACCTGAAGCTGGAGCCTATAGACCAATTGATGGTGAAGAGTGGCAATTTTTGCAGAAGAGACTTGGTCTGCACCTTGAATTTGCACTTGCCCTTGGCCACCTTGTCGCCTAGATCATCAACATCCACCAGAAACTCCACGTCCATCACTCAACGTTTTCTTTTCAAAAGATAAAGATGCGACCGACAGCTCATCAGATGAAGATCACATGAATCACGGAGATAAGATCGATTGTATAGTGCTTGCTCTAATTTTTTTTTTAATTTTTCAAATATCTAAATGAAGGATAAAATGGAAATTATAAGATTTTAAGTGGTGGATATTCGGTTAGTCACGAGAATGGAGTTCTATTTCCAAACCCGTCTTAGGAATCAAAACTCTCATAATCATTCCCAAATTAGTGGGTCTCAAACTAATTCATTGCCATTCCCCTCCTTATTTTGCAAGTAAACAAATTATTGACTCTCATTCCTTGATTCTCATTTCCATTAATGATAATTAAACACACCATTAAACAATTGTAGACTCAACTTGAGCTCCATTTGAGATTGAGATTAAAATACCATAAGCAGCTTATTTCATAAGTTTTTGATAAAAATGTTGTTTCATAATTTTTTTTATAAGCTGCTTATTTTATAAGTTTTTTAGTTTGACAGCAGCTTTTAAAAGTAGACAAGAGGTTATTTTTAAAAAAATCTTATTACATAAGTCACGACTCCTTTTTAAAGTTTCTATTATAATCTTAATATTTAAAAAAAAAAACTAATTATGTCTTATCTTCCATAAATCCTAATATATAAACAAAAGACAATTTAAACTTATTTCTATTTTGATTATTATATAATAAGATTCATTTTTATAATAAAATTTATCAAATACATGTATTTTTCTTTTTAAACCAAAGCACCGCAACAACATAATTTGCCAAACACTAGGTTACTTTCTTAATTAGCAACTTATTTCACGCGCACAATAGAAAGAACTTATTCATTAGTTACCACAATCTCAAATTAGCTCTAATACTCTCAATTATTATTACAAAGAAAAAAAATTATCAACTCACCTGCATTTGCCCTTATCTTTTGAATAGTAATTAGGGATAAGTTAAGGTTTATAATAGTTTGATGGTACTTGAAGAATAATCAATTTATTAGAAGGTAAAGTGAAATTAATCTCTTTTATAAAAGATAAATTTCTTTTTACCTCAACTAGAATGACAATTCTCAATTTACTCCTAAAAAATGTGAAAACATTGATTTAACCCATAAATTCAATTACTTTTAATAATTGATTGACATTAATTTAATAAAGTATGAGAATACCCCTAACTTTATCAGAATATTTCAATAGTTATGTAGGGTTCAAAAATAATTGTTGATGTTGGCTACTCTACAAAAGATTGGAAAACTTTATGGTTCCGATTCATTTGATAGAGAATGTTGTGATACTAAGACCATTTAAAATTAATCCTTCAAAAATATTTTATTGAATAAACTACATTTTATTAGAGGCACACATAAAAATTCCCGTTCGTTTAAATTCAATAGGTAAAGATGTAATTTTCTTATTCAAATAATTTCTCTTGTATCAATTTAAAAAAAAAAAAAAAATCAAACGTTGGGCAATATGGTCTATTCTATAAACCTAACAATACATATAGTATACCAATGAGCCTTTGGTCTAGTGGGAGAGCCCTTACACTTATAATGGTAAGAGTAAAGATCCGAGCCTCCATAAAAATTTTATGGAGGTTAGTTTCAGTTCTTCTCCAATTATCAGATAATTGAGTAAATACAGTATCTCCCTTACAAAATGTGAGTGGAGTAAGCATCCCTTGAATATTAGAGAGGGTTTAAAGAATATGTGCAGTACTTCAAAAGATCAATGTAGGCTATAATTAATGATAGGGTAGAGATATTTAAACCTATCAATTGTCTTTTTACACATTCTTTTTAATTAAGAAATTTATTATCTAAATATTTTTTTTGAAAAAGTCACTTAAACTAATCTTTGTTTTCTTTTTCTTTTCAATTCCATATATTCTTTTATGAGTTTATATGTAAATAATTGATGTCATTAGCAAGTTTTTTACCAAGTTTTTATTAGCCATGAAAGTTTTTGAGTATCAAGAAACTAATTTTTTACCAAACAGAAAAGCTAATGATTATCAAGATAAAAAAGATCTTATATATAGAAAGTATGAAATATAAGTTATAATATATAAGAAAGGCCAAACAATTGAATTCGAAAGAGAGTGAAGTTACAAGGAAGAGAAAGTGATTATTGAAGTATAATTTTGAGATTTTCAAATTTTAAATTTTAATAATAAATTTATTTTCTAAAAATAGGTGTAGAGAGAAATCTGGAGAATTCAAATAGCCCCACCCTTAGCAATAAAATAAAATAAAAGTATAAAATTTTCAACTTGGGTGTAAGGTGAAATTTATAATAATATTTAAGTGAGATTTTGAAATTTTATTGAAATATTTAGGCAAAGATGAAAATAAACTACTATAAAAAGCTGGAAAAGGTATATATTTGTCTTTTTTTCTTTTTTCATTAGTTGATCATCATGAAAATATCTAAACAAAATTTTATTCTTTTGCCTGCTAGTATAGATTTACGGTATCATCATATTCGTTTGGCGCGGGCCCCGGGGCGGGGGGGGGGGGGGGGGGGGGGGGTGGTGGGGGGTGGGTGTTGTAATAGGGTGTTTGCGGGGTTGCGGAAGAAGAAGAAGAAAAGAAATTATTCCTTTGGACGTATATACTGCTAGTCGAGGAGAAGTGCTATCAATCTATCCATATCGATCGATGAAATCAGCACCGTGTGAATTACTCTATTTGTTATGCACCTAATTTGCAAATCATTTTGGACCTATTTGCAAAACAGCGGAAGATGGTGTGAAAACAGCGCCCAGATAAGGACTTAAAATGCAAAGAGTGCTCACGTGACAAGACAGTTTAAGAGCTGATTTGTTAGCTCCGCGCCGTTTGCAGAACTTGTACTCCTTTGCTTTCTAGTAAGTTCTTTTAGACTCTCGATTTTTTGAGTCAACCTACGGTGCAGAGCACTGTATCTCATACAGCGCATGCACGCAACCAGTACAACCGATTTTTAACCGGTTAACATAATAAATATTACATTTTAATTTGTTTTTAATGCGAAAAAAATGAAAAAAATAGGGAAAAAAAGATAAAATTGTAATTAAATGAAGCAAAAGAATATAATAATTTTAAATTTATAAATAGTACAAGAAACTATACAAGTATTATAAACATGTCACAAAATAACTATATTCTCACTTATTTTGTCACATTTCAATATTTATATTGCATGTTTCAAGTTTACTTTTCAAATTCGTATTTTTTTTTACGATTTATCTAAATTTTGGTAAGTTATTTCAACTCATTTTTCTACTAGTTTTTGGTTCTATATTTTCACTTTTTTCATTAAATTCCAACTTTTTACGTTGATATTTTAAGTTTACTTTCAACATTCTTGCATTCCATTAGACTTTATCTAATTTATGGTAAGTTATTCCAACTCATTTTCCCACCACTTTTAAGTCCTAGATTCTAACTATTTTTATAGAGTTTCAACATTTTCGGTAGATATTTCTAGTTTACTTTTAGAGCCCTACTTCGCATTGGAATTTATCAAATTCTTAGTCAATTATTCCAATTTTCGGGTTGAGTTCATCAACTCTTGTTGCCACTACTTTTTTATTCTATATTCCTATTCCTTTTATTGAATTCTAATATTTTGGATGAGAGTTTCAAGTTCACTTTTTAGATCCTCATTTTCTATTAAAATTTATCAATTTCTTTGTTAGGTTATTCCGACTTTTAGGTTAAAGTTATCAACTGTCATTACCACTAGTTTTTCCTTTTATGTTTCTACTCTTTTTATGGAATTTCAACATTTTGGATAGATATTTTAAGTTCATTTTTAGATCCCTATTTCTCTTTAAAATATATCGATTTCTTGCTAAGTTATTCCAAGCTTTGGGTTAAGCTCTTCAATTCATATTCTCACCACTTTTTGGTTATTTATTCCCGCTCTTTTTATTAAATTTCAATATTTTAAGTGGGTGTTTCAAGTTCACTTCTTATATCACTACTTCCCGTTGAAATTTATCAAATTCCTAGTAAATTATTTGTACTTTTCAGTTAAATTCATCAACTCTTTTTCCTACTAGTTTTTTGTTTTATATTTCTACTCTTTTTATTGAATTTTAAAATTTTGGGTGTACATTTCAATTTCACTTTTTGGATCCCTACTTATAGTTGGAATTTATCAAATTGTGGGTGAGTCGTTTCCAATTTTGCATTATGTTCTTCAACTCTTATTCCCACTACTTTTTGGTTCTATATTCTTACTCTTTTTAATGAATTCCAATATTTTGAATAGAAGTTTCAAGCTTATTTTTTAGATTCCAACTTGTCATTAGAATTTATCAAATTCTTAATAAGTCATTCCAACTTTTGTGTTAAGTTCTTCAACTCTTATTTCCAGTACCTTTTAGTTATATATTCCAGGTTTTTTTTAATGAATTCCAACATTTTGGGTGAAAGTTTCAAATTCAATTCTTAGTCCCTATTTCCCATTGGAATTTATCAAACTATCGTTGCGTAGTTCCAACTTTTAGGCTAACTCTCCCACTTTTTTCCGACTATTTTTTGGTTCTATATACCAAGACTTTTTATTAAATTCCAACATGTAAGTGTGTGTTTCAAGTTTATTTTTCATGTCTCTAGTTCCCATTGAAATTTACCAAATCATCGGTAAGTCGTTCCAATTTATGGGTTCAGCTCTTTAACAGTTACTTCCACCATTTTTTTGGTTTTATATTCCAAATGTTTTTACTGTATGCCAACATTTTAGGTGGTTGTTACGAGTCGCATTTTATTATAGTAAAACATTAAAATATTAAGGTAAATTACGTTTGACCCCGCTTTTTTTTAATAAATATCAACTTACAATATAATTTTGAAAAATCATTGTTGCAACCCTCAATTTTTTTCAACACTATGAATTTGTATAAGTCCACTCCCCTCCCCCCCGGCCCCCAACGGTCTTTGTTACTTCATGGTATTTCTTGAATTTAATCGTATGTATACTTTAAACTTTTGATCTTTTACATATTAATGCTCATTTTATTATTTTACATAATTGTGCTTAGATTTTTTTAAAAAACAATTGTGCAACATATAATTTTCGTCATTATATTTAGTTTTAAAAATTATTTCTTTAATCTCTCATCAATCTTTAGCTTAAGATTGACAAAGTAACATTGACTTAAATCCAGTTCTATTAAGTCGCCATTAATTTATCTTTACCAAGTACATTAAACACAGTAAAAGTAACTCAAATTAAACAATATTTTTATAAACACATTAGAAAATCATTGCAATCAAGAAAAAAGAAAAGATATTAAATATTAAAATTAATTTTCTCTAATAGAAAAATTCAATGCTATAATTTTTAAGAGAAATTATCTCTACACCACCTTTCTTTTGGAGAACAAATTAAAAAAAAAAAGTTCATTTACAACCAATGACAATTCTTGTTCACTACTCAACTATGCACCATTAGAGAAAAAAAAGATAAAATAATCCCAAGGGATTATAGAAAACTAATTTTATTATTTCTATTTCCCCCTTTGATCTGGAGACAGCCAGCTAAAGCTTGGGCTGCTCACCAGTCTTACTTGGATTCAACCACTTGAGAGGATGCCAATAGCAGTTTTTGCATCAAATGCTTTGCAATATTTTCCCTTGCCAATCCTTCTATATTGGAAGCATAAAACATTAAAAAAAAGACTTATAAAAAAAAATGAAATGACAATTCAAAATGTTATACAATTTAAGTTAATTACAAAACTTTAACAAGACAAGAAAAAAATTAAGAACATTAATCGTGAAAAAAAATTAATAATGATTAAAAAATATAGATCTTAATGTATGAAACTACAAACGAAACCTTAGGCCTAAAAGATATGTTTTTTGATGAAAATTTAAAAAATAAATTTTATATTTTTCTTTTAAGGTTTCTGAACAATAAATAAAGTTATTTTGAAAAAAAAGTATCAAGAATAATAATATAAAATATGAAATTTTAAATAATATAAAAAAATTATTAGAATTAAAAATTGTGAAAATGTGTAAATATGTTTTCATTTAGGCAGTAGTTTTCCTGGCTAAATGAAGCAAAATTCTTTTAGTGTTGTATCAAAATAAAAAAATTAATTGAATACTATTTAGAGTAATATATTATATAATTTTTTTAAATTTACAATTTATATGTACATTATAAACTATAATTTAATGGTGTTTGATAATCTGTATAGATGCATTTTATGGTAAAGTCTAACGGTCCACCGAATATTAACTCAAAAACCTACTCCCATAAATATACAAAGAGATAAATATTTTATTTTAAATAACAATGTAATATTATAATTACATTATTAATTATTTAGCTTTTATAATATAATGTCAACAATTATTTACAATGATAATTAACAACATTTCTCAATAAATTATTAAAAAGTTTATTATGATAAAATGTTGTTATATTTAGAACATACGCTCATTTTGATTAAAAGAAAAGTGATATTGATAAAATTATCATATATGTGTTCAATTTACCAATAATAATAGAAAGGCTAACAAAGATACTTATTAACAACGTTAGTAATGGATGTTAAGAGCTATAGTATCATTAATCATAATACTAGTAATAAAACAATATCATTAAATATTAACATTACATGTAATCATGTATAAGCTCCTATAACAATTCATATTAGTCACTAGTACAAATAATATTGAAAACAAAAATATTTTGAGTAATGACAATACTTGGTACTATCAATAATATAGAGTTGACCAAAGAGGCAGAAATTTGCAAAAGAAAAAAATTAAAGAGGTCTCACTAATTTTTATATTGCAAAACATTGCAAAACATTGTCATAATAAACAATGATATAAGTTGTTTATGATCAATTTCACTATTAAAAATGATTGCATTGATTTATAATTAATATGGTTTACACTAATATAAATATTATTCACGTTATTTAAAACATTACATGTTTTAAAATATATTATTATGTTAGGGGGTCTTTGATAGTCGCCTAAAGTAAATGAAGTCTTAATATTTAGTTAAAAGATGAGGGAGCAAAGTGATAATTACCAGGATATTTGCCAGTTCCAGTGTTCCACCATCTGTTTCGGTGACCCATTTTATGCCTAAAATTACTAGCCGTTGGATTGCTTATAAAGTAATCTAACGGCCAATAAATTTAGAATAAACAATGAAACTTCCGCTGTATCTCTTGCAGCGCTGAGATACAGCGCTTTATTACAGGCGGACCCCGATTTTTTAGTTAGCATTACATTTTCCCTGTTTCGATTGATTTGTACTGTGTCTTTTGATCAATAAAATTGCACGGATTTTTCCTTCAAACTTTCTATCCTATACGGTACCCTGGGTCTTTTCCAGCTCCGACCCCATACTTTAATTAACCAAAACCGGAAAATTCATAATAATATTGTTGTGGATTCAAGATTATCACAACCAAGAAACCAGAATCTTGATTAAAGATCAAGCTTGATGACAAGACCAGAAATCAAAGAACAAAAACAGAATACATAATATCAAAACCCTCACTAGCTGCGTCATTGCGCCAAGCGCAAAGACATAATAATATATGAAAGCTATAATTGTCAAATGTTGAATATGCAAATACTAGAAAATTAATAAACAAAATACAAGCTAAATAGCAGCATAATTTGTATCAATCTAAATGAAAATAAAGATAAGAAAACAATATCAAGAAATAATGATCAGGGCAGCACCATTGGTGTTTTAGAATACCTCCATTCTCTGTGGAAGTGGGGTTTTGATGACTTGCAATATTTGGACAACCTCTGCCATTGAAGGCCTGCTTGATGGTATATGACAAGTGCAGACAAGGGCCAATTTGAGTACCGGTAAGACCTCATCTTCTGGGTAATCTCCCATGCTTGGATCAACACAATCTAACACGTTGCCCTCTTCCAGAAGAACTCTCACATGCTCGCTTAATATCACTACATTGTCTTCACCATATTCAACAGGCCTTCTACCAGTTACAAGCTCAAGTATTAAAACCCCAAAACCATATATGTCACATTTCTCATTCACTCTTAAGCTCTGGCATGTTAATTCTGGTGCCACATACCCTAGTGCGCTCTGAAATCTGTTGCTCATTACGTGTTTGTCGAGCCTGGTCAAAAGCCTCGCCAATCCAAAGTCTGAAATCCTTGGGTTGTAATTGTCATCAAGCAAGATGTTGCTTGGTTTTAGGTTGTAATGAATAATGGGTGGGCGGAAAGAATGGTGCAAATGAGCAAGGCCTTTTGCTGTTCCGAGGATTACTTTGAATCTGTTAGTCCAAGAAAGCGGTGGAGTAGAAGGAAGCCTTTCATGGAGTTTGGCTTGCAAGCTACCGTTTGGTGCATAATCAGACACCAAAAGCTTCAACTGAGGAGTCCAGTAGTATCCTTCCAGTGATATCAAATTTGGGTGCCTTGCTTTTCCCAAGACTCGAACTTCCCTTTCAAAGTCTTCTGGATATTGGATTATATCGGATGTAACAAGTTTTTTGACTGCTAACATTCTTCCTTGCGTCCCAAATGAGACCTTGTATACAGTTCCAAAGACGCCTTCCCCGACCTCGGCGGCTTTTTCCAGGAGGGTTTCAGGATCAATGCTACAATCAAGGGATGATGACCTTGAATCAAAAAGAATCAGCTTACCTGCAGCTAGATTTACAGACCTTGAAGAACTTGAACACATGCTTTCCAGGGTGGTTTCCACAAATGTAAGCCTCCTACGAGTTGATACATTTAATAGGCTGATTACTAGTACTCCGCCTGCGATTAGAATAGCTGCTATGATAGCAACAATAGCAGAAACACTAAAGAACATGTGGTGATGATTACTGGAAAAGCTGTGGCTGTGGATGTGACCATCCATTTGGTTACTATTATAAGCATCTGGATCAAGTACAAGAGGCTTCGGTACGTTCATCTTACAAGGTCCCTTCAATAAGGGTGAGCAAATGCCCAAATTTCCCTGTAAAGAACTTTGATCCAACGTTGGAAATACACCACCAACCGGAAGCCTTCCTATTAGCCTGTTATATGATACATTCACAGCGAGAAGACTTTCCAACTTTCCCAGCTCCTGTGGTATCTCTTCACTTAATTCATTGAACTCCAACTTCAGAATCTTGAGCTTGTTCAAATTTGAAATGGATTTAGGAATGGAACCACTTAAATGATTGTGGGACAGGCTTCTGCAAACAAAACATGGCCATAAAATAATGCATTAATAAGAGAAGGCGAATTCAGAGAAAATTAAAGGAAACAACATGCCTGAAACTTACAGTAAATAGAGGGATGTGCAATTCCCAATCTCTTGAGGAATTGGACCAGTCAATGAATTTCCATCCAACTGAAGAATACCTAAGCTTCTAGACTCACATACTTCTTGTGGAATAGAACCGTATAAGGCATTGTTTCTGAGATCTAAATGTATTAGATTGTGGAAGTAACCAAGCTCTGGAGGTATCCTTGAACGAAGATGATTTGATGACAAATTCAAGTATCTCAAGTTGGCAAAAAGACCCATTTCTGCAGGAATATCTCCGACAAGATTGTTACTTGACAAATCCAGTATACGGAGTGTCTGAAACAGTGTGCTTGAACTGGAACTTGAAGAACCTGGGGGAATGGAACCCATAAATCCATTTTCTGATAAATCAATTTCTTCCAACCCCAAATCAAATAAACCCTCTGGTATGTTACCATTCAAACTATTACCCCTCAACCGAATCACCGACAACTTTTTACAGTTAAACAGTGATAAAGGTAGGCTTCCTGTTAAATGATTATTGGAGAAATCCAAAAATTCCAGGGTGCTTATATTTCCAATCCAATGAGGGATATCACCTGTCAGCGTATTATTTGATACGCTGATAAAGATCATAGAATTCAACAATCGAAGAGAGACTGGCAACTGTCCGGTGAAAAGATTATTGCTGAGATCCAACGTTGTCAAGTGCGGGCAGAATCCAATATCCGCCGGCAGTGGTCCCGAAAATTGATTCCCCTGTAGTAGGAGCTCTTTCAAGTAATGAAGAGCTGCCACTCCTTGTGGTATGGATCCAGAAAATAAATTATGAGAAAGATCCAAAGTCCTCAGCCTTTTCAGTGACCAAATTCCGTAACCAGAAGCAAAATCCAGGTCTCCAGAGAAATGATTGTTGGAGAGATTTAGAGTGTTCAAAGAGGAACAATAATTAAATATTTTGCCGATTGGCCCTTGAAGAATATTGCCAGCCAAAGAAAGGTATCTTAACGATGCACAGTTTTCAAAGAGTTGATAAGGGACTGGTCCTGATAGTAAATTGTTTGAAAGATCAAGAAATTTCATATTCATCATGTTCAAATTCAAAAGAGAAGGCGGTATTTGGCCTGAAAGACTGTTGTGACTAAAGTTAAGCCTTTCCAGACTAGCAATGAGACCCAGCTCAGGATTTATGTTACCAGTAAAATCGTTATGAGAAAGTGATAGTACCTTCAAATGCTGCAACTTTCGAAGGCCTCTAGTACCGATCTTACCCGATAATCCCAAACCATCAAGTGATACATGCGAAACACGACCATTGACGGGATTGCATTGTATGAATTTCCATGAACAAGGGGAGTTGTCATCTTCTTTCCAAGATTGAAGATTCGAAGATGGATCTTTAAGCTCTGATTTGAAGACTATGAGGCCTAGTATATCATCGTTTAGTTCAATAGAAGCATCATCGGAAATGCAGCCTTGCAGAAAAGAAGACACTAATAAATACAACAACAATTTTAGAAACTTCATTTTTAATCTGTTAGCTCTAGTCTGGTGGTAGTAACGCATTTGCATGAATTTAATCAGTTAAGTGCGGGGAAGAGAACTATTAGATAACGCACCGGCCCGGGCATTTTGATATGAGAATGACCGTGCTCACGAGACTTTCTATGAAAAGGGAATTGCGAGTTAATGTGAGTCTGTGACTTTGAAGCAAACAAAAAGACAATTGGTCCAGCAAGTCCAACCGCACATCAAGGGTTTTATTTGTCTGGGACTGGGAGTTGGGCTAAAGGAAGCTCAGGCGTGACCACACTTGTCGTCACCTTGAGCCTCTTTCTCACTCATGTGCCTTCTCTTTCCTTAATATCAATGATGCATCTACTTTCCACTACTAAATAACCAAGCAGTGCATTGCATGCAGCAACAAACATACAACCCGTTTTCCAAGACGGCTGCATGTTTCATAGCAGTAAACCTATTATAATGACTTTTGCATAACATATTTTTGATTAAATAATTGGTTATTTAATCAAATAGTAATAAATACATAAAACTGAACGATATATTTATATTTTCAATTCATAACATTTGAATACAACTATTGAATAATGTTTTAAATAGATTTTGGGATGAAAGAAAAAAAAAACCTAGCTAAATAAAATAAATTTGTATTAACATGATAGGGTGCCTCGTGTAATCGGAGTGTGTTACTCATTTTGGCCTTATATGAAGATTGGAAAAGAATGGAGGATTTGGGAATGTTGTGAAAGGCTTAGATCTAGAGAGAATTGGCTTCATGGGCAATAAATTTAACCTGTAAAATAAAGAAAGGAGGTTAGAAGTGGAGTAAGAGGTGGCCAACGACTACACTTCGATGCTCAAGTTAGTGTTGGGTTCATTTTTTCGGTAAGAGTTAAAAAGCTCTTGATAATGGAGGTGGCTAGAGGTTGAAGAACACCTTTGGCTTATTGTATGTGTACTTGTGATGAGTGAGAAAAATAAAACTTGAGTGTCTTTATATGGAGTACCTTGGGGTTCCTAGCTGTCATGCCACCTAGCACGTTGTTATTGGTGTTCTTTGCCACTGTGGTAAGGATACTTTGGTCTTTTTGTTCACTTGATCATTTGAACCTTTTGGAGTATGCTTAGAGAATAAGTTGGAGGTCATTTTCATGTTTTGTCCACACATACATGTGTTGGATTTAGCTTGGAGGTTTTGTATGCCTCTGCAAAGGCTACTCAGCAATTGCGTGCATGGCAGTTAGGGACAGATGACACCAACTATCTTTGTGAGCTAATTCTTGGCATTTTTTGCAAGCATTGTAGCCTTTATCCCCTCTTTTTTAGCATCATATTTTATTGATTTCTTACCCTATGCAAAAGATTCAATCATTCTTTTTGGGCGATAGTGACTCCTTAAGCGCGGACATTTTTGGATATTTTCTCTGATCTTTCTACCTTCACGTAGTGTAACGCACATACCATTTTGATTACCTAGTGTACCGGCATAGGCCAATATCGTCTTGGTGACTTTTGCTATTATAAAACTTTACATTGACATGTGCACTCTATTACTAGTCTTCCATCTTTTCACCAAACAAATAGGTTAGGAATATTTTTAGTATTATGATTAAATAAACTTATTAATGCATATCTAATTAAAGGTGATGCTACTTAAAAATTGACAATAAGACTTAAATGTCCATCCAATCCATATTGTATGCTTTTGGTTATAGACTCAATGCACTATACTGGGGCAACCACTGTAAGTCATGATTTGGAAGGAATGAATATGCATAAGTAAAGTTCAATTCACATTTAACCCTTAGCCAAGCCCACTTGGGGGATCTTGAATTATAAGGAAATGCTTTGTGGAATGGACTAGTGGAGAATAATAACATTATAAGTGCCAAAATAGTGATAGCCCTAAAGCTTATATTTCTAGTCCATACATGATCGAATACCGTAATAGTCATATGCTATACTAGGAAACCTTCTTTAAGCTTTCCCCAAACAGCCTTGATTCCACTCGCACTTTCTTACCCCTACAAGGTATATATTTTAATGCTAAGTAATCATAAATTAGCCTTAATTAGGACAGAAATTATACCTAAAAGAGAAAAGTGATCTTGCCAAGGACATACCTTGCATTATAGGAAAAGAGATTTGTGCTATCCTATAGAAATAAGATTACTTCAACTAATCAATTAGAGTTTGTCCTAAAACCCTAAAAATAGAGACCTTTATTCACTATTCAAAGAATATTGAGGACTTACACCTTTACCAGTCATTTTAGCAGCCTAAATAGCCTTAAAACAACGACCCCGTAAGGTTTTAACCGTTAATCATCTTGCTCAAGAAGAATCCTTCTTCCGTGATCCAAAATCTTAATTTATGTTTTTTCACACACAAGAAATGCAAATTTGGCAATCATAACCATCTTGTCACCACTTGAACCCTTTCCTTAGTATAGAAGAAGCCTATATTCTTAACCAAAAGCCAAAACTGATCTAAAACACATACTTTAAATCCCAAGGTACTATTATTGCAGTGTTCTTGATTATGTACTATTTACTCTTTTTATTTCATAAACCAGTCCAAAAATCTCAGAAGGAATTAAAAAAATATGTCAAAAATTTTCATTTAATTATATTTTGAAGTACCTATCATCTTTTTAGTGTCGGATAAATTTGGAATATAATCTAACAGGGATAGCAAAATCCTCCATGGGTTTGGGGCCTCATCGGGCTCCACCCAAAATGAGGTGAATTTTAAATAATTTTTGGGGAATAGGGTGGGGGTTTGGTTTTTTATTCCCACCACACCCCCACCCTCACCCTAATCCCCATTATATATAACTGTTTTTTTAATTTTTATTTGATAATTTTTGTTTTATCAATTATAATGTTGGTTAAGAAATTTTCTTTTTATTTTTACCTAACATAAATGAGTTATAACTAAAAGAAAACCCTACAATATAATTCATATTCAATCCTAAAACATTATTAAGTTTTATTCTCTCTTATGGTGCTCCTCTTTTCAAACATTTTCAGTTTTCATATCATTTTAAGATATTGTTTCAAAATTTTGAAATTTTTTTCAAATAAATTAAATACTTAATAATATGGTAATGATTTTATTTAAATATTTAATTTTTAATTTACTAAAATTATGTATTTATATCTACTATTAAATAAGTAAATGGGAAATGAGGTGGGGATGAAGAAATTATTCCTCACATGGGGATTCTCCATCCCTACCCCATTAAATTTACTGAGGAATGGGGTGGAAAATGGAGGTGAAATTTTTAATGGGGTGAGAAATAGGGAAGGCCTCCCCACCCGCACCCCACCCCACCCCACCCCACCCCACCCCACCCCACCCCATTGCCATCCCTATAATCTAAACTTAGAAAACAAAGAAAAATTGACTTTTATTAATCTACTCTAATAAAAAAAATGAAAAAAGGCCCACCGACACACAAAGCTCTACCAAAATAGTTAGCCAACATCTTCCTTGGCACCCAAACTATTAGTGTTAATTAACAAAAAAAATTATTAATTCCAAAAATTGTCACTCAATGTCCCAAAGACTTTATTTGTTGATGCATTTTGTTGTCATTTTCATAGGGAAATTTGTTTTTTTTTTTCATGTTAAATTAAACTATTAGTGTTAAAGTGAAAAATTGATACACCTTACAAATATTGGATGTGTGCACGTGAATAATTTAAAAAATTTATTATTCTTTCACTATTCTTGTAATTAGAATGTAATAGATCACTGTATAAATTATCGAAAGATAATGATTTACTATATTAGTTATGAAAAAATAGCACTTTACTATATTTCGATTAGTTCAGTGAGTCAAATGTTGATGTCTTAGAGGAAAATCTGTCATTGCGTAAAATCTAACCCAAAATTATAAGTCAGTCCAAAAATTTGAAAGGATAACAAATAATCCCTTAATACCTTAATTAATATTAATACCTTAATTTCCAATAATTAACAACATTTACAATGTTAAATTAAAAAATTAAATTAAGAAAAAAAATTGAGGCTAGTTTTATTACTTTCTCTTTTTCTTCTTTGCCCACTTTCTTTCTTCTTTCTCCTTTCTTCTTTTGCTACCAATTCTTGAATGGAAGCAAAATCCAATAACAGTACAGCAACAAGTTGTAGCAGCAAAATCCATATCTCACCACTCAACGCATGATGTTTCAGCCTTTGTTGCACACTAGAAACCGCCAACATAGCTAATCGAAACTGTTGCCACCTCCTCCACTTGTTTATTTCTTTCTTTAAATTAATTCACATTGCAATTGAAGAAGTTAACTTATGGTGCGTTTACTTCATGGAATAGGAATGGGGTGGAATGAGATTAGGGTGGGAATGAGAATGAGCTGGAATGAGAATGAAGAACGGAAATGAGATTCCAATGTTTACTTGGCAAAAATAAATGAGAATGGGACTATGCTAGAATGCCATTGATGTGTTTACTTAGCAAAATAAATGGGAATGATGAATGAGAATGAGAATCAATTTACCAAAATACCCATAGTATTAAATAATGTAATTTTCATTAACTAGATACATGTATAAATATTATTATAAAAATGATATTAATTAAAAAAATAAAATCAATAATAATAATAATAAATGTTAATAATGATAATAACAATAATAATAATAATAACAATAATAAATAATAAATAAAATATTAAAGTTAATAAAATTTAATAATAATAATAGTGACATTTAAAATAATAAAATTAATTGTGATTTGAACGAGGGTAATTCGGGAAATATGATAAAATTAGAGGGATGTAAAAATCAGTTATGGGAATGGGAATCCCCATTCCCAACCCCCCATGAGAATGAGATTCTCATTCATGATTCTTAAATTGTGTGGGACGCACACATTTTATTTTCATTCCCAAATTACATTTTGCCTAGTAAATATGGGTTTCATTCCCACTCCCTAAACCCTCAAGTAAACACACCATTAATGCCATGTTTACTAATCGGTAATTTGATAGGATGGAATCGGAATGGGCTAGAATCAGAATAAGGAATGGAAATCAAAATAAAAAGTTTACTTGAACTATAAGATCTAAAATGGACTATTAGTTATTAAAATGTGCTTAATTAATTAATTAATATCATTATTTGTTATAATAATTATGATAATTATTATTTTAAAATATATTATTAAAAGAAACTATTG